>JAUPFN010000012.1:7012500-7530000 GCA_036924255.1 Apodemia mormo | reverse complement strand
CGGCCCACGATGTGCAGCTGCGAGGACAGCAGCGCGCGCCGCCCGCCCACCAGGATCTGGTTGCCGATCACCTGCCCCGACCGGTTCGTCACCTGCCGGACATCACCACAACACCATCAACCTATCTATATCGCCATCAACATATCTAACAACACATATCTGATTTCGATCTATCAACTGAACCAAAACTCAATATTCAAAGAGTAGTTGATTAAAAATTAATTATCTCGATATGTCAAGTTATATATGTCAAGTACCCGTACATACAGACATCCGGACAGACTTGAATTTTTACAATCAGTTTTTCTTACACTAAATAAAACAATTGTCTTTTAAAAATATGAAATGCATTAAAACAAAATATTTATTCTTGACATACGACTATTTATATTAATCTATAAAGGCTATAGAAGTAAATATTTTAGAAACATTTTTACTTCAGAACGTTGTTCGATTATGGTAAGGCATAAAAATAATAATACACACGGCACAGAATACTGGAGACTAACAGAAGTCAATGCACATACAAGTAATATATTGCACACATCATCTCTCACGGACGCGATATCTCGGAATGGTGCGGAACAAACTGTCCCGAACCATTCTGAAAGAGGCGTCTGTGTCGCACACACAATGCTCGAATATTACTTGTATGTACATTGACTTCTGTTAGTCTCCAGTATTCTGTGCATATGGTTAGGGTATATATCGTTCTACGAGTTGAGGCGTGCAACATAAATTCTATGGATGATATTCTGCGTGCGTCTTGTGTGTAGAACTAATGTTGTCAGGGAGTGTAGTTCAAGAATATTCTTAATATGATTACATTGTGATGGCTTATGGAAGGGAAATGCGTATACTGACCACTTGTATGTGCGTGGGCTGCTGGTGCTCCTGATCGAGCTCTATACTATTCTGGTGCTGTACTTGCTGCTGGTGTTGTTGCTGCTGTTGCTGTACTTGTTGTTGCACTTGTTGTTGTACTTGCTGTTGCACTTGTTGCTGCACTTGTTGCGCCACCTGCTGCGCCGCTTGTTGCGCCGCCTGCTGCGCCGCTTGCTGTTGTGCTGCTTGTTGTGCGACTTGTTGTGCTTGTTGCGTTGCTTGTTGATTGGCTTGTGTCTAAAACAATTAAACTTAACCATATAGATATAATTAGTATTACTTCTGCTCTCGTTAAATGAAGTAGTGTTCGTATCTCCTTAAGATGCTTCGGTTGCGAAATGAAAAGTGTGTGGAGTGCGTATATTGTGTGGTTATGTGCTTATTATTGTTGTGGTATTGTGTAATAGACGAGGATGGATAACTATGCCGCGGGGTCTTCGTTATTATTCTATTCCTTACATCGCTTTTTTATTTTTCCCTTTCAGTGGCATAGCAAGTGTACACGTAAAAGATCGCTGAAAAAAAAACGAGCGAGACTTCATACATCGTTTTTGTAGGTATTATCTTAAAGTTTAATATATTCCGTAAGATTCTATATCAACTCCTTCACTTATACGCATTTAATAAATATTTTTAAACATGGAGAATAGTAGCTAAATAAAGTTGGAATTTAAGTAACATTCAGTTCGCTCCTTAGTATTGTGCTTAGGTATTTATATTGTCATTGGGCATCTTTAGTAAACTGCTAATCTCAGAAATCAAGTTAAATTGACGAAATTTTGTGTCAAGATTCTGCCAATACACTTTTTATTCATTTTTATAGTAGAGGAGGCAAACGAGCTGGGTGTGCACCTGATGGTAAGTGATCACCGCCGCCCGTGGACATCGCAATACGCAATAAATAAGTAAGCTCGTTTCTTGAGGGTTCAAGTAGTATCCGTTCGGAAACACCCCCGCGGGTAATTGATTCCACAAAGGAGTAGTGCGAGCACAAAAAGTGCCGACAAAAGCGAACGGTTGTGGATTTCCAGACATCGAGGTGGTGAGAATGGAACTTTAAATTTTGATGCGATGTCCGATGATGGAATTTAGCGGCAGGAATTAATCCGAACAACTCATCGGAACACTCCCCATGATAAATGCGGTAAAAGATGCAGAGCGAACCTACATCTCCGCGTAACGCCAAAGAGTCAAGCCGATTAGAAATAACCTAGTCGTCGACGATTCGAACCGCTCTACGTTGAATGCGATCAAGAGGAAGAAGCTGGTACAGAGGAGTTCCGGCCCAGAGGTGAGAACAGTACTCCATGTTAGGTCGAATTTGGCCCTTGTAATGTTGATGGCGATGGACTAGATAGGATAGCCTTTCCTTCCAAATGACCGCGGAACTGAACTTTGTTCGATATGTCGACTCCCAGAATTCCAATACTGACTGAGGCTGTCAGGAGGATTCTCAAATAGAAGTGATACGACAAACTGTGTCTTATTTACGTTGAACGCGCAAAACTGTGTCTTCTTGGGGTTAAATGTGACCAAGTTTTGACGATCCCATTCCAAACCACATCTGTAAGTTGATTTTCGACTTCAGACACAAGCTTTCTTCGGCTCTCTCGACGTGTTCCCGAGAAATCCCGCTACGGCCAGAGTATGTATCATTACTAATACTATCATCTGCATAGCAATGTATGTTACTAATTCGCAACATATCATTGATATGCAGAAGAAAAATTGTCGGTGATAGCACGCAGCCTTGGGGAACACCAGCATTGACAGGTTTAAGATCAGAGCATGCACCGTCGACTGCGACCTTGATGCTCCGATCCGACCGACCGAAAAAACTGGTTATCCACTTGCACAATTTCTCAGGAAACCCGTAGGAAAGCAGCTTTGCGAGCAAAGGCCTTAGCTATGTCCAAACTAACTACCAATGCCCTTAGACTGAACTGCTTCCGCGCACCGATGTGTCAGGTATACTGATAGAATACCAGCTAAGCGGCTACGACGGAAACCGTACTGACGGTCACTAGGTAATCTAAAGCTGGTGCTCTTCTAAATACTTCAGGAGCTGACAGTTGATGATGGTTTCTATAATTCTGAAGAACGAGGAGGTTATGGTTATGGGTCAGTAATTGGACGGATTACAGCTATGAACCACGCTGAGTATGTAGGAGAGTCGAAACAGGCGCGTTAATACTGGCGCCAACTCTGGAGCACACACTTTAAGCACAATTGGAGGGATGCCATCCAGCCCACTGGACTTGAGGACATCCAAGGAAAATAGCACTTTATGCACAGAAGACTGCAGAAATTTCTTAGTTCCGGCATAAAACTATCGCACCGCGTGATGGTAGGATGTGTATTCCCTTGGTCGTCCAAAGTCAAGTTGTCCGCAAAAAAACGAGCCCAGATTATCTGTTTCAGTTCCATTTTGTACCCCGGGTAGGAGAGAAGAGGAAGTATCAGCTAGAGAAGATATCTGTGTATCGGCCAAAAAGAGCAAGGCTGGCTTCCCAGTCTCAAGATGGTTGGTAGTGGACGACGTTCAGGTTGGAATGAAGCCCCCTGATTTTGGAAAATTTCACAGAAAGCGTGGAAGGGGGTGCCATGACTTTCTTGTCACGATGGCCCCGGATAAGTTTGTGTGTGAGCGCAATTTTGCTCTCAATGTAGTATTTGCTCTCCCGGCCTGATCTCCCTGTTGGTAAATAATGTTCTATGCTCAAGATTTACTAATAAAGATATTCATTAATAGCTGGGTATCCATTTGAGGCAACCTCGGCCCAAGCGACTGCCTCAATTCGATGCAGATCTAGTGGAAACCGTTCTGCGAGTCGAGGCTTGCCGTGACTTGGACCTAACGAGGCGGCCACGTAGCGAGCCGAATGATATCGGTAAATGGCCATGCTCAAAGACGCCTCGGCCGTGCGATGAGTGGAGACGTTTGTGTGTGCTTGGTACGCGGCAAAATGGATAAAGATAAATAAATGTGTCGACTTAATTAAGTTATATGAAAACCATAGACATTTCTAGGATCCAACTCCACCACATAATTGGTATTAAAAGTCAGAATTAATACTGGTAAAATTTTTAATAGTATCTTCTACGCCTTCAGAAGTCATGCCTTACAAAAATTGTTTTGTATAAACATTTCGCTGATGATATATTTCCTTAATCCAGCATCAATGTTTTCGTTTCAGGCGTTGCTTCTTTTTGAAGTGACTAAATTACTAATGCTGCAGCGACTTTACGTGTTTCAACCAGTGCGGTTAAGAAGAAATTGAGAAAATCGTGGCTTTTTTACAAATAATCGATTTCATCCCTCGTCTAAATGAGCATGCTGTATATTTATTCTTGTTGCCTAATGTTTACGGTACATATATAGCGTGAGAATGTGTACGTACGTTTCTGGGCGGCAGGTCCATGTGCTGGCGCTGGTGCAGCATGAGGTGGTTCTTCTGGAAGAAGGCCTTCCCGCACTGGTCGCACACGTGCGTGCGCAGCGTGCAGCTGCCCTCCGGGTGCCTGCACACACGCACAGTCATGTCCCAATTCACGTCCCTGAATCAATGTGCTTAGGACTCTCACACACAAACACGATAGAACGTCCAAACGTGCTACGACACGGCATAATATGAAAATGTGTAAAAGTATTGACCGCTTCGACTCGAATGCCATTTGATTACGTGAATTAGTCCCATGGACACACACATGGACATTCGATTCTTCAAAGAGAACCCCGTGTTGGCCCAACCTCTCTTCGAAGATTAGACCATCTGCTATTCTGCCACAGTACATAAAAGTCGACCAATTGACTATGCGTGTACTACACTACCGTCGTGACCTCTCTTCGAAGATTAGACCATCTGCTATTCTGCCACAGTTCATAAAAGTCGACCAATTGACTATGCGTGTACTACACTACCGTCGTGACCTCTCTTCGAAGATTAGACCATCTGCTATTCTGCCACAGTTCATAAAAATCGACCAATTGACTATGCGTGTACTACACTACCGTCGTGACTTCTCTTCGAAGAATAGACCATCTGCTATTCTGCCACAGTTCATAAAAGTCGACCAATTGACTACGCGTGTACTACACTACCATCGTGACTACTAGGCTGGTACTACCGCCTGAACTATTTCTAACGCAATCAGAAATCAGAAATACTTTATTCAATAAAACTTTTCACGAGTTATTTTGACACGTCAACATATTTTTTTAAAAACTACTACCGGATCGGAAACGCGGCCACACACTGAGAAGATCCGGCGGAAGAAACTCAGCGGGCTTGCCTTTTTTTTTTCATATCGTCTATTTTTTTATATTATCACAATATTACAAAAAATATATATGAGATCGATATGAGGAGCAATTAATCCCAGGCTTTTTTGTCTTCTGAATAATCTGAGATTTTATAATATCCTTTTTTATACAGTTTTGTTAAAACACATTTTTTAAATTTATTGACTGGTAAATCTCTTATAGTTTCGTGAAGTTTATTGTAAAAGCGTATACATTGCCCCATAAAAGAGTTACTTATTCTGTGGAGATGAGATGCATGCACAACAAGATTTTGTTCCTTGTATTGAGTGTACGTAACCATTTTTTTAAAAAAAGCAAATATTTTTACGACCGTACATAAAGTTCTCAAATATATATTGAGATATAACAGTTAGAATATTGATTTCTTTGAATTTTTCTCTCAAGGAAACCCTCGGGCTAAGATTGTAAATTGCCCTAATAGCTCTTACGCATTCGCATTAGCATCAATGGTGTTCAGGTTTGGAGAGTAAGGTAGCCTATAAGCTTACGCAAGTGGCATTAACAACTCGCCACACGGATAGCAACGCACCATTAACATCTTGGTATCTATTGACGATGTTTGTCTCTTTCCATTACAATAACCATCTGCTGGTTTACTATCATGATATAAAAAACATCGCTCACTCAACACAACAACCACATTCAGATATTTTGTGTCAAAAAGAAACAAACAGATAAATCTCCAGATAAGTTCAAATCCGAATAATAAGGATGCAAAGAAAATGAGCGACTTCATACATCGTTTTTTTAGTTTTTGCCTTAAATTTAATATAATCTATTAGATTTTATATCAACTCCTTAACTTATACGCATTTAATAATTTTTTTTTTTAAACATGGGAATAGTAGCTAAATAAAGTTGGAATTTAGGTAAGGTAACGTAAACATTCAATTCTCTTCCTAGTAGTCTGTGTTTAGGTATTCACCTTCTCATTGGGTTGGGAGTCTTTACAACTGCTAATCCCAGAAATCTTAGTTAGATTGACTAAATCCTGAACTAAAATTTTTCCAAGACACTTTTTAGATATTTAAAATAATAAAAAAAATTTGCTTTAAACTATTCTTTAGTACAAGAAAAGTGAGAATTTTTATCTGATACTTATAATGAAAATTGTGATACTTAAACTTATTGTTGTTGTAATGCAAATGTAATAGTTTTATAAAATGGTAACACTTAAATATGATGATAGAAGTCAATCAAATTAGAATTTCAATATTTTTTATATGATTGTTCCTAGCAATATATTTTATTTAATTAATTTAACATTATTGCAAAAAAACGTAGAACATAGAACGAGGAATGCACAAAACCAAAACCGCGTGTATTCTTTACTGGCTACCTTAATGCTTCGGACCGAAACACGACAATGACAGAACAAGTAACTGTCTTCACAAGGGAAATTCGCGCGAAGCGAATGGCCAAGCTTCTATGTGGACTAAAATAAATGCATAGAAATGAACTAAGCATACCACGCGGAGCGACAACCAGCGGGACAACTGACGAATTTCACCGAGCGAATCGCACGAGTTGCAGGCAAACGAAACAAGCAAATTAATCAGTACGGAGCGACGATCGCGGCGAATAGTCGAGAAATCAAAACGGTTGTGTTCTCCGCAAAATAAACAATGAGCACCGAAACATAAATAGCCGAAATATTTGCTAGGCCAGCAGCGAAAAAAACCGTGTAGTTTGCGGGACACCAGATAGGTATAGGAATAAACTTAGTATAACAATATTAATTTCTGGTTCTACTTGAGGTATAAAGAAAATAATTATTCGGGTATAAATTTTCTATTATTATTTTTTATTGATCAAAATCAAAATAATAATAGCAAACTGCAATAATAATATATCATCACGTAGACTATAGATTAGACACTGTATAGCCATCATACATAGACTATACATAAAAATCTTTAGGTCGTTTTAACGAACGTTTTTTGCCGGCTAGGGTAAACCTTCACAACGCCCCATAAGGAACTTCGTACTAATATACTTGTTCGTGAGTGACAGCTGTAGTTGAAAATCGAAATTTTGGAATTGAAAAATTCATAATGTTCAGAGGTAGCTTTGCAGTGATTGCTAGCTTGTGCAATACATTCGTTGATTTTCTCAAATAAACGAGCTCGAAGGACCATATTTTTAATTTAGTGTTTTTGGAGCCCCGGAAGTCTGGCGTGAAATATTGTGTGTGTGGGCTGTATCTTGATTACTAGAGTATTGCACAATATAGGCAGCTGGACAATATGTTTAGAATGCTTATGTCAACACCTTTGAAATAAGCATTCTAAACATATTGTCCAAACATTTTTTTTTTTTTATATCATAAGATAGCAAACAAGCAGATGGGTCTCCTGATGGAAAGAGTCAACCATCGCCTATAGACACCACAGATGTCAATGGTGCGTTGCTATCTTGTGGCGAGGTCTAATGCCACATGCATAAGTTTACCGGCTACCTTACCCTCCAAACCGGAACACGACAGCGACAAGCACTGACGCTATTGCGGCTGGAATAGGTAAGGCGGTGGTACCAGACCCGGGCGAGACAATGCAGAACTCTACCACCTAGTAGCCACGATGGTAGTGACTCGATAGCCAATCGGTCGCCTTTTACGACCTGCCTGGCAGAACGGCAGTTGGCCTATTCTACAAAGGAGGCCGGGACCAACACGGCGGACAACAACATATTTTAAACTGCCCATTGTATCTAATAGATTTCGTCCGATTCCACTCGACTTGATAGCAGTGCGTGTGTATGGTCTGTGGACGAAGACTAAATATTTTCCACGGTAATTATGACTGTCCATAAAAGACAGAAACAAAAATATCGAAATGTAGACAGATTGCGTCTAGTATTACATAAACAATAGCAAAATTTTATTTTTATAACAAAATGCCCTCTTAAAGTTACGCAAACTTTCTTTTCATGACGAGACTAGCTGTGCCCGCGACTTCATCCGCGTGGAAATGTTTTTAAATATAACCCGCATAGTTCCCGTTCCCTGCGGATTTCTAAGATAAAAACTATCCAATGTCCTTTCTTGGGTCTCAAACTATCTTTGTACCAAATTTCATTTTTTTTTCGACAAAAAAAAAACAAATTTCATCCAAATCTTTTAGTGGTTTAGGCATGAAGAAGAGATAGACAGACAGAGTTAATTTCGCATTTATAATTACTACATTTATGAATACTAATATGCATAATTCACTTAAAAGGAATAGCCACAAGCGTGCGTAAGACAGAAAAAAAATGGCACCAAAAGCAGATCGCGTCAGTATTACATAAACAATAGCATTATATTTTTTTTATTACAAAAGGGCCTCGTGAATTATGCAAACATTCATTTTATGATGAGTTAATTCACATAAAATGAATAATTACATACGATCATGGGACAAAAAAATATCAAGCCATAAGCAGCTCACATAAATACATCATAATAACATATTTTTTTAAACAAAAGGGCCTCTTAAATAGCTTTAGCGTTATTTTTTTTTTAAACCACATAAATTATTTTTTAAACCACCACCAAACATACCTCCTATGATGTGCGAGCAGACCGTGTTTCGCAGCAAAACCTTTCCCACAGTCGACACAAAAGTGTAACTTCGGCCGCGGCGGCGTTATATGGTGATTCTGAAATCATAAGGAAAAAATCCTCACCACTCGATATCTCAAATATCACAACCGTGTGATGTTCGAGGCACTTTCTGCACTATGTGGAACCAGCTTATCGGCATAAAAATTTCCAAAAAGATACGACCAAGGAACTTATATACGATAACTGGAATTGTTACGAAGCAATATTTGAAAAATAAAAATGTACTTTATTTCGTTACTCATAAAGTTGACATTTGTTTCTTACTTAACAGAGGGGAAAAATGTTCTGAGCAAGACACCGACAAGAATGGATGTCCCTTTCTTGCAATTGCCAGTCTTTAAATAAAACTACTAATGGTAGATTTTTATATATTCGGTAATCGTTAAATCCATTTTATTCATACACGTCGATAAATACATTAGCATAAAATGTATTGTAATTAACGTAGTGAGTTCTAAAATGTACTTATTTTAATTATGACATAATTACTTATGCAATGAAAAGCTGTATCTCAAATTAGTAGAATTACTTAGTAGTAATTTGCAAACTACGCATGGCCGCACTTATATATGACGATTGGCGCTTTATTTAGTAGAAAGACACACTCCACCCATGTCGTGGTACTCTTCGGAACGATTTTAAAGCGCGTGTGAACATTCCGGGTAGAATGTAACTTCCTTGGATACGACTTAGAGACCTACTCATTCTTAAAAGGCCGGCAACGCAATTACAAGACCCCTGGTAGTATAGTTGTCTATGGACGGCGGTAATCACTTATCATTAAGTGAGCCTCCTGTCCTTTTGCCCCACCTCTATAAAAAAAAAAGTGCGTCGACACCGGGCGCATGGATGGAATTAACTCTGCGCTGTTTAATTTACATTAAATGTTTTATTTATTAACGTAAACGCAGCGAAGTCATTAACTTTCTCTTACAAAATAATTTTGCGTTTCGACTGGTGACGGTAAGGAAGAGGTTAGCTTGTATCTCAAACTCAATATTCTGTTACGACGCACGTCGTATACGTGTTCTACGAAAGGGGATTGAGAAGTATTCGGCCTAACCAAGAAAATAAACACATCCTTATATATCTTATCAGTTATATTTTTACTTTTCTACATAAGCACCATCAAGTTTGATGCACTTTTGCCATCTCCCATTCAAAACATTCAGACCGTTAAAAAAATGATTCTTCCTTAGAGTCAAAATATGCGTCTACTGCTGTTTTGGCTTCGTCGTTCGTCGAAAATCTTTGACCTCCCAAGTGCTTTTTTAGGTTAGGGAACAAAAAGAAGTCAGTGTCAGATCAGGTGAATAAAGCGGATGCGGTAAAGCCACAAATGTGGATTTCAGCCATTGATTGCACAGACGTGTGAACACTGGCGTTATCTTGATGAAACAGGACTTTTCTTGTGAGTATTCCTGGACGTTTTTTTTTTATTTCCTCTCGTAAACGACGTAGTACACAGTAGTAATCAGAGTTTATAGTCTGACCCCTTTCAAGATAATCAATCATAATCACAACCTTAGAGTACAAGAATACTGAAGCCATTACCTTATTTGCGCGACAAAAGCGCCTTAGACTTTTTGGGGGGTGGTGAACCAGGTCTTCTCCACTGTTTTGTTGTTTTATTTCTGGCGTTCAGTAATGAACTCATATTTAGTCCGTTGTAACAAAACGATTTACAAAATCATCTGCAGCGGCTTCAAATAACTCCAAACAGCCACGTGAAATAGTCAATCGCGTCCTTTTTTGTTCAACTGAAAGCAGTCGCGGAACCCATCTCGCTTTGACCAGACACTTTGTGGAAACCCAATTCGTTGACTATATTTTGAGTTCGTTCATAAGAGATGCCTATAATCTCGGCTATCTCTCTAATTTTTAATATGCGGTCTCCCATAATTAAATCAGGTACTTTTTTAATATTTTCGTCAGTAGTGGACGTCAAAGGCTTTCCAGATCGGGGTGCATATTTTACACTCTCTCTGCCACACTTGAATTCTGCTATCCATTTTATGACTAATGAATAAGACAGAGCAGAATCCCCTAATGCACTGATTATATCATCATGGATGGCTTTCGATGATAGCCCCTTCTTATGGAGGTACTTAATGATGGCACGCTGCTCGATTTACTCCATTTGCAGAATATATCAGATTGCTTTGTTAAAAAATTTGTAAAACCACAACAAATTATTGCACACGTTTAGTTTACACACTTCACACAATTAAACACTCTGAACTGAGCTAAATAATGTGGGTAGATTTGATTTTTAGAATTGAACGGGTCTGTGTTAGACCGAGTACTTTTCAATCCAGAAAGGAGTTAAAACTCCAATATATTCCACTTATGTTTAGGTATTAATTTATTTTGGTTAATATCATAAAAATTTATTCCAGCTTTTGTATGGGATTAAGTAATACATCTTAACATTTTAATACGAAATTTCACATTTATAATATTAGTACGATTTTAAGCAAATCGGACTTTTAATTCCTTCCCTAACACCTTACCTATTTCCCATGATAAGTCTAAATCCACACGAGAAAAAATTAAGGTGTTTAAAAATAATGGTTTATGTTTTTGGAAAAATAGATTGTATTTAAAATTCGAATATTAATAAAAGTTGAATGCTTACCGTTGCTATCACTTGCGTGTGGACTACGTTACTGGGATTGGACGAAATGATCTGTATTGGTTGATCTGTAAAAGGTAAACAAGTTTTAAATAACTACTCAACTGTCCAGTGCTCGTGACAAAGGTAAGTTAATACTACGCTGAGCGTGGTCTACGTTTATCTAACCTTTCTAATAAAAGTAACACTATGCTGCCACCTAGACGTTTCTTTGTGAATTATTCCATAGTCAAGTGTTCTCTAATTCAAATTAGCATAAAAGACTCTTATAAACTGCTAGGTGGCATTTTTGTAAATATCGGTATTTTGTCCACGGACATAAAACACTTACAATACCTTTTTTTGATACTCTAGTATCGATGGACATTTGGATGGATAAAATTAATAAATGAGAGGTATGTTTTAAAGTACTTTACAGAAAAGAAGTTTCTTTTTCTAAAGTGCTTTAGAGAAATCTAGCGAGTGGTTGTTTTGTGGTGGCCTACGACTTGCCTTGCGTGAGCTATACGTAAGGTGTACAGTGTGTTTGCATAGTGTATGAGTGCGCGTATGTATGCAATATATATGTGTGTGTGTGCGTGTGTGTGTGCGCGCGGTACTGACTGTGCGCGTGGTGCGCCACGAGGCCGGGCTGGAAGGCGGCGGTGAGCGCGCACAGGTCGGTGACGCAGGTGCGGTCCCCCGCGCGTGTGTGTGTGTGTGTGTGTGTGTGTGTGTGTGTGTGTGTGTGCGTGTGTGCGCGCGGTACTGACTGTGCGCGTGGTGCGCCACGAGGCCGGGCTGGAAGGCGGCGGTGAGCGCGCACAGGTCGGTGACGCAGGTGCGGTCCCCCGCGCGTGTGTGTGTGTGTGTGTGTGTGTGTGTGTGTGTGTGTGTGTGTGTGTGTGTGCGTGTGTGCGCGCGGTACTGACTGTGCGCGTGGTGCGCCACGAGGCCGGGCTGGAAGGCGGCGGTGAGCGCGCACAGGTCGGTGACGCAGGTGCGGTCCCCCGCGCGTGTGTGTGTGTGTGTGTGTGTGTGTGTGTGTGTGTGTGTGTGTGTGTGTGTGTGTGTGCGTGTGTGCGCGCGGTACTGACTGTGCGCGTGGTGCGCCACGAGGCCGGGCTGGAAGGCGGCGGTGAGCGCGCACAGGTCGGTGAC
Organism: Apodemia mormo; assembly: GCA_036924255.1. Taxonomy (NCBI): domain Eukaryota; kingdom Metazoa; phylum Arthropoda; class Insecta; order Lepidoptera; family Riodinidae; genus Apodemia; species Apodemia mormo. Next base: position 7,517,412 of record JAUPFN010000012.1, on the reverse strand, counting down.
GCAGGTGCGGTCCCCCGCGCGTGTGTGTGTGTGTGTGTGTGTGTGTGTGTGCGTGTGTGCGCGCGGTACTGACTGTGCGCGTGGTGCGCCACGAGGCCGGGCTGGAAGGCGGCGGTGAGCGCGCACAGGTCGGTGACGCAGGTGCGGTCCCCCGCGCGTGTGTGTGTGTGTGTGTGTGTGTGTGTGTGTGCGTGTGTGCGCGCGGTACTGACTATGCGCGTGGTGCGCCACGAGGCCGGGCTGGAAGGCGGCGGTGAGCGCGCACAGGTCGGTGACGCAGGTGCGGTCCCCCGCGCGTGTGTGTGTGTGTGTGTGTGTGTGTGTGTGTGTGTGTGCGTGTGTGCGCGCGGTACTGACTGTGCGCGTGGTGCGCCACGAGGCCGGGCTGGAAGGCGGCGGTGAGCGCGCACAGGTCGGTGACGCAGGTGCGGTCCCCCGCGCGCGTGTGTGTGTGTGTGTGTGTGTGTGTGTGTGTGTGTGTGTGTGTGTGTGTGTGTGTGCGTGTGTGCGCGCGGTACTGACTATGCGCGTGGTGCGCCACGAGGCCGGGCTGGAAGGCGGCGGTGAGCGCGCACAGGTCGGTGACGCAGGTGCGGTCCCCCGCGCGTGTGTGTGTGTGTGTGTGTGTGTGTGTGTGTGTGTGTGTGTGTGTGTGTGTGCGTGTGTGCGCGCGGTACTGACTGTGCGCGTGGTGCGCCACGAGGCCGGGCTGGAAGGCGGCGGTGAGCGCGCACAGGTCGGTGACGCAGGTGCGGTCCCCCGCGCGTGTGTGTGTGTGTGTGTGTGTGTGTGTGTGTGTGTGTGTGTGCGTGTGTGCGCGCGGTACTGACTGTGCGCGTGGTGCGCCACGAGGCCGGGCTGGAAGGCGGCGGTGAGCGCGCACAGGTCGGTGACGCAGGTGCGGTCCCCCGCGCGTGTGTGTGTGTGTGTGTGTGTGTGTGTGTGTGTGTGTGTGTGTGCGTGTGTGCGCGCGGTACTGACTGTGCGCGTGGTGCGCCACGAGGCCGGGCTGGAAGGCGGCGGTGAGCGCGCACAGGTCGGTGACGCAGGTGCGGTCCCCCGCGCGTGTGTGTGTGTGTGTGTGTGTGTGTGTGCGTGTGTGCGCGCGGTACTGACTGTGCGCGTGGTGCGCCACGAGGCCGGGCTGGAAGGCGGCGGTGAGCGCGCACAGGTCGGTGACGCAGGTGCGGTCCCCCGCGCGCGTGTGTGTGTGTGTGTGTGTGTGTGTGTGTGTGTGTGTGTGTGTGTGTGTGTGCGTGTGTGCGCGCGGTACTGACTGTGCGCGTGGTGCGCCACGAGGCCGGGCTGGAAGGCGGCGGTGAGCGCGCACAGGTCGGTGACGCAGGTGCGGTCCCCCGCGCGTGTGTGTGTGTGTGTGTGTGTGTGTGTGCGTGTGTGCGCGCGGTACTGACTGTGCGCGTGGTGCGCCACGAGGCCGGGCTGGAAGGCGGCGGTGAGCGCGCACAGGTCGGTGACGCAGGTGCGGTCCCCCGCGCGTGTGTGTGTGTGTGTGTGTGTGTGTGCGTGTGTGCGCGCGGTACTGACTGTGCGCGTGGTGCGCCACGAGGCCGGGCTGGAAGGCGGCGGTGAGCGCGCACAGGTCGGTGACGCAGGTGCGGTCCCCCGCGTGTGTGTGTGTGTGTGTGTGTGTGTGTGCGTGTGTGCGCGCGGTACTGACTGTGCGCGTGGTGCGCCACGAGGCCGGGCTGGAAGGCGGCGGTGAGCGCGCACAGGTCGGTGACGCAGGTGCGGTCCCCCGCGCGTGTGTGTGTGTGTGTGTGTGTGCGTGTGTGCGCGCGGTACTGACTGTGCGCGTGGTGCGCCACGAGGCCGGGCTGGAAGGCGGCGGTGAGCGCGCACAGGTCGGTGACGCAGGTGCGGTCCCCCGCGCGCGTGTGTGTGTGTGTGTGTGTGTGTGTGTGTGTGTGTGTGTGTGCGTGTGTGCGCGCGGTACTGACTGTGCGCGTGGTGCGCCACGAGGCCGGGCTGGAAGGCGGCGGTGAGCGCGCACAGGTCGGTGACGCAGGTGCGGTCCCCCGCGCGTGTGTGTGTGTGTGTGTGTGTGTGTGTGTGTGTGTGTGTGTGCGTGTGTGCGCGCGGTACTGACTGTGCGCGTGGTGCGCCACGAGGCCGGGCTGGAAGGCGGCGGTGAGCGCGCACAGGTCGGTGACGCAGGTGCGGTCCCCCGCGCGTGTGTGTGTGTGTGTGTGTGTGTGTGTGTGTGCGTGTGTGCGCGCGGTACTGACTGTGCGCGTGGTGCGCCACGAGGCCGGGCTGGAAGGCGGCGGTGAGCGCGCACAGGTCGGTGACGCAGGTGCGGTCCCCCGCGCGTGTGTGTGTGTGTGTGTGTGTGTGTGCGTGTGTGCGCGCGGTATTGACTGTGCGCGTGGTGCGCCACGAGGCCGGGCTGGAAGGCGGCGGTGAGCGCGCACAGGTCGGTGACGCAGGTGCGGTCCCCCGCGCGTGTGTGTGTGTGTGTGTGTGTGTGCGTGTGTGCGCGCGGTACTGACTGTGCGCGTGGTGCGCCACGAGGCCGGGCTGGAAGGCGGCGGTGAGCGCGCACAGGTCGGTGACGCAGGTGCGGTCCCCCGCGTGTGTGTGTGTGTGTGTGTGTGTGTGTGTGTGCGTGTGTGCGCGCGGTACTGACTGTGCGCGTGGTGCGCCACGAGGCCGGGCTGGAAGGCGGCGGTGAGCGCGCACAGGTCGGTGACGCAGGTGCGGTCCCCCGCGCGTGTGTGTGTGTGTGTGTGTGTGTGTGTGTGTGTGTGTGTGTGTGTGCGTGTGTGCGCGCGGTACTGACTGTGCGCGTGGTGCGCCACGAGGCCGGGCTGGAAGGCGGCGGTGAGCGCGCACAGGTCGGTGACGCAGATGCGGTCCCCCGCGCGTGTGTGTGTGTGTGTGTGTGTGTGTGCGTGTGTGCGCGCGGTACTGACTGTGCGCGTGGTGCGCCACGAGGCCGGGCTGGAAGGCGGCGGTGAGCGCGCACAGGTCGGTGACGCAGGTGCGGTCCCCCGCGCGTGTGTGTGTGTGTGTGTGTGTGTGTGTGTGTGTGTGTGTGTGCGTGTGTGCGCGCGGTACTGACTGTGCGCGTGGTGCGCCACGAGGCCGGGCTGGAAGGCGGCGGTGAGCGCGCACAGGTCGGTGACGCAGGTGCGGTCCCCCGCGCGTGTGTGTGTGTGTGTGTGTGTGTGTGTGTGTGTGTGTGCGTGTGTGCGCGCGGTACTGACTGTGCGCGTGGTGCGCCACGAGGCCGGGCTGGAAGGCGGCGGTGAGCGCGCACAGGTCGGTGACGCAGGTGCGGTCCCCCGCGCGTGTGTGTGTGTGTGTGTGTGTGTGTGTGTGTGCGTGTGTGCGCGCGGTACTGACTGTGCGCGTGGTGCGCCACGAGGCCGGGCTGGAAGGCGGCGGTGAGCGCGCACAGGTCGGTGACGCAGGTGCGGTCCCCCGCGCGTGTGTGTGTGTGTGTGTGTGTGTGTGTGTGTGTGTGTGTGCGTGTGTGCGCGCGGTACTGACTGTGCGCGTGGTGCGCCACGAGGCCGGGCTGGAAGGCGGCGGTGAGCGCGCACAGGTCGGTGACGCAGGTGCGGTCCCCCGCGCGCGCGTGTGTGTGTGTGTGTGTGTGTGTGTGTGTGTGTGTGTGTGTGTGTGTGTGTGTGTGTGTGTGCGTGTGTGCGCGCGGTACTGACTGTGCGCGTGGTGCGCCACGAGGCCGGGCTGGAAGGCGGCGGTGAGCGCGCACAGGTCGGTGACGCAGGTGCGGTCCCCCGCGCGTGTGTGTGTGTGTGTGTGTGTGTGTGTGTGTGTGTGCGTGTGTGCGCGCGGTACTGACTGTGCGCGTGGTGCGCCACGAGGCCGGGCTGGAAGGCGGCGGTGAGCGCGCACAGGTCGGTGACGCAGGTGCGGTCCCCCGCGCGCGTGTGTGTGTGTGTGTGTGTGTGTGTGTGTGTGTGTGTGTGTGTGTGTGTGCGTGTGTGCGCGCGGTACTGACTGTGCGCGTGGTGCGCCACGAGGCCGGGCTGGAAGGCGGCGGTGAGCGCGCACAGGTCGGTGACGCAGGTGCGGTCCCCCGCGCGTGTGTGTGTGTGTGTGTGTGTGTGTGTGTGTGCGTGTGTGCGCGCGGTACTGACTGTGCGCGTGGTGCGCCACGAGGCCGGGCTGGAAGGCGGCGGTGAGCGCGCACAGGTCGGTGACGCAGGTGCGGTCCCCCGCGCGTGTGTGTGTGTGTGTGTGTGTGTGTGTGTGTGTGTGTGCGTGTGTGCGCGCGGTACTGACTGTGCGCGTGGTGCGCCACGAGGCCGGGCTGGAAGGCGGCGGTGAGCGCGCACAGGTCGGTGACGCAGGTGCGGTCCCCCGCGCGCGTGTGTGTGTGTGTGTGTGTGTGTGTGTGTGTGTGTGTGTGTGTGTGTGTGTGTGTGTGTGTGCGTGTGTGCGCGCGGTACTGACTGTGCGCGTGGTGCGCCACGAGGCCGGGCTGGAAGGCGGCGGTGAGCGCGCACAGGTCGGTGACGCAGGTGCGGTCCCCCGCGCGTGTGTGTGTGTGTGTGTGTGTGTGTGTGTGTGTGTGTGCGTGTGTGCGCGCGGTACTGACTGTGCGCGTGGTGCGCCACGAGGCCGGGCTGGAAGGCGGCGGTGAGCGCGCACAGGTCGGTGACGCAGGTGCGGTCCCCCGCGCGCGTGTGTGTGTGTGTGTGTGTGTGTGTGTGTGTGTGTGTGTGTGTGTGTGTGTGTGTGTGCGTGTGTGCGCGCGGTACTGACTGTGCGCGTGGTGCGCCACGAGGCCGGGCTGGAAGGCGGCGGTGAGCGCGCACAGGTCGGTGACGCAGGTGCGGTCCCCCGCGTGTGTGTGTGTGTGTGTGTGTGTGTGTGTGTGTGTGTGTGTGTGTGTGTGTGTGTGTGTGTGTGTGTGCGTGTGTGCGCGCGGTACTGACTGTGCGCGTGGTGCGCCACGAGGCCGGGCTGGAAGGCGGCGGTGAGCGCGCACAGGTCGGTGACGCAGGTGCGGTCCCCCGCGCGCGTGTGTGTGTGTGTGTGTGTGTGTGTGTGTGTGTGTGTGTGTGTGTGCGTGTGTGCGCGCGGTACTGACTGTGCGCGTGGTGCGCCACGAGGCCGGGCTGGAAGGCGGCGGTGAGCGCGCACAGGTCGGTGACGCAGGTGCGGTCCCCCGCGCGTGTGTGTGTGTGTGTGTGTGTGTGTGCGTGTGTGCGCGCGGTACTGACTGTGCGCGTGGTGCGCCACGAGGCCGGGCTGGAAGGCGGCGGTGAGCGCGCACAGGTCGGTGACGCAGGTGCGGTCCCCCGCGCGTGTGTGTGTGTGTGTGTGTGTGTGTGTGTGTGTGCGTGTGTGCGCGCGGTACTGACTGTGCGCGTGGTGCGCCACGAGGCCGGGCTGGAAGGCGGCGGTGAGCGCGCACAGGTCGGTGACGCAGGTGCGGTCCCCCGCGCGCGTGTGTGTGTGTGTGTGTGTGTGTGTGTGTGTGTGTGTGTGTGTGTGTGTGTGTGCGTGTGTGCGCGCGGTACTGACTGTGCGCGTGGTGCGCCACGAGGCCGGGCTGGAAGGCGGCGGTGAGCGCGCACAGGTCGGTGACGCAGGTGCGGTCCCCCGCGCGTGTGTGTGTGTGTGTGTGTGTGTGTGTGTGTGTGTGTGCGTGTGTGCGCGCGGTACTGACTGTGCGCGTGGTGCGCCACGAGGCCGGGCTGGAAGGCGGCGGTGAGCGCGCACAGGTCGGTGACGCAGGTGCGGTCCCCCGCGCGCGTGTGTGTGTGTGTGTGTGTGTGTGTGTGTGTGTGTGTGTGTGTGTGTGTGTGTGTGCGTGTGTGCGCGCGGTACTGACTGTGCGCGTGGTGCGCCACGAGGCCGGGCTGGAAGGCGGCGGTGAGCGCGCACAGGTCGGTGACGCAGGTGCGGTCCCCCGCGCGTGTGTGTGTGTGTGTGTGTGTGTGTGTGTGTGAGTGTGTGCGCGCGGTACTGACTGTGCGCGTGGTGCGCCACGAGGCCGGGCTGGAAGGCGGCGGTGAGCGCGCACAGGTCGGTGACGCAGGTGCGGTCCCCCGCGTGCAGCCGCACGTGCAGCGACAGCGCCTCCTGCGACACACACACCACACCACACATTACACAGTACTCAAACAGACACATCCAATACTGGTTGAAACGACACACATTGTCCTGACTTTTTTGTACGGTCTAAAATATCATTCTTTATGTAGTGAAGTGGTAATACCACTATCTTAACCTCAAAACTCAAAAACTACAATAACAATTATTGACGCTATTATATAAGAAATAATGAAATTTAACTGTTTCAATACGCCTGGCGTAATGATGTCCTCTTTGACGTACCCGCCAATGATGCCATGCCATGCTAGTGTGTTGTGAGCAGAGATGTCTTGATAACCCAAAGTATTCAAACGTCTCGTTGCAGTGATGACCATGCAAATGACTTAATTTAATTAGTGAACAGGCTCGTTATAAATCCACATAATGGGTTTGAAACAGGTCTTCTCATTAAGGCGTTTGATATCAAGATCATCCAAACAATTTCGTTCAAAAGTGGTGGTAGCATTATTGATAGATAGTATTGTGCCCTATATCTAAGAAACTGGATTTCATGTCTACGCTTTCCCTCTTTCAACTGCGAGTAGAACACATATTTAAGTAGCCCAGAATAATTCATTTTTAAAAGATGTCCACACCATTTAAGTTGACCTTGGATGAGCATGTACTCATTGCCGTTTAATTTTGTCATTGTATTTGGGATTCGGTCTTGTCATTTAACATGCAGCATTTTACGCAACCATCTCAAATAGAAAATGTCTAGATGCTTGATATCCCTCTTCTAGAGGCACTAAGTCTCAGAAGCATAGAGGATTGATATTATAATGACATTGTACACAGAGATCTTGGTGTGCAGTTTTAGATCATGCGAATCCCAAACTCTGATTCTCAGCATACCAAAAGAGGCTGACGCCTTTGCGATATGGGAGCAAATTTAAATATTAAAGCGGTTATCATCTCAATAGTGCTACCCAGAGAACGGAAAAAAGACACTTCTTCAATATAGACATTCTAAAGATATTAGCGTAGGGTGTTTTCTAAGGCCACGCGTGGATTGCCTTGTACTTGCAGGTCTTGCAAGTACTAATAACAAAGTTAAATCTTTTGCAAGATTCGCCAAGGCGACTTATAATTTGTTATTATAAGTTATGGCGTAATATTAGGTCAAACCTAATTACCAAGATCCGACGATATTTCAGCTCTGATCAGCTACTAAACCTGTATACGGCCCAAGTGCAGTCACTCGAAGTATCAACTCGAAGATTTAGACTTTGTAGCCCGAAGAGCCCATAGACTAATAAACAACGACAAGCTCACAAAAAGAAAACGGTAAAAGAGCATCGCCTTAAGATCGCCGCTTGTTTCTTTTTTATAAGATGCCCTTTGGTGAAGGCGCAAATGCACTCTTCGACCCTGGACCCTCAACATTCTTAAATCAGACAACTAGACACAGGCAAAAGTAAAGCCTGCTAACCAATTTATTTTCAAACCTAAATCAGCACAAACACATAAGGACCGTTTCATAAGAGTTTGCTCTCTACCTTAACCTTAAAAATACCGGTTTCTTTATCGAGCATGGTTTTGAAAGAACGCTTTTGTATCAATAAAATAGTTTATAGAGGTTTTTTGACCCGTTGGTTGAGTGGTTAGCGACCCTGACTACGCAAAAGACGGGGACAAGCATAATGTGATGAGCATATATGTTTGTATTTCCGGGTTTGGGTGTTTATTAAATATATTCTAGTATTTATATATGTATTTCTATGTATTAGTATCGTTGACTGATAGCCATAACACAAGCAAATAATTTGCTTACTTAGTTAGATCAGTAAGTGTAATTTGTCCTGTGAATATTTATTTATATTTTTAAAAATATTTCTTAGATGTTCGCCGCTGCCAATTTTAGACGCACTGTGCGTGACTTACACTTCTTCCTCATCTTCCTCGGTTTTGGCTTAAACTGGTTTATATAGCTCTATGAAGCGCTCTCATCTCAGATACGAGTAAAACCTTTTATAAAAACCGCTAAATACCTCTATTAACCATTATTTCTCAAACCGATCACAAGCCTTCAGCAGAAATTCCGTTCATACATTGTGGATATACCCAAAAAGCTCAAGCAAACATTTGACAACTCTTTTTTGTTTTGAAAAAACTGCCTGGTTCCATTTTTCCTGATAAATACAGTTGTGGAACTTTAAGAGTATAGTGAACAGCTTTGTTTTGTATGGACATGTACCACCTTTGTCTTCATCGACACTCCATCAGGTGAGATGAAAGATAAACGCCTATTCCAAGTATTTAAAAAAAAAAGTAAAATTTAACTTATAAAATGTTATAATGGCTTCTAACAAACATATCATACAAATAGATTCTTTCGTTGAAATATTAATTTCTATATAACATGTTATTTAAGTCAATTTCCTACCAAAACTGAAACACCAATATAGATTAAAAGTTTTCCCCTTTCTGGTCCGAGTCCCCTTTGTAGAAATGACCATCTACCATTCTGCCTGACATTTTGTATGAAGCGAATGGTTGGCTATATGTATCCCATCGTCACCACTTGTATAGTAGGTAAAAATATTGTTTGTATCCCAGGTTAATCCAGGCGCCTTTTGAATAACAGACCATATGCCATACTGCCATGTAGTTCCTAAAAAACGAATGATTGGCATGTCAATACTATTTGTACTAGATGCTAGAGTTTTGCAATGTTTTTTATATTACTGCAAAATTCTATGCATGTGACATTAAGATCCCGCCATACAGATAGCAACGCACCATTAGCATCTTCGGGGTTTATAGCAGTAGGGGAACCCAAGAAGGGATTTTTGCATTTATTCAAGCGCATCAGATTAACTTATACTTCTCATACTGTTGAAGCTCTCCACCAAATATAAGCTATACAGAGGCAGGTACCTAGGGCAAAAAAAACAAAATTCCAATAACTTCGGCTTGAGGAAATAGATTATATTTTATTCATTATTCTTATATCATTTCCAATATAATAAAAGAAAATTCAGACGCGCTTGAGAATGTCAAAACAATGTTTCCTTTGCAACTTTGTGATCCTCCTATTCCCTTACGCAACACTTGAATCGGCAGATTACTTAAATTTTAGGTGGCAATTACCCCCTAAATCTTTATCTGAGGCGATTTAGTGTTCCATGACAGTCTTTTTTTTAAATTTTTTTATTTGTATATTATTCTCCACCATTGAAATGAAAAACATTATATAAACTTTTATTTTCCCTATAATTTAATGTACAAAATCCAACAGGTCTCTACGACGCTCGAGTAACTACCCATTTAGCATCTTGGGCTCCCCTACTGTAGGCCTTTTAGTCCCTTTCCCTCAGGAAAGTCATTTTCTTGTTTGCTATAATATTATAATATATAAAAATATATCAAAATAACCCAAACCAAGCATAAACACATACACAAACACACAAATAAACACACAACAAATAAATAAATCAAGTAATGAGTATACCTTGGTATTGAAACATGATCCACACTCTGTGCAGGCATATCCCGGTGTAGTTTTCTCAGTAAGTATCTGCCCGTCCGAGCCTATCACCTGCAATTTATGTCATAGTCTTAGTTTATTTGTTACTAGCATTTGCCCGTGACTAGCTTCCTTCGCATGATTCAAAAGTATTACTTCTATTAATTATTCAGATAAAAAGTAGCCTATGGTACTCAGTGATATTGTAGCTTTACATTGGTGAGAGACACTTATTTAAATTGGTTCAGTTAGTTTATCCATTACTTAATATTTATGATAAAATTTTCCTCTTTATAATACTAGCTAACCCATGCAACTTCGCCTGCAAGAGCACCCGCTATGTGACGACATGTTGGATTAACATTAGCGGCGGGTAACTTTATTCCTCAGGGTGAATTTATTTACTTATTCCAGCTCCAGGCACGGATATGATTCACCTTATTTATTCCTTTACCTCACTTCATTCTTTTTTATTGCAGCATATCATATTCTGAGATCGTATCTTTAAATCAACATTTCACTTTATATTTTTCTCACTCCTACCAATTCCACAGTACTATGATGATTGTTATTTAGGTTATCACTTGTTGCATCTCACCAGAAGAATGTAGACATTATCGGTAATTCGTATTATCACTCACTCTCTCATTCTAATTGCAGTACGCTGTCGCTCACCATTCGGTCGTAATAACTAATTCCACGGAGACAATAAGGATTTGAAGGAATAAATAAGCCCCGGAATCAATACCTTTGATTCAGGACCTCCAGAATGCACACCTCTAAATAACATGTCATCCATATAGTTTTTCGTAAAAATTTCCACCCCCTATTTCAGTCTCAAAGTCAAAGTTAGCCCCTGTTTGACCTCGGATTTTAAACTACCTTCATGCCAAATTGTATTTAAATTGGTTCAGCAGACTAGCAATAAAATCGTAACAGAGAGGTAAATATCCTTGCGGTATTCCAACCTCGTCACACGAATAGCAACGCACCAATCGCATCCTTGGTGTACATAGGTGATAGTCCTTCTCCATGTTAGTCCCGAGCTCCTTTAAAGAATATGTCAACTGCCGTTCTACCAGGCAGGTACTGATTGGGACCGATTGGTTATGGGCATCACTACCATTGTGGCTACTAGGTGGTAGAGTTCTGCATTGGCTTGACTGGGTCTGGTATCACCACCATACCTATTTCTGCCACAATAGCGTCAGTGTTAGTCACTGTCGTACTCCGGTTTGAAGGGTAAGGTAACCGGTAAACTTGTGCATGTGGCATTAGACCTCGCCAAAAGATAGCAACGCACCATTAATATCTTTGGTGTCTATAGGCGATGGTTGACTCTTTCCATCACGAGACCCATCTGCTTGTTTGCCATCTTATGACACATAAAAAAAAATGTTTTTCAATCAGGAGAACTATCTGCTTATTAGCTACCTCATGAAATAAAATAAAAAAATATAGGTATCTATATTTACTATCTGCCTAAAAAACACAACTATCAGCCACGTAATTTGTATCCGTTTTAAAACTTGGCATACCTGTACAATTTGTGGTTTAAAATCGTCTTGTTTTATAACAGTAGCCTGTTGTTGCTGCTGCTGCTGCTGTTGTTGTTGTTGTTGTTGTTGTTGTTGTTGTTGCTGCTGCTGTTGTGCTTGTTGCTGTTGCTGTGCTTGTTGTTGTTGCTGTTGTGCTTGTTGTTGTGCTTGCTGTTGTTGTTGTTGCTGCACTTGTTGGGCTTGCTGTTGCTGTTGTTGCTGATGTTGATGTTGTGCTTGTTGTTGTTGCGTTTGTGTCAAGCCAAGACAATGCCTAGTTACTTTACTGTGTTGTATTAGTTCAGTTTTACATTTAAACGCCTCTCCACACTCTAAACATGCCACAGCATTTTCACCAGTGTGAATCCTAGAACAAAAATTCAATATGAACAAAAGTCATACTGTTGTGTGTCACATCCATACTAATATTATAAATGCGAAAATAACTCTGTCTGTCTCTTCTTCACACCTAAACCACTGAACTGATTTGGATGAAATTTGGTAACTTGGAAAGTAATACTTTTGAGACCCGCGAAAGGACAGACTAGTTTTTATACCGGAAATTCCACAGGAAGGGGACTATGCAGATAAAATCCCGAGACTTTTAGAAATTTGTGTACGTGGACGAAGTCATGGGTACAGCTAGTAATTAATATTTGCAACGTATGGAGCCATGTACATTCAATAATTAACAATTATGTTGGTTTTCCCGTCATATCTTCTATTGTTTGTTGTGGAGGTGTTCCAGCTTGGACACTAAGGTAGCTGATGTACTTATGAATAGGAACTTCACAAGGTTCACCATGTTGGTCCAGCTCCTTTAAAAGAAAAGACCAACTGCCGTTCTGCCAGGCAGGTCGAAAAAAGCGTCCGATTAAATATACCTGTCACTACCATCATGAATATTAGGTGTTCAGCATTGCCTCGTCCGGGTCTAGTACCACTGACTTACCTACTCCTCTCTTAATAGCGTCAATGCTTGTCATGCTTGTAAGGTAGGCGTTAAATTTATGCAAGTGGCATTAAGATCCCCCACAAGGATAGCAACGCACCATTAACATCTACGGTGTCTATAGGCTATGGTTGTATCTTTCTATCAGGACAGCCGTCGGTGGCCGCGTTTCCGATCCGATAGTAGTTTAAAAAAATGTTGATGCGCCCATTGATATAAAAAACCCTAGATACACAGTCCCGAACAAAACTGACACTCAAAAGTATCCCTAGTTTCATTTAAGTTATAAATATGGCAAAAACATATGTCTTTGCATATCCAACCTTAAGTGCACGACTTATAGTTGTTTTTACAAAGCAATGTACGAAAAGAAATAAAATTGACAGTGTCGCGACCGACGCGATTCTATTTGAAATGAGCGCACAATTTAAAATTGTGCACTCATTTTTGGAGGACGTTTTTAACACACTGATTGTGTATCTTGGGTTTTTTATATCAATGGATGCGCCAAAATAACTTGTAAATTTTTTTATTGAATAAAGTACTTCTGATTTCTAATTTCGTCTACATGTTTGCTATCTTACGATATAAAACAAATAAAATAAAAATAATATAATTTAGTGTTTCTAAATGAACTGAGCGACACTGAAATCATAAATCAGAAAGATGCATGCGTGCGTGCGTGCGTCCGTGCGTGTGTGTGAGTGTGCTCGCGCGCGCGCGCGCCTGTGTGTATGTGTGTCAGCGCGGTTGTGTGGGACTGACTTCATGTGCGCGGCGAGCGTCCTCTTCTGCAAGAACTCCTTCCCGCAGACGGGGCACGAGTGCGGCACGCGGCCGTGCACGCGGCCGTGGTTCACGAGCTGGAACTTGCGCGTGAACGCCACACCGCAATCGGGGCACACGAACGGTGACAGCGACCCGTGGAACCGGCTGTGCATCACCAGGTGCTCCTGCGACAGACACCACGCACTGCACTCGCTAGTGTACGTGCAGTGGACACCTCCATATACCACACATTAGGGGCCACACAATGCATTAGGGCGACCACTGAAAAACAAGTATTTGGCGAACATGCTAAAGGTGAGGTTTCATCTTTCAGAAAGGCAGATTATTTTATGTCACTAGCTGACCTAGCAAACTTTGTTTTGCAATATAAATAAATGATAAAAGGGTGAAAATTTAGAATTGTATGTATTTTTTAATGCCACATTATAAAAAAAATGTCCAAAAAGTAAAAATAAAATGTTAGGAGTGGACAACCTTTATCACTTAGGGGTATGAAAAACAGATAGTAGTAGATTCTCAGACCTACTGTATATGCATATAAAAGTTCATAAAAATTGGTCAAGCCGATTTCGGAGAAGTATGGTAACTAACATTGTGACATAAGAATTTTATATAAGGTCGAGGCAAAAGTATTTTAGTATTGTTCATACAAAGGAAAATATTTTGTTTAGGTATATTTTTTTATTTATTTATAATAATAATATGTATGTGCCGTTTTGATCGATGACTTGTTGCCATCTTGTGGGTAGTACCATGATCCTATTCCTGTAGAGATGTTGAGATTTTTGTTTAAAAAAATCTGAAAAGTAGTTCACAGTGTTCCTTTGAGTTGGCTTTATGCTTCCTAAAGAGTTCTGCAATGACCAAAACAAGTGGAAATCTGATGGAGCAAGGTCAGGGCTATATGGAGGACGCATCAACACATCCCAGCCAAGCGCTCTCAATTTTGCTGTGTGGCTATAGATGAGTGCAGTCTGGCGTTGTAATAATGGAACACCACTCCCTTCCTATTCACCAGCTCCGGCCGGTTTTTCTCAATAGCTTTTTTTTAACCTTATCAGTTGCTGACAGTAGAGGTCAGAATCGATAGTTTCACCCGGTGGCAAAAGCTCATAGTGGACGATTCCTTTCCAATCCCAGCATACACATAGCACCCTTTGTTCCGAGTCAGACTGGGATTTGTCACGGTCTGTGGGGCTTGTCCATGTTTCGACCACCTATTTTTCATCACCCGTAATCAACTGTTTAAGAAATGGTTCGCAATTGTTATGTTTCAACAAAGAATCGCAAATGGAAACATGTTGCATTAGGTTTCTCTCAGTGAGATCATTGCGGTACCCAAATGTCAAGTTTTTTCTTGTACCCAGAATTTCGTAAATGACGTAAAACTGTTTTATGATCAACATCCAGTTCTTCAGCAAGTTGTTTAGATATGTAGATCTTGCTCCACTTTCTCAAAGATGGCACTGATTTTATCTATGACAAGGCATCCATAGCGAACCTCATCTTTCACACTACAATGTCCAGACTTGAAACACTTGAACCACATTTGTGCTACTCTTATTGATACTGCATTAGGTCCGTAAACCGCACAAATTTTATTCGCGGCGTTCGTCGTATTTTAACCTTTTTTGTAATAAAACTTTAAAATGTACCGAATTTGTTTGTCACATACATTCATTTTGCTTACTTGATAAACAAGTGAAAATGGCGGGAACTAGTTTTTTTTATTTACTGCATCTTCAGAATGTCACATTTAATGGTTTTAAACCAGCCAGCTACACATAGTACAGCCAAAGAGGTTTCAATTAATAATACATTCAAAATACAAAATATTTTGCCACGACCTAAGAAGATAGCAAATGAGCAGATGGCTCTACTAGCAGAAAAAGAAACCTAAACATGTTAATGGTGCATTGCTATCCGTGTGGGGAAATGGCATTGCCATTTGAATAAGTCTACTTGCTTCTTTACTGTTGCAACGGGAATATGCGGTGGTACCATTTACCCAGCAGGAAGTTGTGGGAAAGAGACATATTTTTATCTATGCAAATTAATTTTATTTTCTAATATTTTTTTGTAAATTTAATGTGACAAAATGACAAATTAGAAACAGCTTTTAGTGCTAAGCAAATCATTTAAAATTAATGAATATGTTAAACCGTTAATACTGAATTCAATGCATATCATTGATGTGAAACTTTGTTGTTCTTATAACAAGTGGGGCTTGTTTATATGACTGGACACATTTAAAAAATAGACTACTAAATTAATTATGTAACTTTATTGGCACGAAATTTATAGCTAGGTTGTAACGTGTGAATCCCGTTACCTAATAATTCGTTATAATGTTCGGACAAAATAACCTTTGCATTTAGTATAGTCAATTGAGACTGTTAAATTATGAGTTGTGCCGAACACATCCAAAAATGGCATAGATACAATTCACGTATGGCATCCCTTTGTCAATGTCATAGCGTCAAATTCTGTCACTTGGCTTTTCTGTCAAAATGTAATTCAGCTAGGTTTTGTCTAAAATTTTTAAATCTTTTAAAAATAGATAATGGGCATAGTTTCGCCTAAATGAAGTCTGAAAACTTGTAGACGGCACGGCAAGATGCGTGCCGTATAAATTTAATATATTTGCAAGAGTTTACCATTTTATCAAAAAATGTGATATTTTTTCACACACGTGTTCAACACCTATCTGAAAATATACTTGGGAAAGGAGAAAGGGGACGTTAAAGATCGCCTAGAATGAGTGCCCCGATTATACCGAGCACGATCGAAGGGATATCCGTCGACACCATCTGACGCATGTGCAATTTTCCGGAGGCCTAGGATCTTCCCGTGCAGAAAGGTTTGCTGATTCCCGGTATGAGCTCTTTTTTTTACGTGACAATTTTGGTGAAGCAGTGTATGACTATGAAATTTGAACTCTCTTACTATAATTCTAGTTCGTAACCTATTATAAAATGCGACTCTAACTTAGAGACCAATATATACCATCCATCCAAGTCAGCCTATCTCATTTCATCTCCTGCCTTATTGTGAGATTTTGCTTTTCAGATCCTGAACTTTATTTTTTTTTGATAAGTGATCACTCCACCAACCCGCCTCGCGATTAAGTTCTAACCTCCCTTTGCTATCTGGCTATATGGAGGGAGTCTGTGTGACGCACCTGGGCGTGGCGCTCGTTACACATAAATAACACCTAGAATTCACCAGGTACCAAACCATCGTACCCGTTATACAGACCATTATTACCTTCCTTATATAAATACATGGACACCTTGTCCAGGCATAATAACCAAGGATTGAAATACCGGTATTATGTGATATCGTTATTGCTCAAGGCAAGACATAACGATATTTTCAAGCATAGCGCTATCCAATAATGATACAGCATTTGTTACTATTTAATAACGTTATTCATTACGTTCTGTTATATCCAAAAATTTTCGTTATGGTATATGGTATTATGATTCACTCATTTGTGCTCCGCTTGTTGTTTCTTGTATTTCACATATCGGACAAGTTAGATTTAAAATTAGAGGTTTTCATCAGAGTTTGAAAGATTTTGTTGAATGTACCAGTTTTTGGTACTATTATTTTTAAAATACTGTTTTTCAAATTTTTAAATAATTAATATTACATTTATATTTCGTGTGAAGTTTCGTAATTATAAACAGGAAAGTACCTACCTTTCATAGCGAGACTAGCTGTTACCCACGGCTTCGCTCGCGTATATTTACTTTAGAACTTTTTTTTTATGTCATTAGATAGCAAACAAGCAGATGGGTCTCCTAATGGAAAGAGTCAACTATCGCTTATAGACACCAAAGGTGTTAATGGTGCGTTGCTATCTTGTGGCGAGGTCTAATGTCACATGCATAAGTTTACCGACTACCTTACCCTCCAAACCGGAACACGACAGTGACAAGCACTAACGCTATTGCGGCAGGAATAGGTAAGGCGGTGGTACCAGACCCAGGCGAGACAATGCAGAACTCTACCACCTAGTAGCCACGATGGTAGTGACTCGTAAATCCAATCAGTCGCCTCTTACGACCTACCTGGCAGTTGGCCTATTCTTCAAAGGAGCCCGCAACCAACGCGGGGTAGACTTATTTAACCTTTCTTACAAGACAACTTATTTAACCTTTCTTTATAAGCTACTTTATTAAAAATCTCGACATAGTGGGGTGGGCCGCTAATATTGTATAAAAATAATATTAACATGTTCATATTAGTTATTTATTAAAAAAATGATGTGGTGTCGCGGGACACCAGGTAGGAACGAACTTCCTTCGGCTAAACGGCACTACTCGCTTGTGTACGCGACTGTCGCGCCTGCGCACGTCTCATTTAACGCTTTTATTCCACGCATTTTTCTTACGGTTTTACTATCACATTTTTTTCAGTTCGGTCGCGCAGCAAAATCCCTATCCCCTCCAAGCCTGCCGTAAGGAACTTCGTTCCAATATATTTTATTATCAAAATTTAAGTAAAACACGAAAAATAAAAATAACTATTGGTAACATACCTATCGAACATACTAAAGTAATTTATACAAATATATAAAATTGGAGTGTCTGTTTGTAACATTAAAATAACCGGGTTTAACTAAATAATGCATATGGATGTATATACACGGTACATATAACAAATAACACTTTTTCTTGTCTTAAACAGACAATTTTACTCAATTCATACGAAATTTTATGCAAGTATGTCCAAGGAATATAAAGTTTCATAAAAACTTTTATCCCCTACTTCACCCTGTGTCACTACCATCATAACTACTTGGTGGTAGAGTTCCGCAACGTCTCGCCCGTGTATTTGATACCATCGCATTAGCTATTCCTGCCGCAATAATGTCATTTTTTTTATATCTTGATAACAAACAAGCAGACGGGTCTTCTGATGGAAAGAGTCAATCATCACCTATAGACACCAAAGATCTTAATGATGCGTTGCTATCTTGTAACGAAGTCTAAGGCCACGTGCATAAGTTTACCGGCTACCTTACCATTCATACCGGAACATGATGATGACAAGCATTGACTCTATTGCGACACAAACAGGTAAGGCGGTGGTACCAAATACGCGGGCGAGATAAAGCAGAAATCTACCACCTATTTGTCATTGTCTTGTTTCGGTTTGGAGGGTAAGGTAGCCGGTAGACTTGTGCATGTGGCATTGTAAACCCGCCACACGGATGGCAATGCACTGTTAACATTTTTGATGTCTATAGGCGATGGTTTCTCTTTCCATCAGGAGAGCCATCCTGATGCAAAGAGAAACCATCGCCTATAGACATCAAAAATATTAACGGTGCGTTGACACAAATAGGTAAGGCAGTGGTACCAAATACCCGGACGAGACAACGCAGAAATCTACCACTTGTTTGTTATTGGAACGAAGTTCCTTATCGCGCGTTGTGAAAGGGGGCTAGACGGAAAAAATTCTTACGAAAAATTGTCACAACACTTTTTGCTATAGTAAGGTATTGTAAGCACAGAAATATCCAGCCACTTCCCTTAAGCTCGTGCATTATATTTGATTGATTGTTTACTTTTTTCTAGTGCCAAATGTTCGACATTTATACAGAATTTCGACCGAATGTCGAATTTCGACCAAAAGTTGAATTTAGACGGACAGTCGAATTTCGACCGAGTGTCGAATTTCGATCGGTTGCTAAGTTTCGACCGCCGGTCGAATTTCGAACGGGTGCCGAAATTCGACCGTGGGTCGAAATTCGACTGGGTGCCGAAATTCGACCAGGTTCCGAAATAGGACCGGGTGCCGAAATTCGACCGTGGGTCGAAATTCTATGAAGTCCCTTATCGCGCGTTGTGAAAGGGGGCTAGACGGAAAAAATTCTTACGAAAAGTTGTCACGACACTTTTTGCAATAGTAAGGTATTGTAAGCTGTGCGGCGTGCGGATGTTTCTCTGTCTCTCTCTCTCTCTCTCTTATAGAAAGCAAGCTAGATATTGGAACGAAGTTCCTTACGGCAGGCTTGGAGGGGATAGGGATTTTGCTGCGCGACCGAACTGAAAAAAATGTGATAGTAAAACCGTAAGAAAAATGCGTGGAATAAAAGCGTTAAATGAGACGTGCGCAGGCGCGACAGTCGCGTACACAAGCGAGTAGTGCCGTTTAGCCGAAGGAAGTTCGTTGCTACCTGGTGTCCCGCGACACCACATCATTTTATTTTTTTAATTTCTATTTCGCATTGAACAATGTGTTGACGCGACGATTATTTTTGTTGAGTGTATACAGGTTTTTTGTAAATAATAATAAAAGGAACTTCGTTCCATCCGGGTGTCCTTTGACACCTCTCAAGTTTTTTGTCTTGTTCCGGTTTGGAGGGTAAGGTGGCCACACCACCAAACACATCCACACTGAGGGCAACGCACCGTTAACATTTTTGATATCTAGAGTATAGGCGATGGTTTCTCATACCATCAGGAGAGCCATCAGCCTGTTTGTTATCTTATGATATAAAAAACAAATATTCATTTTGAACACTAATTATCTAGACTAACAACAACTTTTTTTTCGTTTCACATCTGTAAATTATTTTGTATAGAAACTGGCTGATAAAAACTACATACTAAAAGAGGGTATTCAGTACTCGATTTTAATACCGAATATGTAAAAAAATTAGGTACTTAAACGTTGAGCTAATTATCCAATGACGTTTATACTTATACGGACGCCCGCGCATAGATACAAAACATGTTTATTCAAATTCTCTTTTATAGGCACCATCGAAGTTCATTATTTACAAACAGTGATTTTCCCAACTCGTGACTAGACTCATTTGTCAGTAGTCACCGCGCGGATGATAACAACGCTATTACACGCACGGTGACCGTATTTTCTTAATATTTCTTTACTAATTTGGTTGTGGTTGACAACATAAGTGTTAAGCAATATTTTGATAACGTCATTTTCCTCGCCGAGTAAATTTACCTTAAAGTAGTCCTAAGAAAACTGGTATTTTTCATTTTGTGTTTATCTTGCGGGGCTGCCATCATATAAAGAAAGCAATATTTTATTTATTTACTTATTTTAATTTACTTTCTTTCGTACTAAATCAGGGCGGTCGCAAACTAACATCATAATTTTCGACCAAAGTGAGTTTGCGACCACCTATTTTAGTGAGTGAATTGAAAAAAGTTCTATCAAGAAAACATTTGGTCGTAAACTGATGACATGCATCTTTATGCTTCTACAACATCAGATTTTAAATTATACAATCATAAAAGCATCATTGAGATTATAACAAGCAAAATATTATGTAGCTTTAAGTGTCAGAATGCGACCACCCGGCCACTTTCTAGCGTATTAGATATTTATGTATTTCAGTTTGCGACCACTGGATTTTAAATAAATATAAGCTTAAAAATGATATGACTACAACTTTCGAACAAACATTGCTCTATAATTGAAGTAATAACGCTTCTTGTTTGAGTGTAACATTAGTGTAAGGTATCAAAAGGTAACTTTGTTCGCCGCCCGGCGTGGTATTTTTGTAGCACTACGTGACACATAAACACACCATTGGGTCATCACTCGACTCAGGAACTATTTTCTAGATTTGGGTTAAGCCCGATAGATTTAAATTTATAATTTCCTTATTACATAAGTATTCAATGAATATTTAATGCTTACTAATCATTGTTTTCTCCTGAAAAAAAACGGGTTGTGGCTGTGTTGAGGACACAGCCGTGCATCTTTTACGTGAATACGACGACGTCACGGGTAATATCTTGCGATGGTCACATTTTTCATTCATCGTTCCAATCACAATGTTCCCCATCAAACCCGCCTACGAACCTAGACCACGTCCGTCCATCATTTGGATAGCGAAGTAGAGCGTAGGGTGGCGCTACCACCGTAAGGTACCACCTATTACTTACGAAAACCGAAGAATACAAAAACCTTCACAATAAAAAGGCCCCGGGGCCGGATAAAATCACAAATATGGTAGTTAAACACCTCCCTCCTCTATATACCTACTAGTGTGCATCTTTAATGCATTCCTAGCCGGTTTTGTTGTTTTTAAGGTTTTTCCAGTTTCCCAAGCACGGGGTGAGTGCTATAACACAAAAATATTTAGAAATACGAAAGCACTGATCAAAATTATAAATATGAATTTCATCTGTAACGATGAACTCATTTAACTAGTTATAAGTATGTATACCTAGCGATCAGTACAATCGACGTATTCGATCATATATCAAAGAAGAATTTCGCCGCCTCGAGCCTGTCGACACTAGTTCAGTGGAAGAGCGTCCGGGCTTTAGGGAGATGGTCGCAGGTTCAAACCCCGCGTGTCGATATTTTTCTTTGTTGTTTTTAAGGTTTTTATATATTTTGGATGTTGGTGATAGTTATGTAGCAATAACATCAAACTGTATTCCCCAATTTTTTTATCATCAGTTTTTTGAACTGTCCCCTCTACGAAGGCAAATTCAAAGACGTATTTATGTCAAAATGCTATTATCTTTAATTAGAGAAACCTAGCCCCTCAAGTGGTCGCATACTGGAGGCGGTCGCGTTACCGACGCAGTGACCCTACATCGATATTTTTTAATTAATAAATTTTGTGACTAAGAAAACATTTTACAGTTCAAAAAATTGATCATCGTGCTTAACAGCTATAATTCAAAAATTATAATAAAAGACAAACAAAAATCTATGCTTAAATAATTTAGCGGAAAATTTCAGGAATTATATTTTACAGATTTTTATATTTTGCTGCTGCTATAAGCCACGCTCTTCAATAAATTTAATAATATGCATACTAACCTTACAGAATTCTCACATCACATAATGAAAATTAAAGTGACGTCTACTTGTCCGTCTATTTGTGTTTCTTTGTAAATGTATGATTCATGGTCATGGATAATCTGCAAAGCTGTTTGTGATGATATTTCAAATGGATAGGCTTAATTCTGGGGAAGGACATAGGTAGGCTATTTACTACTAATACTACGCGGGCGAAGCCGCGGGCGAAAGCTAGTTAATAATTAACACATTTGTTTGAAAAAAATCATTTTTTTATTTTTTTATATCTTAAGATAGCAAACAAGGAGATGAGTCTCCTGATGAAAAGAGTCAACATCGCCTATATACACCAAAGATGTTAATGGTGCATTGCTATCTTGTGGCGAGGTCTAATGCCACAAACATAAATTTACCGGCTGCCTTACCCTCTAAACGGGAAGACAACAGTGACAAGCACTGACGCTATTGCGGCAGGAATAGGTAAGGCGGTGGTATTAGACCCGGGTGAGACAATTCGGAATTCTACCACGGTAGTAGTGAATCGCATAGCCAATCGCTCGCCTTTTACGACCTGCCTGGGAATACGGCAGTTCGTCTATTCTACAAAGGAGCCCGGAACCAACACGGGGAAATTACGTTAATAATTTGCATTTTAAAGAAAACTTAAGATACCTAGTAACATTTCTTATTACATAAAAACCCACGGGAGAAAAAAACATGTTTCATAAAAATACATTGTCTTATGTAGGTATAATAATATGTATTAAAAGTTAGAATTGTTTTCTAATTATATGTAGGTTGGAATCCTTTAAAAATAATTATTTGAAAACCATGCGTACCGCTTGTAAATATTTTTAATGCGTGTCTCGTAAATCGTAAATCGCGATGTCTCATTACATCAAACTTGTAAATTTGTGTAGGAACCTTGTTGCCAACTCGCAGTCATGGTAGTACGAACGACCAATCACGAAACAGCATGAAACGCGGCAACGTCGCATAAATATCAATATTTATAACGTTATTTACCGCTCATAATTTCGTTCTGTTATTTTGGTAGCGATACACATAGTGTTCTAAAATAATTTTGTTACTGAGGTATCGCTATAATAATAACGGTATGTATCGAAAAATTTGTTCTGTTATTTGATAACGTTTTAAATCCCTGATAATAACACAACTATTATTATTTTTTATTTGTATTACAAGAATTCGCTTTTCTAATCTATATTTTTTAATACATTTGGCTTCTTTTCATAATAAATATTTTTAATACAATTTGGCTTCCTTACATTTTTAAATATTTATAATACATTTGGCTCTTTTCTAGTTAATTTATACAATACATTTGGCTCTTTTCTAGTTAATTTATACAATATTTTACAATAAAATATTTTAATACATTTGGCTTCGCGAACAGTGACATGAATTTTATTGGGGTAATACATTTGTCGCTTTCATAACATAAAAATTATTAATACAACAAGGTAACCTATCTGTTATGTGTTAAACTTTATTTAAATTGATAGATAAACACTTTATCTATCAATTATTTCCTATCATTAATAAATAACAGATGAGGGTATATCTAAGCTAGTAACCCTCTAAGCTAGTATTTTACAGCCGATAAGCTAGTGTCTTACCTTTTGCGCAAAACTTTCTCCACACTCTGAACATACATAAGGTCGTTCCCCAGCGTGGTACTTGCTATGCGTCACCAGATGCCGCTTTAGTGGAAACCCTCGGCCACACTCGCCACAGATAAATGGTCGCTCCCTGCTGTGCACCTGCCAATCAAATATATATTCTTAACATTGTACCCAATGGATTCACCTATTCACACAGAAGCTTCATAAGAGCAAGTCATACATGTGATTTTCTTTGCTACTGTATCACATAATGTTAGATTTTACTTGTCAGGAAATGCAGTTTGTGGATTAGTTAATTATTCCCATTCGGCTGAGCACATCCAAATTGTATAAATATAAGGTAATAAGTGTATTTAACGTGTACATAATATGTATACATATTTGTATGTACATGTTTATGTAGGTGTATTAGTTTTCATTAATTAAAACATTTAATATTCTTACTTATTTAAATTTAATAGCATTGTTACTTATAAATTAAAATTATTTGCTATATATATTTGACTCTATATTCCTTATATCATATCATGTTATTATGTATGTTACAAGCTATTATTAATAGACTATCAGGTGTGAATAGACGCTAAAACTGTTGCTGCCTTTTTCAGGAAACTGGCTACCACAGAAAATCGGCGTTGGAATTGCCATAATAATCCCAACACATGCTGAGTGGTAGGCCAATTTGAGATGTTGCACCACCATTATGTACTTTGTATCTCTTTTGTTTTTTTTTTTGTTTCTTTGTCTTTATAGTGTATTGTGTATAAAAGTTTTGTATGTCTAAATTGTATATTTTTGTCGTAAGTTGTATATGTTCTGTGGTGTGGGTCTCAAATAAATGTGTTCTTATTCTTATTCTTATAATATTTTAGTTTTAAAAAACCCTTTACTTCACCAATACAAACCAAAAACATTTGTCTAAATATCATTTTGACGCCGAAAATTTTGTGAAGGGGAATCAATATATCAACCCTATTAATCAATCCAGACATACCACACTTAGCCACACTACAGGCCACTTTGTGATTAGTTGTTGGTGGCTATTTTAGTCTATGAGCCTTAATTTACCATATTTTCTTGGTGATAGGCTCACCTCTTTATCTAACATAGTGTTACAAGTCTTATTATGGTTATTATGATAAGACTTGTTGGCTTGTAATTGTTTAACTAGAGAATTGTGGGCTACTTTAGTATTGTGTCTGTTGAACAACACTCTGATGGATGGTTGTGGAAAAAAATCAAAAATAAATTTATCACAAATTAGACAAATTAACCCAACCCAAAAGTAAGCAAATTATCTATACATATAATAAAATCGTAGGAAAGTCAGAACTGTACATTGAATATTTTTTTAAAAGAATACTTGGGGCGTGATCTACAATCGATATCGAAGCCAAAAATATAGTTTTTAGAATTTTTGTCTGATTGTCTGTGTGTCTGTTTGTCTGTTTGTCTGTCTGTATGTCTGTTTGTCTGTTTGTCTGTATGTATGTCCGGGGTAAACTCAAAAAGTACTGCATGGATTTACTTCAAATTTTGCATGAATATTACTAACAGGTCGGGTCAACATATAGGCTACATATTATCACGCTATCACGTAGCGGGGAGGTGCTGTGCGGAGTAAACGAAGTCCGCGCGGATAAAGTCGCTGGCAAAAGCTAGTTTTCTTATAAATCAACAGTACTAATAGATAGAAATACACATACAGAAGAATCTCACTAATCTGGCACTATTAACCTGCCATTGGTGACGTATATGTCTGAGAGACCGGGTGATTCGAAAGATTCGAATACATTTTTCACCCACCGTTAATTCGAGTTGCGATTTTGAGTAACTGCCTCATTCTAAGGCCCACACCATTGGTACTCCTCATGAATTTGCCATGGATGCATGTTCACGAATTACACCAACTCGGTCAACATGAATAGCAATAAACCATTAACATCTTTAGGCGATGTTTATCTATTCCATCAGAGTGCCCAATTGATTGCTATCCTATGATATAAAAAAAATCTTACTCTTGAATGTGTAACAAGGTGATGTTTCAATGTAAATGCCATTTTACATTCGTGGCATCGATATGGTCGTTCAGAAGAATGCAGCAGTAGATGAGTGTTGAGACAGTGCTTTCTCGCAAACGCTTTCCCACAGTGTCCACACACATGAGGTCGTTCACCTGAAAACAGACCACATGAATAATGAAAATTCAAACCACATTTAAATTAGGTTCTAAAAATCATCACATCAGTTCTCTTGTTAGGTAGGCAGAGTAAACCAAATGTAAGTAAATGTTCTGGTTTACCACAATTCACTGGTTTCTCAGTAGAAGAGATAGGTGGTGATCCACATTTCTATAATTCCTGAACCTGATTTTCGTGGACAACCCAGAAAAAACACTTTTTCCTGACCTGGGAATGGAACCTAGAAGCTTGTGATCTAAGAGGAATATGCTGACTACCACAACTATGAAGCAGACATTTATTGTAATAAAAAACGCTTATTATTACATAGAAAATTGATCAGAAAGGCAATCTGTCATACCACTTTTACTGTTTGAATGCTTGTGTGTTTTTCACCCCTAAGGTGATGAAGTTTGCGGGAAAAGCTGCTCAGGTCAGCTTGTCCTTTATACTCGTAAAGGGGTAGAATTCCTTTTAACAAACACATGTTTAACATGGGTGTTACAGACAGTCCTCTGTGCAGAGCTTGCATGCAGACAGAAGAAACGACTGCCCACATCATCATGGATTGTGAAGGCGTGGCGAATTACCGGGTCAAGTACCTCGGATCTCCGAGGTCGCTCCCCGAAGCTTTCTCCCACATCAAGGGGTTGCTGGGCTTCCTGGAGGAGTTGGGATGGCAAGAGTAGAGCCATCCTAACCATACGCAAAAAAGGCGCTAGTCGTCGAGTTGCGGAGTGCCGCCCACGAGAAGAAGAAGAAGAGAAGGGGTAGAATGGCTGTCTACTTCTCATTAAGAATTCTGATAGTGACTACTTAGTAGTGCTGCTTTACTTTTTAATAAGTTGTTCAAGAAAATATTTGGAAGTGATTTAAATAATATGATTAAATTCTTTATACCAGTTACAACAAAAGTAATGAACAAGGTTATCATACCTGTATGTACTCTTGCATGTGTCGTTAGATGGTGTTTTAATAGAAAAGACTTTCCACATTCATCACAAGAGTAAGGCCGCTCCTTGATGACTGGTGGTGCACCCGTTACCATCACAGTGTTGTTCAGCAGTTGTTCCGTCTGTGAATATACCGTCTACCACTGGCTTACTACACAATACAAATAACACTAACACACAAATCATAATGGACACATACAAGATATAAAAATTATTTTACTAAATATTGTGTAATAAGAAATTGTTAAATTTCTCTTTTTTTAACCATAGGATAGGAATGAAGCTTATGGTTCTCTTGAGCATCCCATATAGACACCAAAGATGTTAATGTGGAGTTGCTATCTGTGTAGGAAAGATGGTATTAAACTGTAACATGACAAGTAACAACTGCCAACACTATTGCTACAGGAAAATTTAAAAGGTTAGTACCAAATCCGCTCGAGGCATTGCACAAATCGTCTACCTTGTTAATAGTCCTGATGTTAGTGACAGGTTTTTGCCTTCTCTCACCTTTCAGGAGATGCCTAGCTGTGAGGTTGTTAACTATTCTTCAAAAGAGGCTAAGATCAACACAGGATATTGTTCCCAATATAAGTCCCATTGTATGTACCACTTGCATTAATGCAGTCTTGTTTTGTATTTAAGGGTCAAGTAGCCGGTAAACGTATGAATGTGGCATCCCAAGTTGTCAAATAACTGGTAAACATATGAATGTGGCATTGCAAGTTTGGAATGCTACATGAATACCAATACACCATTCAGATCTTTGGTGGCTATAGGCAATGGAAACTTTTTTCATGAGGATAAAAATCTGCTTGTTTGCTATCCTATTGAATAAATGATATAAATAAACATCTACAATAGGCAACTTACATCACACCAAAGCCACGTGGTGCTAATAATACAAGACATTAAAAAATCTGATGATACACAGGTAAATTTGTCACATCATGGTGGATTATTAGGGCCAATGTAATCTTAATCTAGCGTATTAAACCTATTGTAGCTGGTCAATCATTCAGAAATTTAAATATTTCAATCTTATTATATACACAATACAACATTTATAACTATTTCTTTAACTTTCCTTCATGCATTTTAAGGTTTTGCTTTTGTTATCTATTATAGGATGCGATGAACTAACAGCTTGTCTGCATCAACTTCAGCATCCTAATTGAATTAGTTCTCATTACCCTTAGACACCACAGGTATTAATGGTGGGTTTTTACCCATGTGGCAGTAATGGAATGTGAAATGCATATGTTTACTGGCTACAGTATTTTTCAAACCAGAATAGACATCAACAATCACCAACGCTATCGCGGCACAAATAGTTAAGATACTACTAAGTAAGTAGTTTTCCCCCATATTGGTCCAGGCTCCTTTAAAGAATAGACCAATTTCCGTTCTGCCAGGCAGGTACTAAAAGGTGACTGATTGGCTATGTGTGTCACTACCATTGTGGCTACTAGGTGTTAGTTCTGTAATGACTACCTTACCTATTCCTGCGGCAATATTATCAATGATTGTCATTGTCATGTTCCGTTTTGGAGAGTAAAGTAGAGGGTAGACTTATGCATGTGGCATTGCCATCGGGCCACATAGATAGCAACACACCATTAACATCTTTGGTGTCTATAGGTGATTGCTTCTCTTTCCATCAGGGAGCCATCTGCTTATTTGCTATTTTATGACAAAAAAATAATGGACTAAAACCCAGTCAGGACATGGCAGAACTTACCACCAAATTAGTAGTCACAATGGTAGTGGACATATTAACCCTTTCTTCCCTTTAACGAGATGCCTAGCTTTAAGACAGATGTTCTATACTTAGAAAAGTTCCTGCAACGACGAATTTATAACCGCATAAACAAATATTATCCTTGTATTACGAGGAATACAAAGATAATATTGAAGTATAGCTTAAACTTAATTTTATAAGATTGATTCATTTATATGCTAGGTTTATATCCACGCAGAAATTCATGACTCAAAAAAAAACATTTTTGTTATTATTCTGTAGGTATATATATGTATATGGCTAGCTAAGCTCTTTATTATTTTATTTAATCTATCAAAACAAATTGTGGTCAGATCTGGCTGCTTTGCTCATCGAAAAACCGGTTTGTGGTTTTGAAGGGCTAAACTTCTTAAATGTCAGCATTCTCTTAGCACAATGGGCATGGTAAGCTAGCTAAGTGTGATATATCCTGCTTAAATCAATGCATTATCTTTACTGTAAACCATCAATGTGAAAAAGTAGTGAGCTTACCTTTGGTGAATTATTAGCAGTGCCTGGTTCCTGTTTCGCATGTAACAAATGATGTTGAGTGGTCTGTATAGTTTCTGCTTGAGTTTGCTGAGCGGTTGCTTCTGCTAAGCTTTTCAAACCGCCGTTAAGTAGAGTGTGGTTTAACTGAGATGCATCTATAACTGGTGTTGCAATTCCTTGAGCCTGTAGGGCCCTTTTCATCAATATTTCATTACATTCTTCTGCTGTTAATTGTATTGGACCAATAGGTGTCATGAATGGCTTAGATGCTAAATTTGC
Organism: Apodemia mormo; assembly: GCA_036924255.1. Lineage (NCBI taxonomy): Eukaryota > Metazoa > Arthropoda > Insecta > Lepidoptera > Riodinidae > Apodemia > Apodemia mormo. Next base: position 7,488,436 of record JAUPFN010000012.1, on the reverse strand, counting down.
AGCTGCGAATTGAAAGAGATAAAATCGTTAACGTCAACTTCTCACTACTTTTTTCTGTTCTTTGAATATAACATAATTATCACATAATTATAGATGGATTGAAAATAATATGATATAAAATGTGTAACTTACAATTACGTTTTAATATTCGAGATTTTAGCTTAAATTACTTTATCACAGTTTATGAAACAATCGCATCTCAGATATACTCCAAGAAAAACCTTTTATTTATTTCTAGACCTGAATCTATCAAATCTATGGGTTAATGGAACTATATATATATAAATACTAAATATTTAATTTTGGAAAAATTATAATGATTTCTTTTTTGTTGCAAAGAGCTTACAGTAAAAATTTTAACTAGTAGTTTGGAATCTGGAAATAAGATAATGTGCTAACAACCCTGTACTATATAAAATGCTTATTACTTGCAATAGCTAGTTGAGATCCAGCTATTGTAAGTAATAAGTAATAATCATCCCCATTGACCTCCTGACCGCCCTGTTGGTCGAGTGGTTAGCAACCCTTACTATGCAATCGACTTCTTTCTTCGATTCCCGACGGGGCAAGCATTTGTGTGATGAGCATAAATGTTTGTTAAATAATGTAATGTGTCCCTTGAATATTTATTTTTATTATTGTCACTGCGTTGGTTGAGTGGTTAGGGACCCTGACTATGCAATCAATGGGGCTCGGGTTCGATCCCCGGCAGGGACAAGCATTTATGTAAAGAGCATATATGTTTGTATTTCTGGGTTTGGGTGTTTATTAAATATACTTTAATATTTATTTGTATGTATTTCGATGTATTTGTATCGTTGCCTAACACCCAAAACACAAGCAAATAATTTGCTTATTTTGGGGTTAGATCAGTAAGCGTAATTTGTCCCACATCATCCTCTGTTTTCATACCCTCTTGGGTGATTTTTTTTTAACAAATTATATGAAACAACCCTCAGGGTATATTCTATCCGATAAAAAACGAATTATCAAAATCGGATCACTCTGTAAAGTGATGCGTAAATTAAAAAGTCAGATATTAAAATCAGTAGGTGGACAACCTACTGATTTCAAATTATCCCATTTTCATACCCTTAAGGTTAACATTTTAAAAAAAAAACTTAAATAGGACCACCATTGGGGTATACCTATTCCAACAAAAAAAAAATATTAAAATTGGACTACTCTATAAAAAGTTATGCATGGTCTAACATAAAAAATATGTGCATTGAATTACGAACCACCTCCTTTTTCGTCAGTTGAAAATTGAATGTGTTACCAACTAATCTATATATATATATAAAAATCAATTGCTGTTCGTTAGTCTCCCTCAAACTCGAGAACGGCTGAACTGCTTTGGCTATTTTGCTGTTGAATTAATTGTTGAAGTCCAGGGAAAGTTTAAGAGGTGAGAAAATATAGAAAAAAAATAAGAGTAGTTAAAAAGGCAGAACAGGGTTTTTAATTTTATTCTAATTTTTGTTTTCTAAAAAAATCCAAAATCATCAATCAATTGATGAAGTTCTGGGTAAGATAAAATAAATGTAAAGCATAATTGATAGCCTCCTCCTTTTAGAAAGACAGATGAAAATTTTGCAATAACATAGCAAAATCCATACTAAAATTATAAATGCGAAAGTAACTGTCTGTCTTGTCTTCACTCTTAAACCACTAAACCAATTTGGACGAAATTTGGTACAAAGATAGTTTGAGACCTGAGAAAGGACATAGGTTAGTTTTTATTCCAGAAATCCCATAGGAACAGGTACTTTACGTGTAAAACCTCAGGACTGTGTTCAGACATTTTTCTGCATGCACGAATTCACGGGCGCACATAGTATGATAATAATACTTACTCTGTATAGTAGCAGTTTGATTTTGTTGTGACACTCTATTTAATGTATGTGTAGGGGCTTCATTTAACACAAACATAGCTTTCCTCCCAGCCATTGGCATACCAGTAGTCACAACTCTAGTTACTTGAGCAGCAGAATTGGCACTAACTGCTACAGCTATTGTACCAACTTTTTCCTGTACTTGTGGTGATTTATGGGACATGACGGTCAATGTTGTCTCAGGTGACACCTGAAAATCAGTTTATAATCTTTTAAATCTTCAAATAGAAAGTTAATATTGAACAAGACAAATAAGCAATCAAAATTTCCAAATAAGTTTGTTTTGCAAGTCCTAATAATGATACTTTAGATAATGACAGTATTTTACAAACTTAAATTCAAACAAACTGATTCTTAACATGAATATAGGTAAGCCGTAATATCTCAAATAATAAATCATAATACATTTCAGAGAAGACACAGAGAAGTTGCATGTATAAAATATGAGTTTCATTTCACACGTTTTATATTATTTTGTATGCATATTGAATACGAAGCAAATATAAATTTATATGGTTAAGTTTCAAAAAATATGTATATATAGATAATATAAAATAGCCAATATATATGCCGTTAATAACATCACAAAAAGCCATAGCAAAGTTAACTAATTTACATACCGTATTCCCTAAAGTATAACTCAAACTACTTGGTGTTTCAACTTCACACTTCGTAAGGTCCGCGGTACTACTCGCGAAACCCCACGAGTAACCGAAGCCCGAGACATTGTTCGGGGTTGGCATACACATTGTCACTTAGAAATACGCTTCACTAGATTAAAATAAACAAATAAAACACTCGTTGTTCTAATAGTAAACACAACTCATGACAGTTTTGCCATTACGGACATGTACGCTTTCACAACTACTAATGCACAACACACCCGTCAATCACAGTATTAAAACACTCCTTGTATGTATATGTGAAATAACACATTGCTAATATTTTTGATGTTTTCAGTTCCACATTAATAATATTGATATTGTATTTGCACAAAACAGGCAAATATGAACCACTTATCGAAAAAGGCGGCATACAAAGCTTGATTCTATGCTGACACGAACATTATTCGAATATAACATAAAAAATAACAACCTATGACAAACATTAACGGGCCTCATATTCCTGTTTATTAGGAACAATTAATAAATTTTATAACAATAATCAATTACATTTGTAGAGTGCATAAAAACAATAATTTAATCGCACACACAAAAACCCGAACGCCATTTTCTTGTCTATGGTCAATTATTTTTTTAGAACCAAAGAGTACCTATACAATACTATGTTTAGAACATTTATAATTTGCAAGCATTGACATTTAGGATTCAAAAACTCATTGCAGCTACAAAAACCACATATATATCACATATTAATTTGGACAGGGCTTGATGTACTTGAGGGTCGGAAAAGGTTCAAAACCTATTAGGTCACATTTTTTTTCCAATATACCTTTTTTACTAAAAATGACTCCTTAAAGATCGATACTCGATGCATATTCTGGGTAAAAACCAAGTAAGTCAATACATTCCTTCCTATAAAACCGCGTAAAAATGTTCATTGCATAAACATCATTAGTTAGTAACTTATGAAGTTTTCTATGCACTACTACATGACGGGAATGGTTATATCTGACTTAGATTCACGGTTTAAACTGATAAATTTAACCATGTTCAAATCTCAAACTTTACAATGATTTTGTAAGTTATAAAAAGACTGAAAATGTTTGAGAATATAAGAAATGGTGGACAATTTTTAAAAAATAAACTTGTTTGTCAACTGAATCTTACAGGAAAAAGTCCTATAAGAATATAAAAATATCATGCACGGCTTGGACTTGGACATAAGTTTTCAAAATAATTCAGAAAAAAGTAATACTTTCATAGCCAATGAATATATTGATAGATGAATAAACATTCATTCATATTAATGAGAAAACTGACAATTTGTTTTACTTCCATCAACCATGATTACGAACTAAAGATTTAAAGAAACCTATCAATAGTAGAACATAAAAGTATCTTCACGCCTGTATCACCAAAGAGATAGATAAGCAGAGGTACAACGAAGGTACAACAATGCCCGCACGATTAACCGAAGATGCTTACGACAGTTTCACAGAACGCAAATTAATTTTACAAGCAAATAATCTACGTTAAATATAATTTTTACAAACAAATGTGCGTTAAAAATAGAATAATTGCTTGTTAAAATAAATTTGCGTTTCGAAAACCGGCCGTTAGTGCCACAATGTGATAGGTGGTAAGTCTATCGACAACCGAGTATTTATTCAATCCCGGACAACGTTGTTTCTGCCAGAAAACTGAAACACACATTTTTAAATTACTCGTTCTAGGAATCGAACCAGGTATCTCATATGGTCAACACATTCATAACAACATGTTTAGCTGGCCAGCTGCAAATGTCGAAAATAATTTAGATAAAAATTATGGAGAATACGGACCTTACAGATATTATTAAGACATAAATTAATACATGTGAAATGTAAACAACTTAATGTTGTTTGTGAAATTATCAAGTTATAAATATAAAAAAATAGTGCTGGACAAATTATACGAATTGATCTAACCCCAAAGTAAGCAAATTATTTGCCTGTGTTATGGGTGTTAGTTAATGATACCAATACATATATAATTCTATTATTTTGAGAAAACAGAATTACGTAGGTAATAATTAAAATAAGCACATTTTAGAACTCAATGTGTTAATTACAATAAATTTTATGCTAATTTATCTATCAACGTATATGAATAAAAAGGATATATAACGGTTACCGAATAAAAAAAATCTACCATTCGATAGTTTTATTTACACTGGTAATTACAAGAAAGGGACAATATCCACCGTTGTCGTTGTCTCGCTCAGAACATTTTTCCACTCTTTTAAGTAAGTAACAAATGTCAACTTTATTAGGACGAAATAAAATATATTTTTACTTTTTAATATTGCTTCGTACATAATAATTCCAGTACTCGTATATAAGTTCCTTGGCTATTTATTAACAACAGAATAATTTACTCCTAACGGAGATATCAAAGACTATACAATACTTCTGGGAGTTATTAACTATTGTCAAATGTCAATTGTCATAATGATAATCGAATGTCAATACTATCAAACAAATTGTCAATAGCCAAAAAACTTGCAAAAAACCATCTTATAAAATCAGATAAAAAGCTTCAAGCGTATTAATTTTTGTGCGTCGTTATTAGTCACATTTGCGAATATATAATCTTATATAAGAACAATTGAATTGTAATACATAAGACACGTGATAACATTACAATAATGAATTCGATGTCAATGGACAAAGAGGAACCATCCTCTCTATCATTTTCAACCAACCATCCTCTAGAACAATTTATTTTACTAGCAAAAGGTGCCAAAGGATCAGCGTGTGCAGAGCTTATAAAACAGGTTCTAGAAGCACCAGGAGTTCATGTATTTGGAGAACTTCTTGAAATGCCAAATATAAAAGAGGTTAGAAAAGTGTATACATCCTTCCTTTATATTTAATTTTTTTTATTTCTGTTAGAGAAAATATAAATTTCTCGATCATGTACAATATATTTTTGTTTTTCATGTATTATTTCACAAAGAGTACCTATTACTTATCATTATTGTATGAGCTATTCATATTCATTTGTTGATCATATTCAGTATATTTTTAATTTATTATTTTGCAAAGCAGTTACTATAGTATTTATTCCTATTATCATTATTGTATGAGCTATTATGTTTTGGGAATATAAAAAAATACTGTTGTAATAAATACAAATATTTTATTTACTATAAATTCTTTATTTATTTTTATTTTATGATACTATATCAAGTAAGTCAACATCATGACCAAATTGGTCAGATGTTGTGTTATTGATGAAAGCCTTTAAAACTGGATATATGACAAGAGCTATGTATGTGGAGACAATGTGTAAGTTTGTTGGGAATGTAGCTCTTGACAGTCCATTTCTTCTGTCTGTCTATGTCAATGTCTCTGTGTAAAGGTGTATGTATGTTAAACCTTTCACTGTCTGATGTGAACTACTTTTTCTCTTCAGTTTACATCTTAATTGTTTTCATTTGTAATATGGTTTTTAACAAAAATTTTGCTACAATGTTTATGTCTAATCTTGAGAAGTTACTGTTCCCAATTTGTCTATTATTATTTATTTTCTATTAAACTTAAGTGATTTGCTTCTTCGTTGTTGTAGACACAACTAGTTAGATTGTTGATTTACTTATCAATAGTAAAGAGGAAAAGTATATAATATACAGTGAGTAATAAAAATCATTAAAAACAGCAAAGAAAAATATCGACACGCGGGATTTGAACTAGTTATACGTATGTATAGCTAGCGATCAGTACAATCGACGTAATCGATCATATAGCAAAGAAGAATTTCACCGCCTCGAGCCTGTTGACACTAGCTCAGCGGAAGAGCGTCCCGGCTTTAGGGAAATGGTCGCAGGTTCAAATCCCACGTGTCGATATTTTTCTTTGCTGTTTTTAAGGTTTTTCCAGATTCCCAAGCACGGGGTGAGTGTTATAACACAAAAATAATTAGAAATACGAAAGTACTGATCAAAATTATAAATGTGAATTTCATCTGTAACGATGAACTCATTTAACTAGTTATACGTATGTATAGCTAGCGATCAGTACAATCGACGTAATCGATCATATAGCAAAGAAGAATTTCACCGCCTCGAGCCTGTCGACACTAGCTCAGCGGAAGAGCGTCCCGGCTTTAGGGAAATGGTCGCAGGTTCAAATCCCGCGTGTTGATATTTTTCTTTGCTGTTTTTAAGGTTTTTCCAGATTCCCAAGCACGGGGTGAGTGCTATAACACAAAAATAATAAAAATCATGTCCAACCTGAAAGGGTTTCATAGGTAGGATGATGATTGAAAATAAATAAACTTAAAGATAGCCTCACTCTACACAAAGATCAATTATACCTAAAAACTCTTACCTAAATACCTAAAAACTATTTTATATTGTTATGTCCTCGGGTTCGTAATTGTAAGAAAACACCACTTATATTAAATCTGTGTATTTAGTATACAAATAGTTTCTAGATTATTTGTAACAATATTGTAAGAGTAAATAAGCAGATGGCTCTCCTGGTGGAAGGAGACAATCATCAATCATCGCCTATAGACACTAAAAATGTTCATGGTGCGATGCTATCGTTGTGGCGGGGTCTTAATGCCACTTGCATGAGTTTATTGACTATCTTACCCTCCAAACCAGAATACGACAATGACAAACATATAAACATATTCTTCTTCTTCTTCATCTTGTGGGCAGGTCTCCGCAACTCGACGACTAGCGCCTTTTTTACATATCATAAATGCTATTGCGATAGGAATAGGAAAGGTGGTGGTATCAAATATGCAGGTGAGATATCGCAAGACACTACCACCTAGCAGTCACAGTGAAAATCACAGTACCAATTATTAGTACTATGATTTTCGTGACTAAAATTTAGGGGGTGTAAATTACTATTGTGAATAGGGTGCTAATTTATTTTTATATTAATTTTAGCATTTTTCTGATTAGGGGAAAAACATGTCATTTAATATGTATATAAATGGCTATAATTTTTAACTTCCCGCTACGTACTTCGTAGATAGGAAGTTACTGAATATGGCCCGATTGTCTACTATTTTCACGATGACGTCATTATGTCTGTATGTATGTATGTATGTATGAAACACGGTTGATAGCATTCGATTGAATTTCGCTCAACTTAGACTTTCTGAAAATTTTAAACAAATCGATTCAGCAGATTTTGAGAAATTTTGAAAAACTTAAAAAAATTTTAACATAACTTCCAGATTAATGTACCGATTGAGTACAAAAACTAATCAGCTCTGTTCTGCAAAAAACTACATCTAATGCATGCACTTCGAAACTTTTCAACCAATCATTTTTTGGTATTCTACGATATTTTAGTACTAAAAAAATTATATCAGATGGCATTTCAAAAGTGTTACAGCTTTTTAAATATTAAAATTACGCCATTTTTAGCAAATTTACTTTATATTTTTAAAATAATTTTTGGGATAATACACCGATGGACTTAAAAACCTTATCAGCTTTTCTCCTTTAAAAACTGCGTCAAATACCGTTAATTGGATCAAAATTGGTCAATTTGTTTAGGATTTTAATGATGAAAATATTTGAAAAAAATGTTTTTTGACATTGCTACGAAATTTTTCAGCCTATTGATTATTTAGGTAAAGCAATATTTTAGGTCTCAAAAATTGAGTTGAATGTCATTCGAAAGATCAAATTCAATCAGCGTTCCTAAAATATACAACTTTTCAAAAATCAATATTCATCATCATTTTAACAAAATAGACGTTTGAACTGAAAAAATCCATGTTTATAGTTTTTACTCTTTTGAGCTTAAAATACCTTAATTTAGTGGGAAGTTTCAGGGATGCCCTGTAGGGTCAACCGTTAGCGTCAAGCTTGTCACTGTCGTGTTTTTTCGTTTAATGACATATGCATGAGACTTATGCATTGCCATCCCGCCACACGGATAGCAATGCACCATTGACTTGATCTGCTCGTTTGTTTTTGTTACGATGATATATGTATATGATATATTCACGCATACATATAGGTACAGACTAAATAAACACTTTTTTGGACAAATTACACTTATTTTCTAACCCCAAAGTAAGCAAATTATTTGTATGTAAAATATATATATGAAAGTGTGACATACTTGTAGTTTACATTTGGGAAAAATTATTTTTTTTTTTTTTATTTAACTTGCAATTTCCCCGTGGTTGAAATTTTACCATACAATAAAATTAATAATTTAATGTATTTCTAATGCATATTATTTAAAAATATTAGGATTCTGCGGCCCTCTGCAATACCAACTTTATTTATTTTAATTTTCATACTCTGTTCGCATAAGTGTCTTTAAAACGGGTGCAGAGTTTTTGCTTCACATATTAATTTTTTACTCACTTTGATAAGATTTTTCACTCACCTTGATAAGTCTACGCCTGCAAAAATTTAACACTTCAACTAATTACTTTCAGTTGGAGACCGGGCCATATGCAGCACATTTTAAGACCCTCAATCTCTTTGCGTATGGAACCTATAAGGACTACTTAGAAAATAAAACAGATTACTTAGAATTAACTCCGGTTCAATGTAAGAAATTACAACATTTAACTATAGCAACTTTAGCCACACATGAAAAATGTATCCCATATAGTGTATTACTTAAAGAATTAGATATTAAAAATGTAAGGGATCTAGAAGATTTGATAATTGAAGCTATATATGAAGGTAAGAATGTAAATAATTTGTTGAAATAATTACTATTATATGCTAAGAATAACAATCTTTTTCATTAAGATAAGATAAGATAAGGTAATATTTATTGGTACCACATTTTCACATAATATTCTACAGTAGACAATATACAATATACAATATTTATTAGTTTGTAAGGAGAAAAGAACAAATTAAAAAATATAACAAGTAACAAAAAGTAAACTTATACTACTTTTTTTTATATATACCAAAAAGATGCTCATCTCAGCATACGCTATAGCAATATTTGCTATACCACTGATTTTCAGTGAGTCCTCTATGGTGCTCCCACGAGACGGTCAAAAAAGGAAACTTAGTGCTTTGTTTTAGTGTTTATATATAAAAAGTATAAGTCAGTACATAAAGTGTGTTAATATAATAATAAAAACATTACATATATGAATAATAATAATAATATAATATTTTAATCTTAAATAAATAGTAACTTGTGAGGCCTTAGTACCTTATTTATTGCTTATTACTCGACAACCATCCGTAAAAGTTTGAGTTTATATCAACCATACACCCTGTGCTTAGTTCATTTTTTTGCAGAGAAAGTAAGATTTTCTTAAGCTTGCGTTTAAAACTAAAGATCGAGTTTGTCTGTCTAAGAGGCGGGGCTAATACCTACATACAATAAATACATCGATACACGAGTCGGGCCGAACCGGTCAATTTTGCTCTAAACGATACCACAAAGGGTTATAATATTAACCATAAAAGTGACACATAGAAGGTGGGGACATCAAAAAGTCATTAGATCTTCATTATAAACAGTATGTAAAGAAAACCCTGGCCAATCCGAAAGAGGCATATAGGTTGGTTAAAGGCATTACTGAAAAAAATTTTAAACTGACTTTATTTCATTTTGCTTTTTTTTATATTCGTATTTTTACTTATATTTCCCTAAAGATAATTAAATATTTTAAAAATAACAACACCTTGTCGCTGTTTGTTTCATTGTTTCGCTTTGGCGGCTTTTGCACAAACACTGGTGTTCGTTTTACGGCTTTTTACAAACAAACTTTAAACGCGCCACACGCGCGCTGCGTATTCTTCAGTAGCATCCGAGTTGCGCGGCATTCTTTGATAATAGAATTTGCTTATTTGTAGGTGTTGTCATACTTAATGTATGAAAATACCACTTAATATTACTTTTTTTAAAAACTAATTAATTAATATCCATATAATAATTGCACATATGTAACTGTATTATGATACCAAATAACGTATTTAATTATCCGACAGGGTTTTCTTTACACACTATATATACGCCCTTAATTTTATGTCTACAATGTGTTTCAGGACTGTTAATCACAATTATCTAAAATAAACGCAATAGTCGTTGACCATCTATCTCACTGAATGGATAAACTTATAAGTCGTATTGAATTGGGACATCTATCATTGTTTGGTCCACTCAGACTTCTCTGCAAAAGAATGGGTGTGATGAAATTAACTAATTTTTAACATTAATTGTCCATTTTATTAATTGAAATGACAGCATAAATCTCTAATGCTGCAGCCGCACTGAGTTTATTGTCACAAAGCTTCGCACAATGACACAATACATGCAAATGTGACCGGCTATTATTTTTTCAAACATTCAGACTTTGTTTTCCTTATTGTGTGTTTGGCAGTACGTCAAAGCGTTTTAGTGTGCTATAATCTTGGGTCGATACACGCAGGTGCGGCCTAAGGGTATAAGTAAATACTGAATCTTATATATTGAACTAATTTAAAAAATCTGTTTTTACAGATATAATACATGGCAAACTAGATCAAGAATGTAAACGTGTAGAGGTAGATGTAGCACTAGGAAGAGATGCAAGGTTAGAGGATGCAGCGTCCATAGCCGATGTTCTTGCTGATTGGTGTAATGCCTGTGAAGCCGTCCTTAACTCAGTAGACCGTCACATACAGAGGGCAAATCAACACAAGCAACGTGCCATTAGACATCAACAGGCTATTGAACAAGAAGTATGTATTTCAGTTTTTTTATGCTTAAAATGGGCAATTCTTGTATATATATTTGTTACTGGCCAAACCCGATTTCTGGCAAAACTAGTTTGTCCTAGGATAAACTGGTGCATTCCTAAGGGTGTCAGGATATAGGAGTATAGGACAATCTAGCTTAGCCTAAATGCTTCAGGCTGAACTAGTGTGGTCTAGGCCGAACTTTTATTAAATTATTTTGAACTAACTGAATCACTGCAAGTGGTAAAATAAACACATTGTAACCTCTGAAGGCGAAGATACCCCTTTCGTGTCCCTACTAGTAGGTACTCTGTCGTTATCCATAATATGAATATAAATTGAATCTCATCCATTTTTTGATGTTTTCCATGTCTCCATGTAATGTTTGTATGTTATGTTTGTACGTCTGCACACGGACAGGATATACGGACACGGGCAAAATAAACACGTTGCAACCTCTGAAGGCGGAGATACCTCTTTCGTGCCCCTACTAGTACGTTGTCATTATTCATATATTGAATCTCATCCATGTTTGGATATGTTGAATATTTGTTTTTGGAAACTTGATCTAGTTAGTGTGCTCGTGTGCTTGTACGCTCGTATATTTGTAAACATACAAATATGCGAGCATACAAGCACACAAGCACACTGTTGTGTGTGTTTGTGTATTCGTATATCCGTATGTTCATATGTTAATATGTTTGAATGTTCACATATCTGTATATTCGTATGTCCATATGTCCATACATAAAAATAACATAAAACATACATACATACAAACATACAAACACAAAAACAGACAAACACGCAAACATACAAACACACAAATACGCAAGCACACAAGCACACTAGTCTAAGTTTCCAAAAACAATTATTCAAGTAATCTATTTCTTCCACTTTTTACTTTTCGATTCCCAAATCCCGATGTGAATCATCACGAACATCACAAGGTCTCGCCCTGATTCTTATCAGTTCGTTGAGTTTTCACGGTTCATTTCTTTTCACAGCCTCAGTGCTTGTCTCCGTCTTGTTCTGCTTAATAAGGTAAGGTAGCTGGTAAATATAAGTATGTGACATTATAACTTCGCCACACGGATGGCAGGACACCATTAATAATTTTGTTGTCGTTAGGCAATGGTTATTTCTTTAAATATAAATAATAACCAGGGACTCTCTTCATGTAACAAAACTTCAATCAAATACAAGTGTTTAGTGCTCTTATACATTTGCTACACATTATGTCACGTCATTTCACGTCGTGTCGTTGTATCGTATTTTTTTTATATATCATAAGATAGCAAACAAGCAGATGAGTCTCCTGATGGAAAGAGTCAACCATCGCCTATAGACAACAAAGATGTTAATGGTGCGTTGCTATCTTGGGGCGAGGTCTAATGCCACATGCATAAGTTTACCGGCTACCTTACCGTCAAAACTGGAACACGACATCGACAAGCACTGACGCTATTGCGGCAGGAATAGATAAGGCGGTGGTACCAGACCCGGGCGAGACAATGCAGAACTCTACCACCTAGTACCACGATGGTAGTGACTCGATAGCCAATCGGTCGCCTTTTACGACCTGCCTGGCAGAACGGCAGTTGGCCTATTCTTCAAAGGAGGCCGGGACCAACACGATGTTTATGTGTGTGACAGCCCTGATCGAAACGCATCCATTCGATTTGTTTTCTTACGTGACTAGGGAGACTGTTTGTTTGGTGCCCTATGTTATCAAAAATAACCAAATAAGCAGTGAAGCTTACGGAACGTCTCTAGTAACGATTATTGTCCCTATTCACGTAACAAAACTTCAATTAAGTCGAAGCGTTTAGGTCTCCTACACACATCGTCGTGCTACGACGCGGCATACGTGTAAGAGCCATGAACACTTCGATTCGATAGGTTGGTTACTTGAATAGGGCCCAGTTATCTCTTAGTTAACGCTGTAAGAAATCCGGCGCAGTAACTCTATCTGACTCCTTTTTAATGTTTCTACATTCAATTCATTATTTTCCCGTGTTGGATTGATTATTTTTCTACATTCGATTCATTATTTTTTTACGTTTAGTTTAATCTATTTATCTTACATCAATACTTCATAAAAATGTGTCTGCGTAAACGTATTTTTATTAATTCGACGTATCTGGCAACAAATGTCTACATAATTGTCTCTTTACCTTCTTAAAAGTGGAAATTTTGAAAACTGTAGCAAACACCTGCCCTTCAATATGTTCTTCGTGTTGAGAATTGGCCATCTGCCATCTGCCTTCCTGCCAGGTATTTCGTAAAATATAAACCACAAGTTGCAGTGTGCAGCCCGCTGCATTATAAAATTTTTTGGCAAATTTCACGGGATCACCTAATTTTTTCGGCATAAGAAGTAACCTATGTGCAATTCCACGTCATCATCTACGTGTGTGCCAAATTTCACTCAAATCCGTTTAGTAGTTTTTGCGTGATTGAGTAACAAGCATCCATCCAAACATCCATTCATCCAAACTTTCGCATTTATAATCTTATATGTAAAATTCTCCTGTCACAATGTTAGTTACCCTCTACCGAAACGGCTTGACCGATTTTTGTGAAATTTTACTATGCATATTCAGTAGGTCTAGTTTTCAGGCTCAGTAGGTCGGCTACGATATATTTTTCATACTCTAAGTGATAAGGGTTGTCCACCCGTAACATTTATTTTTTTATTTTTTGTACATTTTTTTATTATTTTTTTATAAGTAGTATTAGTAGTAGTATCTTCACGCCCATATCCCCGAAGGGGTAGGCAGAGGCACAACAAGCGCACCCACGATTAGCCAAAGATACTTGGTCCCACACATGTGATAGGTGGCAAGCCTATCGCCAACCGGGCACTTTCCAATTCCGGGCAACTTTGTATTTATCAGAAAAATGAAAAAACACTTTTTTTATGTGCCCGACCCGGGAATCGAACCCGGGACCTCATGTGGTCAACGCCAACGCTGAAACACTAGACCACAGAGGCGACAAAAAATACATACAACCCTAAATTTTCACCCGTCTACCATCTATAAGCTAGGGTTATCTACCCTACCCTATAGATGGTAGTAGTAGGTAAAAAAATTAATATTTTAAATAACAAAAATTATAGTGTATTTGGGATATAACTTTTTACTTTTTACCAGGTTTCGTGAAAAAAAAAAACTATTTTTGTTGAAGACAAAAATAAAAAACCAAAAAGTCAGTTTTTCAAATTTTTCGCATAATTTTGAGATTATATGAAAAAAGTGCAAATACAAAAGTTGTAGATCGTCTTATTGCCGATAACTTTGCCATTCAACTTTTTTCAATAGGACTCGTAATTTTATCGAAAATCGTGATAAACCGTTTTTCCCCTTAAAATCCCCCCCTCTCACACTTCCTGAACTCAAATCGCCCGTAATTTATTTTTCCTCTAATTTTGGCTTTATTTTCTTCCATTTGCAATGGGTTTCATCCTACTATAATTTTCTTTTGTTTTTGATTAATTTCAGAGGGATCGACCCCGGTCTACTACCCCTACTTTTTAATTCAATAATTTATGTGGCAAAACAACGTTTGCCGGGTTAGCTAGTATTAATATAGATTAACCAAACTTGTCACTGCATTTCTGACTTCGAGGGGGCAGAATTCTACAGCGTCTCACTTGTATTTAATACCTCCTCATCACAGTGTATCTTCTTACATATTTCTGCCGCAATAGCGTCAATAACGTAACTGCTATATTTCGAACTGTGTATGTGTTTTAGCACTAACCCAAACTCGCCCGGGTCTGGTACCACCGCCTTACCTATTCCTGCTGCAATAGCGTCAGTGCTTGTCACTGTCGTGTTCCGGTTTGGAGGCTAAGATAGCCGGTAAACTTATGCATGCAAGCACCCTGAGCTCGCAACTCAGTGGTTATCAGGACGGTTGTCGCTGTTGATTCTGGTTTACAGAAGTTACAGTGGTGGGAACGAGAGGTGGGCCCATTGCCCTTAAAAAAAGACGCACGTGGCATTGCCATCGCACCACATGGATAGCATTCCACCATTAACATCTCTGGTGTATATAAGCAATGATTTATAACGTTATAATATTGATATGTTTGCGTCGTCGTGATTGGTTATTGTATATGATATTATGACGTTGTCTTCTAGCGCTAGTTGGCGAACCAATCATGAAACAGCATGAAACGCGGCGAACCAATCACGAAACAGCAAACATATCGATATTATAACGTTTTAAATCCTTGTATGTAAGCGTTGGTTTCTCTTTCCATCAGAAGAGTCATCTGCTTATTTGCATCTTATGATATAAAAAAATTGTTTATAAATCAGACTGTTGATGATTGCTTGTACAGATAATCTGCATAAAGAAAACATTAAAGACTCAAGCAGAAAACGAAGAATCAGCGTCCGGGGGTTGCAGCGAGACTCTCTCAGTACCAAAGAAGAATTCTGGAAAAGGAAAAACTCCACGTAACGCCGCTAAATTCTGGCACAAGAATAACTCATAACTTTTGTATAAAATGTGATATAATAAATATTTACTTATAGCTTTCTGATTTTATTAATCTTTGTGTAATTTGATTTTCCTCGTTGTAAATTGGACCCCTGTTTGAAGAATAGAATATAATAGAATCAACTGCCTTCTTGCTAAGCTTCTCGTAAAAGACGAAAGACGGCTAATAGGTACGTGTCTCTAACTTTTTTTTATAAGATAACAAACAAGCAGAGTGCTAAGTGTGAGTTTTTCTTTTCGCATTCGATCGTGAGCGCGTTTCGAGTTTACTAGGAATTTGTATGTGATTTGTACAGCGCCACCTAGTGGTAAACGTGAGAAACCAGTTTACCACTAGGTAGCGCTGTACAAATCACATACAAATTCCTAGTAAACTCGAAACGCGCTCAC
The DNA here is from genome assembly GCA_036924255.1 of Apodemia mormo. NCBI lineage: Eukaryota > Metazoa > Arthropoda > Insecta > Lepidoptera > Riodinidae > Apodemia > Apodemia mormo. The sequence goes on along the minus strand of JAUPFN010000012.1, from coordinate 7,472,294 downwards.
GATCGAATGCGAAAAGAAAAACTCACACTTAGCACTTAGATGGCTTTCTTGATGGAAGTAGAAACCATCGCCTATAGACATCAAAGATGTAAATGGTGTGTTGCTATCCGTGTGGCGGGATGGCAATGCCACTTGCATAAGTAATAGCTACCTTACCCATTAAACACGACAATGGCAAGCATTGATGCTATTGAGCAGGAATAGGTAAGGCGGTGTTAACAAATACCCGAGCGAGACGTTGCGGAATTCTACCACCTAGGTTATCACGATGGTAGAATATAGTGTGTAAAGAAAACCCTGTCCGATCCGAAAGAGGCATATAGGTTGGTTATAGGCATTACTGAAAAAAATATTAAAATGACTTTATTTAAAAAAATAAAAAAGATATCACTTTTTTAATATTCATATTTTTACTTTTATTTCTCTAAAGTTAAGCAAATATTTTATAAATGATAAACTTTGTCGCTGCTTGTTTCATTTTTTCGGCTTTCACACAAACATCGCGCTAAGGCGCGGTCTTTCGGCTTTTTATAAGGTGGCATACGACTTACGCGGCATTCTTTGATAATACAATTTACCTATTTGTAGGTGTTGTCATACGTAATGTATGAAAATACCATTTAAGATTACTTTTTTTTACCGGAGAAACTAATTAATTAATATACATAAAATAATAACACATATGTAACCGTATTATGGTACCAAATATCCGACAGGGTTTTCTTATATAATAAGCCACGTATAACTATTCGTTCTTTTTTTCAGAAGACCCCGGATCAACACGGAGTCCAACCAAGATTGATGCGACATCCAATCATATCCGTACCTAATCCATAATTGTCTGGTACCTACTTGCCATTTGGCAGTTCTTTTCCTTAGGAGAACCATCTGCTTGTATTCTATTGTTTAAATATTTTTTTAAAAATGGAATTGAATATTACTAATGAATGTTAATGGTGCGTTGCTATCCGTGTGGCGGGATGGTAATGCCACATGCATCAGTCTACCGGCCACCTTATCTTCCAAACCGAAACACGACGCTAACGCTATTGCACTTGCTACTTGAGAAATGCAAACTTAAAAACTATGCGGTACGAAAGTTGAAAATTATTTTCTACTTTAAAAGACCTTACTTTAAAAGTCAATTATTATTATAACTATAAAAATGTTGTCTCATTTTCAACTGAAATTCGATGTTTGATGTTAGTTAGTAATAACAAGCAGCGCCTGATAATAGAGATTTTAGAAAAATCCAATTTCGACGAGTCATCGACTTTTTCGTTCTTACAAGCGCAAGCAGTCTTTTCGCTTTTTAATCGACTTGCCAAAAAAATTTTAAATGCAGTTAAACTGTAGCAACCAACCTGTAGTTTTCTGTATCTCCATAACCCCGGATCAGATCTATGGCATATTCAAATGAGACCACACGGGAAGTAGATATCGACGCGACGGTCCCTACGTTTAAAGAGACATGCCAAAAACAGGTTTACAGGAGAGCGTAATTGATATTCAAATCTCTCTAGAAATAATTCTATGCATAATTATAAATATTTTTTTTTCTACAATGAGTTATTATATTTAGGGAGTCCATAATAGATTTTTTTTTAATATTCTCCCGGAAAAACTGATAGATGACTGTTTTTACATTGACATTCATATCAGACAAGTCGGAGATACCTCTTTATATGCCGAAAACAAAAAAGCTGAAAACATAATTCGATAAATTCATAAAATATAAATGTTTTATGAAAAACAACAACGTATTTCATTTTAAATACTATACCTTAAACAACTTCAGATCACCATCCAAAAATATTAAAATACATTAATAAAGACATGTCTCTTTATACGGCGTTTTAAATTTAAAACGCGCATTTTAAAACCGTATAGAACGATAAGTATAGATATCCGCATATACGACACCTATTGTTTGTAATTATTACACTTGTTCTATTATTTGATTTGTATAAGTAGCGAAATACATAAAATAAAAGAAAAAAATATGAGCGTTTGGACAATTTAAAGCCATATATGTAATTAGCTGACCCACGCAGCTTCGCCCGCGAGTATATTAATAAGTCCTTCAAATAGCTTTTAATAAAAATTTCATCCCCTATTTCAGCCCTCCTGAGACTATATTTGCCTCCAGAGAATATAATAGCCTATGTTTGACCCCAGATCTTCAACTATATCCATGCCAAATTTCATGAAAATCGGTCCAGCGGTTTAGCCGTGAAAGCGTAACAGACAGACAGACAGACTTTAGCATTTATAATATTAGTATGGAGTATGGATATGAATAAAAAAAAAATTTTTTTTGACATGTTCTTTTTATACGTAGGGACCGTCGATATACCCTTCCAAACAAAAATCTTCCAAATTGGTTCATAAATGAGTTCTGAGGTAACAAACGTAATAAATAAAACACAACTGAATTGATAACCTTTTCCATTTGGAAAGTCGATTGCAAAGTTCATGGGAATAATTTTTCGCCGTGTTGGTTCCGGCCTCCTTTGAAGAATAGGCCAACTGCCGTTCTGCCAGGCAGGTCGTAAAAGGCGACCGATTGGCTATCGAGTCACTACCATCGTGGCTACTAGGTGGTAGAGTTCTGCATTGTCTCGCCCGGGTCTGGTACCACCGCCTTACCTATTCCTGCCGCAATAGCGTCAGTGCTTGTCGCTGTCGTGTTCCGGTTTGGAAGGTAAGGTAGCCGGTAAACTTATGCATGTGGCATTAGACCTCGCCACAAGATATCAACGCATCATTAACATCTTTGGTGTCTATAGGCGACGTTGACTCTCCATCAGGAGACCCATCTGCTTGTTTGCTATCTTATGATATAAAAAAATAATATTTTTTATGTATTCTGTTCATCGGTTACTCAAAGACGCCTGAACCGATTTGGAAAATTCTTTTTTGTCTCAAAGGATAGATGGTCCCATTTTAATTTGCTGAACATCTAATGCAGGGTTCCGGTGATATAATAAATGGGAAGTCGGTTTTTTGCAGTTTTACTGCGTTTAAATTTATTTTTTAGTGAAATAGAAATTGTTGTTGTTTTTTGTCATTGTTTTTTGTTAGCTATGAAGTAAGAAATATTTTTTATGTTTACAACTTGACCACTTATTTTCCTCAGTTTGGTCATAATTACAAACTTGTTTGGCTAGATAATATCAGAATTCAGAATAGATACGTACTCGTATTTACAATGTAGCCATATTTAAATATTACTACTAATTGGTAGATTAAGTGATGTTAACGATTCCCGACTTTTTAACTATTTTTTTAAATTAAATTAATACCTAAATCGCCTCTGTGGTCTAGTGGTCCAGCGTTGGCGTTGACCACATGAGGTCCCGGGTTCGATTCCCGGGTCGGGCACATTAAAAAAAAAGTGTTTTTTCAGTTTTCTGAGAAACACAAAGTTGCTCGGGATTGGAAAGTGCCCGGTTGGCGATAGGCTTGCCACCTATCACATTTGTGGGACTAAGTATCTTCGGCTAATCGTGGGTGCACTTGTTGTACCTCTGCCTACCCCTTCGGGGATATGGGCGTGAAGATACTATTTTTTTTTTTTAAATTAATACCCTAATATTTATTTCTTAAATAATACATAAATTTAACCCTTGAAATTTTCCACTCAAATTATATTTTAATGAAAACAAAACCATTGTGATACCATTCGGAAGACTTCTTTTGCTAGATTTCGACCCCTTCACCCCTGAGTTCAGAAAAATTTATAGGCCTTTGCCCCATTTAAATATTTATTACGTAAAAAGCTAAAACAAACAAAGAATACAAGTTGGGTTTATTTAAATGTTTAGTTTTGAAAGGAACAATTTTTGAGAATGTTTATTTGTTCTTGCAAAAGGACTGACAATTTTAATTTTTTAGTAGTAATATACTTTGTTTTAAATCATTCACATATTCTCCTCCAAACGCACCTCAGCACACGCGTGGTTGTGTGCTCTTTTTTCAAAGTATAATTTTGACTACGCATTTTTGTGCCTTACGTAAGAATTATCAAGACTTGTATCCATAATATTATATACTAGTCGATGCTAGTATCCCTCTCGTCCCCTTGTAGAAAAAAATAATACATATTCGACGCCCCTCCCTGAAATTTATTTTACGTAATGAATTATGGCCCCTAAGTCATAATTATATTATCCCACATACATTTTCCCCACTAATAGTCTAAGTGATTTATCATGGCGTAATATTTACAACCGGTATTTATATTTTTTGTGGTGGTTCAGAAAATAATAGCAGGCGAAAAAAACAGCAGACAGCAGGCAAAGCGGAAACAGTATTGCTGCATAAGTTGCTATAATATTACTGAAAGCAATCAATTTATAAGTACACAATAGTATTATAATTGTTTATGTTTACTAAAATATAAGAATTAATTTCTATAGCCCTCCCCTTTTTGCATTAAGATCAACTGTCAATCAAGAAACTAGAGAATAGGCAACACCGCACCATTAGGATAAATTACCAAATTTAGACCTGTTTATACTTTATAAGACACTTTACATGTCGTCCTTATTTTTTTACATTAAAACCATTCTAAGACCATTGTGTTACGTTCACACGATGATAGAAATATTTTATATGATAGAAACACATTGTATATTTTCGTTATGCGCGAGTTTCTGATCCGATAGTAAGTATAAAAGTGTCAAAAAGCGTGTACAATTTGAATCAAGTTTACTCATTTTATTTTAAAAACATGCACTCATTGAAATATAAGAAAATAACACAAAATGAATTTTATTACTAACATAAAAACATCACCTGCCTCTGCCTCAAAAAAAATAAATATTTTTGAAATCTAAATTAGTACAATATATGATGGATTTTGTTTTTTAATTTCATTTACATGCTTCATTTATATTTTAACTATGGTCAATAAAGTAATATTGCCTTGATAGGTTTAGTTCTCATATTTAATAAAACTTTTTTGCATGCCACTTGGTAGAATACGAGAAACTGTTATAACTTTTGTATTTCCACTATTGTAACGTGTGCTAACTTCTAAGCAAGTTAATTTAATGTCATTGAAAATGGTAGTTTTTGAATATTACGTTAGCAACATTATAGAATTGATGTCAAAATGGAGAGTGAGATAACAAATGCAAATTCGGTGTATTCGAGGGAGATAGGAACTCTACATTGGTAAGGTTTACCCGACGACTGAACGAGTTTCGGCATCCGAGCGATTGTTTTTGACCTGTGTTTTTGACGCAGCAGCGCAAATAAAGTGCGCAGGTAGTGCAACGATTGTACCGTTTGCAGACCACTGAAAAGTGATGTAAATAATACATAAAACTTGTTTTAATGTAAATAAAGACTTTACAGTACTTACAACTTTAAATTTAAAAATAAAATAGTGATTCAGTAACGTTGTAGCACTAGAAAAACTTATGTGAAAAACTGCGACTTAGTGACAATTGATTTACAAAACGAACAAAATGAATCCGTGATTTGTCGATTATACAAATAGACTTTATTATAATCAGAGACATTTGTTATCCGGTGTAGAATATATCAGAGGCCCCACGTATTGGATGATCAGAAAGGCAAGTAGTCCTTTGTGTAGGTCATTTAATTACCATACAACGCAATTCACATTTACATTTCTATTCCGCTATAAAATTGCATTATAAATAATAATTCCCTTTTATTTACTCGTTATAGGTATAGTCGTAGTTTACATTTGTTTTAATTTAAAAACTAGTATAAAAATTAAAAAACAATAATAAATATTTTCTATTAAGTCAATATGTGTCGCAATTTGGAAAGCATCGTTTTTTATGTAATAAATACAGATTATTGTAAATTCAAAATTATACATATATTGAAGTGTTCTTTGTTGTGAGTTCGGTCAGCTGTTTAGTGCGCTGGTTGTGGAGGGGGAAACAGGTAAAGCCAGTCTGATGGCGAGAATGTAAATATAGGTTCATTGTAAGCGAAATCCAACTTTCGTGACTCACAAGTTATATATAAATCGGTGTATGTCTGATTGTGGTCCTTTGTATACTATGTACCTAGCAGAGTTCCTTTACTTTTCGATAAATTATGTGCCCTTTGAATGTTCAACGAAATGACGTAAGACGTTTTTGTTATGACTTCAATTATCAATATCTATTGGAAAGTAGAATTTCGTCGGTCTGTCGAACCAGAGAATTATTTATGTTTGTAATAACTTTCACTGGATGTCTTTTCCGAGTAGGTACATAGTATTAAACGTAAATATAAAGTAAGAATTTTAAAAAAAACTCAGTCTGCTGTTGATTACCTGCCAACCTACTTGTTTGAAATTTGGCCCGAGTTGAACAATAACTTCAAAAGTTGAGAAAAACACACACACACATTCCTTTATCATAAGAGCACCCTGCTGCCTCATGTGCATAATTGTTGTCTGTTGAGCAAAACACATAAAGAACTGTAACCCTTCGCATAGCAATCGTGCAGTCTCAGGTCAAAAATACCATGTCATTGCAAAATTAAAAGTAAAAGAATATTAAATGTCGTATAGATCAGGCCTGTACCAGTAGCTTTATTCTTTTCAACAAGTAGAAAAGAGCTGATGATCACGGAATGGCCTTTTTATGTCATTATATAGCAGCAAACCTATCCCCGGATCCGCTAGGTCACATACCTATAGGCTGGGTGAACTGGTGATTGGTGAATTATGTATTTAACGGTACCTATTTATATATTACTAGCTGACCCGGCAAACGTTGTTCTGCCTTTATAACTACTCTTATTTTTTTTTCAATATTTTCTCATCTTTTAAACCTTCCCTGGAATTCAACATTTAATTCAAAACCAAAATTAGCCAAATCGGTTCAGCCGCTCTCGAGTTTTAGCGAGACTAACGAACAGCAATTTATTTTTATATATAGATGTATTTCTATGTATTAGTATCGTTGAATAACACCCTTAACACGCAATTATTTGCTCACTTTGGGGTTAGATAAATTCGTGCAATTTGTCCAGCAATATTTATTTTAATTTATTTAACTGGATTTTTTTAATCTGAATTTCTGTAAATAGAAGTTTGAGAAGCAAACCCGGTGTCTGCTAATACATTTTTGCACCCACCGTACCTCGGTGAGATTGTTAAGTCAACGGGTTTTCCATAACTGATCAACTGCCTTACTGCTAAGTGCTAGGCATCTCGTAAACAACGAGAAAAATCTAATAGGTGTCAATAGCATTACAACTTTTTTCACTTTGATTAGTGTAAGTGCGAGTGGTCGTAAGTACTAAGAAAAAAAATACGTGAAGACAGCCGTTGTGCAATGCGAGTGATTAGTAATAAGCGCCTATTCACTTTTACTTCGCTGAATAGTTATCACTCGCACTGATCAACATTCATGTACTTTCATGTGCTTAATTCTAAGCACTTAAGAAAACGGGACTTAAGGTGTAAGAGTTCTGCAACGTCTCGCTCGGGTTTTTTGGTATCACTTTCGTGCCTTTTCCTTTCGCATTAGCGTCAATGCTTGTTATTGTCGTATTCAGTTTGGAAGGTAAGATAGACGGTAAATCTATGCTTGCTCGTTCGCCCCGGTTCTGGTACCACTGGCTAATATATTTCTGCGGCAATAGCGTCATTGCTTGTGGTTATCGTCTTGCGGTTTTGGTTATAAGAAGGTAAGGTGGGTAGGTAGGAGAAGAATCTGAAAACCGTTAATTTTTAATTACCGTTATGATAATAACACCGTTTATGTCGCATATTTTGCGATTTCACAAGGGAATCGAAACCTATTGGGCCCGTTGACCTAAAATCAGTTTGTATGGAACCCTCGGAATGCGAGTCCAAATCGCACTTGACCGGTTTTTATTAGCTCGGATCTCATATGATTTGCAAAATTCTTTTTTGTCTGGGAGTTTGCTTGCTTGCTTGCTGCTGTTTGTAGATTCCGATACAGATACAGGAGATTCCGTCAAACGGATAGCAGCTCACCAGCAACGAAAACTTATGTTTACAAGTTTTTTCAGTAGCAATATCATAATAATGTGAGCAGATTATTCGAAAGATATTACAGTTTTTGCAAGATTAAGTCTTAATTTATTGCACTATAGAGCAAGAATATAATTTTTGATAACGGTTTTTTAAAACGAAGACAATCCCTGTATAGTGTTTTACGAAAATAGGCGTCAGAGTAATCTTTCAGGACGAATACAACCATTGTAATGTGGCAAAACATTTTATTTTATGCATTTTTCCAACAGGATATATGGTCCTAAAATGCAACACAGAGCCAAAATGACGAAAATATTGTTGTTAGATATTAAAAAATAATATTAAAAAATTACAAAATCAGTTCATTTTAATATTTTTTATCACCACTAAGTATTTCAATAGAAATCTAAAATATTTATCATATGTGAATTAAGGTAATGCTTAATATACTGATTTTTTTTAGTCCGTTATATGAACTCATTTATTTAGAAGAATTATTTTAAAAACACTATAAATCCTCGCGCGCAATCGTTTGCCGATCAAATTTCGAACCTGCGGTAAATCGAATGATCAAGACTTAAAATCTTGCAATAACTGTAATATCCTTTGAATAATCTGCTCACATTATTACGATATTGCTCCGGAAAAAACTTGAAAATATCAAGTTTTTGCGAATTGCTTGCGAATTTTGCGAATCGAATATGCGCCCTTTACATCTTTCGTTGTCTCTCTTTATATCGGGAAAGTTATCTGCTAGTTTGCTATCTTGTGATGAATAAAAAAGTTTTTTAATGATGACTAACCCATGTTGGTCTGGGCCCCTTTTTAAAGAATACACCATCTGCTATTCTGCCCGGCAATTCGTAAAAGCCGAACGATTGGCTATACTTGACACTATCATCGTGATTTTTAGGTGGTAGAATACCACAACGTCTCGCTCCGTACCTTTTCCCGTCGCAATAGCCTCATAGCTTATCATTGTCGTGTTTCAGTTCGAAAGGTAAGATAGCCGGTATACTTATTCTTGGGGCATTACCATCCATGTACAAAAAAGATTACTAACCATTGTTCCTAACCTACATATTACCTACCTACCTACATATTACCATTAAAGCGTGATATTTTGCAAATGGATTCCTGAACTTAAAAGAAGGATTTTATGTCTGCAATATTTCTGTACGACCTACTCAACGATACCCCAAACTTTAGGGCATCATTTGGTTGTACAAGAAAATCATCTCCATTTTATTTGTAGCAGACACTCCCATACAACTTAAGTGGAGTTTTTAGCCCATAAAAGTTTTATCTTCAAAAATTTTTTTTTAGCGATCGTTACAACACATATCCTAAGTGAGAATTATGATTATGTAAATCGTTTTTATGATGTGTGTGACGTAGTTTTTTTATATCTTAAGATAGCTTTTGTCTCCTAATGGAAAGAGTCAAACATCGCTTATCTATATCTATACATATAATAAAATCGTAGGAAAGTCAATGTATGTCCGGGGTAAACTCAAAAAGTACTGCATGGATTTACTTCAAATTTTGCATGAATATTACTAACTGGTCGGGTCAACATATAGGCTACATATTATCACGCTATATATCAACCTACGGGGGCGAAGCTGTGCGGAGTAAACGAAGTCCGCGCGAACGAAGTCGCGGGCAACAGCTAGTAAATAAAATAAAAGTGTTTTGTGAAACAGTACAAGTGTATTAACATAATTACAAATGGAGTTTCAACAAGTGTCGCCGACAAAAATTATAAAATATGAAATGCTCAAGATGCTAATCTTGATTGGGCAGAAAACTCTTATTTCATTTGGACATCGGACGACGCTTCTATTTGTAAGGACAATGTAGTTGAATGGGAATCACTGTTTATAAATTCGCTTTGTTATTAAGTAATAACAAAGTTAGTGCAACTTGAGAAACATTTTACGGCACATAAAGATTTTATAAGGAAATGTTTTTACAACCCTTTGTATAACAGTGCTCGGAAACAATGAGGCCATATGAGAAAATCTACTATTCATTTCCTTTCATCTCGGTTTACGTTCACTATAGTTTGTACCAATTAGGATGAATAGGTTATTTTATTATGTAAGTACTCCCCGTGTTGGTTCCGGGCTCCTTTGAAGAGTGGACCAACTGCCGTTCTACCATGCAGGTTGTAAAAGACGACCGATTGGCTATGCAAGTCACTAGCATCGTGACTACTAGGTGGTAGAATTTTGCATTGTCTCGCCCGGGTCTGGTACCACCGCCTTACCTGTTCCTTCCGCAATAGCGTCATTGCTTCTCGCTGTCGTGTTCCAATTTGGAGGGTAAGGTAGCCGGTAAACTTATGCATGTGGCATTAAACCTCGCCACAAGATAGCAACGCGACATTAACAACTTTAGTGTCTATAGGCGATGGTTGACTCTTTCCATCAGGAGACCCATCTGCTTGTTTGCTATCTTATGATATAAAAAAGTAGCATCACGCCGGTTCACTTGTGCGGGAAAGTAAAACGAACGCCAATAGACGTTTCGGTTCATTACGATTTACTGATTTTTTACTTGGCAAGTTGGGTGGAGATGCCTCTTACTAGATTCTAAGGCCTTGTTACGCTTAGCATAAAATCTATTGAATTGCCGAAATGTATGTACGTTCATAACTTTGGAATAAATTCATCTAATTGGATAATTATTCTTTGTTGTATTCGATATTGTCCGGACAAGACATGTATAAAATAAAATGTTTTAAAATCTTACGAGATTTTTTTTAATCTCATAATATTTAATGCGATGAGTAAGACGGAACATAACGAGGGAGATCTTAGTAATTCTATTTTATTACATGATCGGACTGTAAACTAAAAAAATGTCTTATATTTTCCATTATGGTATAGGGGGCATCCACAAATTACGTGAGGTGTTTTTTAAATTTTCTGTCCCTCCCTCCCCCCCTGGTGAGATGTCGTGAGATTTTATTCAATCCCCTCCCCCATCCCCCAATCTCACGTGAGATTTTACAAAATGTTTGTATGTATGTCCGGGGTAAACTCAAAAAGTACTGCATGAATTTACTTCAAATTTTGCATGAATGTTACTAACAGGTCAGGTCAACATATAGGCTACATATAATCACGCTATCACCTACGAGGGAGGAGCAGTGCGGAGTAAACGAAGTCCGCGTGGACGAAGTCGCTGGCAACAGCTAGTATATAGATAAAATCCACACAATTTTTTATTTGACATTTCTGTCAAAGGTAGGATTCTAAATGAGTATGGAATCAGTGTTATTATTCCGTTTGAGTCTACATCAACCTTGTCATCTGCTAGGCGTCTAAGCTGCACCAGCATGGCTTCTATATTGCTGTAATGCCGGTAATGCGATGTCAGCCTTGTCGCGGTCTCAGGGTATATTATATATTATGGAAGTCGTTCGTTTTATGAGTTGTAAAAAAAGTACAATATTCAAGTCAAGTAAAACAGTACAAGTGCTTTTAATACAATATAAATCCAAGTTACAATATTCGGCTAAACTTTTCTTCTTAGATAAAAGAACTACTAGTCGATATGAAATAACCAAGGGAAAACCGTGTAATTTCACCCCTAACAATGGCGGACTAAAAGAACAACTGTTTACTATCTACATAACAATTGCTAAATTATATTGCAATTGGGCATGTTATTTTAACAATTAGTTTTTATTTTAGATTTAAGGTACGCTTACCTGCTTTTTATAATCTTTCTCCAACACCTGTCTTTGTACAGGTTTTGCTGGAAGAGATCTCTTAAAGAGATAAGCACACCTTTGTACATACTTTAATTTATATAATACTTGTGTATAGATATGTTTTTTTGTACATGAAGAGTTAAATAAATAAATAAAATTATAAAAAAATACAAGTAAACGCTAACTAAATTCTATTTAATATTTTGTAATCAAAGGGTTATTTGATATTAAATTTTAACTTACCTACATTGACAGCGTATTTTAGTAATGGCGTTTTGGCCGCAAGCTGTTTAAAAGGTGACGTTAATTTTCTTAAAAAATGATTTGAAATTAGAACACTGACAAAATTGTTGTAGCTTTGTCTGTTATGAAAGTTCTAACTTGCTAGACAGAGATAAAGCCATTTTTATTTGTTCAGCGAATGCATGCAATTTTATAATTTTGATTGTTTATGAAAATTAATGCCAAGTCCTTATCTTTCACTTGTCAAAGCTTTTCTTAAAAAGTTTCTAAATAAATATTTAGACTGGCTTGATAACGCTTTCCAAAGTACTAAGGTGGACGTTTTTGTCTAACATTTTCGTGTAGATTGCGTTCGCCCTTTTTGTTAGATTGAAGTTTTGTTCACTTTTATACAATACTAGCTGTTGCCAGCGACTTCGTCCGCACGAACTTCGTTTACTTCGCACAGCACCTGCCCCGTAGGTGATAGCTTGATAATATGTAGCCTATATGTTGACCTGACCTGTTAGTAATATTCATGCAAAATTTTAAGTAAATCCATACAGTACTTTTTGGTTTTCCCCGGACATACATACAAACAGATAAACAGACAAACAGACAAAAATTCTAAAAACTAAACTAACTAAACTAAAAAGTTTTTGGTTTCGATATCGATTGTCGATCACGCCCCAAGTATTTAAAAAAAATATTCAATGTACAGTTTTGACTTTCCTACGATTTTATTATATGTATAGATAGATATTCTAGATTATTTAATAATTAGTGCCAATGAATGCACTTTCAAGGTAGAGCCGATTCCATATTTTTTATCTTCATCCCTTTGTTCTAAATGCCAGATGTAATCTACGGTAGAATGAATAAGAAAAACGTCATCTGATCTCTTTCTTATTTTTTGACCTTCTTGCCACAAACATGACATATACATGATTTCCTTAAACCACGCTCGAAAATATATCGTACGTAGAAATAACCAATTTAAAATAGTTACCATCAACGTGCGTATAAAAATGCGTTCGCTCTAAAGAATGTCTTATTCCAGGAAAGCAGCATTCTCATATTGTGGGTAAAACTGTTTACTTAGTACATGCCTCTTTGTTTTATTTTTATGTATTACTAACCTAGTGACCTACAGAATTGGCATTTGCTTCGTTGAATGTGAATAACACACGTGAGTTAATGCACTCCTCAGATTTTTTGTCGACCAGTCACAGTCATCCAATGACCTCTAATATTAATGACATGAGTATCTTTATTTCATAAGAATAAAATCAAAGAGTACGGCCATGTTTTATATAATACTAGCGACTCGCCCCGGCATCGCACGGGTGTTTAAGGATATGCTGTAATACGCAATTTTGATCTAAGTATACATTAAATAAATGCACAACGCGTTTAACGTATTTAATTGGATATGGAATACTGTATTGTTTAAAATAGCTTCCCCGTGTTGGTCCTGGGTTCCTTTGAAGATTAGGCCAACTGCCGTTTTGCCGGCAGGTCGTAAAAGGCGACCGATTGGCTATACGAGTCACTACCATCGTGGCTACTAGGTGGTAGAGTTCTGCATTGTCTCGTCCGGGTCGGGGATCACCGCCTTACCTACTCCAGCCGCAACTGCTACTCAGTGCTAGTCACTGTCGTGTTCCGGTTTGGAGGGTAAGGTAGCCGGTAAACTTATGCATGTGGCATTAAACCTCGCCAAAAGATAGCAACGCACCATTAACATCTTTGGTGTCTATAGGCGAAGGGTGACTCTTTCCATCAGGAGACCCATCTGCTTGTTTGCTATCTTATAATATAAAAAAGGGGGTCATGCGGGTCATGACCCCTTTAGGCAGGGGTCTAAGTTTGGATTTATTATTGCAAACTAAGGATTGGAGCCTATATTGACTGAACCTCAAAAGTGTGACCCTCTCTTGACCCGAAGGCTGGATCCGCCCTTGGCCCCAGATGGCTTTATTTTTGGAAAGACGCAACCGTCGCATATAATTGTTTTATTTTGTCACTTTTATGCAATTCTGAGACAAAAAAACTATTACCTATATAATACACAAGAGGTGCTCGACTCAGGAATCGAACGCGGGAACTTTATGATCTGAGCTCAACTGGCAAAATTATGCAGTAAATAACACGGACCGAGATGACAGTGTATATGTATAGAATAATTGAAGTCTCCAAAATGAGTTTTACTCATTGTTTTACTTAACATGGCTCTATTTTGAGCGACCTTGATTTTATTTCCGTCTTTAAACTGAGAACGGCTGCGGCAGATTTGGAGTGCTCGCTCGTTGAAAGCGCAAAGACTTTGTGCTCTTGTGAAAGGGTAAAAGTGTTGTTACAAAGGTTATACCTAAACAGATTTGCAACCTCGAAGTGTAACGAAAGTATTTTTAATATTTTGCTGAATTTGTAATGTATACGAATGCAGTATAAATGCAGCAAAAGTTAATAAAAAGCATTAGTTTTTATGTTAACCGCCTTCTCAAAGAGGTAGTGGTTGTCAATTCGGGAGTATGTTTTATCTTCTATACAAATAAATTAAATTGGAGTGTCTGTTTGTAATCACTACATAGTATAAAACAAAGTCGCTTTCTCTGTCTTGTCCCTATGTCCCTATGTATGCTTAAATCTTTAAAACTACGCAACGGATTTTGATGCGGTTTTTTTTAATAGATAGATTGATTCTTAGGGAAAGTTTTAATATATAAACCTTTCCGATATTCCCACTGGAACAAAAGCTGTTTTGGGTGTTAGTCAATGATGCTAATACATAGAAATACATATATAAATACTGGAATATATTAATAAACACCCAAACCCAAAAATACATTTATGCTCGTCTCACAAATGCCTGCTCCTGTCGGGAATCAAACCCGAGCCCCGTTGATTGTGCAGACAGGTTCGCTAACCACTCGATGAACGGGGCGGTCAAATTTTGTTACCTCAGAACTTGGTGATTTGTAACCTGATAAAGAAAATTCGTTTTTTTGTTTGGAGTAAGTACAGTTAGGGTTGCCACAATTTTATTTAAAAACTAGCCGACCCGACGTACTTGGTACCGCCTTAGAACAGATTTGAAACGTCAAACATTTGACAGTAGGAACAGTTTCCATAGTGAAAGAATAGCGATTATTTTATTATTTTCTTTACAATTTTTCCATTTTTCTCTCCAAAAAACCTTCCTCGGACTCCAACGAATATTTCAAAACAAAAATTAGCCAAATTGGTTCAGCAGTTCTCGAGTTTTGCGCATAGCAACACATTTAGAGATTCATTTTTATTTATATAGATATAGATTAAATTTTCTTTTATAAAATAAAGTACAAGATTGGAAAATGAAGTATTATTTATTAGATATGCTGTGCGTTTTTCCGTACATATTTTTTATGCCTTCTAAAAATATCTAAAAATGCTTTCTACTAGGTATTTAAGTTTCAAAACGTTGTGTTTTATTCGTGTCGTCTTTGGATTATACCCTAACCCTAGGTCGAGGTGGCAACCCTAGGTGCAGTTCTCAGACATTTTTTTCATTTTTAACTACTTCAATAAAACAGAATTTTTTCTCAATTCGACGGAATATTTTATATGTATGTTCCCCGACTTCCAAGGACAACTGAAATGATTTGGTCTTAAATTCTTCTTTTGTCGTAAAGAAAATGAACCACTTTCCATTTGACCTCATATAAATTTGGTGAAGTTTTAGTCCAGGGTTCCGGAGATACATGAGATTGAAAGTCGGTTGTTTTTCGGTTCGAATTATAACGATAACGAACTAACGTGTCTAGTAACGAATATTTGAAATTTCTACGCGCATGCACTCTGAATCTACTGCAGCCGATTTCAGTTAAAAAGTGAAATAAATCTGGGTCGCTGGAAATACCTGAATGCATTGGAATGGAAACATATTTCTGTAACAAAAAAATAATATATTTTAAAAACTCTTCACTGGTCGCAAAGTGAGTGGGGATTGTTATCGAGATAATCACCATCTTTTAATGATTGTCGCTACTATTTGGGATAACTGCCACCATTAGGAATTCAATTTTTCTAGGCACGGAATTAACAAAGCCTCCGGACTTTTTCTTGATTAGTTTTTTTCTATTTGTTATAATGTCGCCATCCCTTAGCATACAATACAATACAACTTTTTATTGTATTGTATGTGTGTCCCAAAATATATGACAACATAGAATTAAAATAAAATTATCATGCATCTTACATGCACAAAAAATACAATTTTAATACGTGCTATATACACAAAAAATACTATGTTCATACATGATATCTGTAAAAAAGCGATCTGGTCCAGACAACCCTTAGTTAGAGGATAACAATATATACGAAAAAGTGGTGCAAACCACGACTAAATGTATAGTTTTATGCTTTTACATGACCAAAAAAAGGCCTTCACGTCCGTATCCCCGTAGAAGTAGGCGGAGGGTGCAATCAGTGCACCCACGATTAACCGAAGATACTTAGTCCCATAATGTGATACGTTGCAATCCTATTGTCAACCGCGCGCTTGTCCAATCCCGGGCAACGTTGTCTTTTTCAGAAAACTGAAAAAATACTTTGTTGAATTGCCCGACCCGAGAATCAAAGAGACCACAGAGGCGATCGTCAAAATGAAACAAACATTTAATTATATATAAAAATAAAGCATAATGTAGCAACTAAATCAATGTTAAGTCGTTCTGAAATTTAAAACTGAAAACTAAACTACTCGGTATAAAGAAAATTACGTTTAACCATAATTTCGAAAGCATTAAGACTGTGCTTGTGTCTTCTGGAAGAGAGTTCCAAAGCATAACAGCTTGAGAGGTGGAGCGACGGCTGAAATAATTTGTGTTTGGCGTTGAAACCAACAGAGAATAATTACGAGTATCAGCCTATTATAAAATAAATTGCGAAAAATTTTTTCGCATCTTTTTTTGCAACTATTTCTATTGTTATTCTCTTCTAGGGCACAGAACTTATTTAATTTATATACCATTAATAGTATTTCAATAAAAATACTTTTTTTATTAGATTATCTTTAGGACATTATTATGAACGAAAAATCATAAAAAAATTATGTAGCTCAAAAATACGATATGTTTTTTTTTTTTTTTTTTTTTTTTATATCATAAGATAGCAAACAAGCAGATGGGTCTCCTGATGGAAAGAGTCAACCATCGCCTATAGACACCAAAGATGTTAATGGTGCGTTGCTATCTTGTGGCGAGGTTTAATGCCACATGCATAAGTTTACCGGCTACCTTACCCTCCAAACCGGAACACGACAGCGACAAGCACTGACGCTATTGCGGCAGCAATAGGTAAGGCGGTGGTACCAGACCCGGGCGAGAGAATGCAGAACTCTACCACCTAGTATGTTGAGAAAAGAACAAATGTATGTTGAGAAAAGAACAAATAATTTCTATATTTTTTAATAGACTCGTAAAAAGATTTTCTATTTCAAATAGCTGTCTCACTTTGTGTTTTTTATTTTAAAAATTAAAAGTAATTGTTAGCAAAATTATTAAAATAAAATGCCAAAAGTTTGTTTATATAATTTCATCTCTTTCTAATAACAACTATATATTATGTGCACTTCATTCTCCTTTCTGTACATACTCTTGTGTTATATTTTATCAGCGATACGATAGGAAAAATAATTATAGAACAATATTTAATACCAACTCTCGATACCACTAATATTTCTAAATATTAATCATTCTGTAATATTTTTTTACAGTCGAGCTCTAAGTCGTGCACTTTTGGACTTTCTAATTTTTTTTAAATTTGATTCTTGAACTTCAACATACTTTGCGCCAACATCAGTAATATTCACGGAAGTGTTTGCTTTATATCATTTATGTCAAACCTTCATAATTTATTTGTATTATGGTTCCCGTGTTTTTATATCTCACACTGATTTGTACTTTTTATTAGTGTACAGCTTTATTCAAAGCAAGTCTTCATATTGTGATACATTTTTTGAACATCAGTCTTTTTTATATCATAAGATAGGAAGCAAGCACATGGATCTCCTGATGAAAAGAGTCAACCATCGCCTATAGACACCAAAGATGTTAATGGTGCATTGCTATCTTGTGGCGAGGTCTAATACCACATGCATAAATTTACCGACTACCTTAAGGCAGTATTGCGGCAGGAATAGGTAAGGCGGTGGTACCAGACCCAGGCGAGACAATGCAGAACTCTATCATCTAGTAGCCACGATGGTAGTGACTCGCATAGCCAAGCGGACGCCTTTTACGACCTGCCTGGTAGAACGGCAGTTGGCCTGTTCTTCAAAGGAGCCCGAGACCAACACGAGGGGAGAGTCTTAAATATGTGCGTACACTGTACATTTTAATCAACATAATAATATTTATTTTTTTGTATAAAATGTGGTAAGCCACACCAGAAAGATTTCAGACTTTAATGAAACCGTTTCGCGTCGCACCGCTGCGGTCCCTTTGAGCGCGTAACCGCAAACACTATGAATAGCTACGCATTCAGTTTCGGATTACTCTCTTTCTATTTTATTCTAATTGAACGTACATTCAGTTCAATAAACTAAGTTTCAGATTACCCTTGATGTATTATTACGATTAGATAATTTAGCACTATCCGAATGTGTTTTTTTTAATGAGTATGAGTGTTTTTTAATCCTGATAGCTGCTAACTAATCCACCTTAGTAAGATACGACTGTCACAAAGTCAACTTTATACGCTTTACATTATACAAAAACACTAACGCAAAATATTGTTTTGCTACAAAATCTGTTTTATGAAGTGGAATAAGAAACAAAATTAACATATATAATATCATATTAAAATATCTGAGCTGGAAATTACGTGTGTATATGTCGCCGTGAAATTGTCAATACCGTTAGAGTATAATCTTCCCAAGGAGCAATTCCGTTACATTATGATCTAGCTAAGTGATATTATAATTTAACTCCTAACCAAATTATAAACTCTCCAGGTAGATTATAATCTAACGATATTGACAATTTCACGGCGACATATATATAAATTGTTTTGTATAGAAGTTTTTGTGTAATGTGTAAAGCAAAACACGCGCACGCAAGCCGTGTCTGTTAAAGCTGAGTATCCATTTGAGGCAGCCTCGGCGCGAGGCAGCTCTAGTCAAGACCATGCCGCGAGTCGAGGCTTGCCGCGATTTTGACCAAACGAGACGGCTTCGCAGCGAGCCGAATTATGTCGGTAAATGGCCATATCACCTAGCTAGGCTTGGGCCTAACCGGTCACTACAGAGAGCGCTCAATTTAGTTCAAAATCCAAGGATGAACTAGTTCGTTCTATTAGTTCATTAGTTCTTTTTTTGAAATAATTTATTAAGAACAATAAATAAAGAAAAAATATAGTTATGATTATTGTAAGTTTTGTTCATTGTTATATAAAATACAAAGTATTACACGAAAATTTTACACGTCCATTTATGTAATATGAGATTTTTTATTTAAATAATGAAAAATAAAATAATTTATATTAATGATTAGTCAACAGCTAGGCTAGTTCCTAGGGGCCGTTCATAAAATACGTTCGCATATAAGGGGAGGGGGGGGGTCTGGCTGAGTGTGACAAGATGTGACAAGGGGGGACGGCGGGTATACGGCAACGTGACGTTCGCCGTTAATTATTTTTTGACATGAGCGCTAGCTCTGTGGCGCGACTCTAGCGGCGTTGCGATCCGTCACAACGGGTTTCTTTGTTTTTCCAATACTTGAGGCAGTAACGTTTCCACGTACCCTGCGCGTAATGTTATTATAATAATTAAATAAATATTTTTAATATTCAGAATTTGTGTACTATCATTTAGAATTTATCATACTCAGCAGGGGGGGGTCTTAGTTTTTGTGACGAAATATTTCTAGGGGGGGTCACAAAAAGTGTGACACAGCGTGACAATGGGGGGAGGGGGTCAGAAAAAGCTGATTTTAGTGTGACGTATTTTATGAACGGCCCCCTAGTATAATGTGTAATTATATTAGAATACTTAAAAAGTATGAATTTTCACAATTAAAGTTGACTTTTTTGTTATGGCACATAAAATCTTTTATCGAAATAAAAACGAAAAAATAAAATGATTTATATTAATAATTAATCATAATTAACGTGATATATATTAATAATAATCAATTATTTGTAACAATAAATGGGAATAGAAGAGAATTTTTTAAATTTTAATTAAACTTACCGTAAAATAAGACATAAATGGTATTAGTATTGTTACGTACTCGAGTTCGTGATTGTAGGAAAACACCACTTATATTAAATCCGTGTATTTACACAACACAACACAACGTAATACTAAAATCGCTAGTCACTCGCTGTACTATCACTGAACTTAGAACACTACACAATAAAACACTTCTCGCTTCGCACTGGTCACTTGATGTATTTCTCTCAATCGCTTGATAAAAACTGCCCTGTGTTTGTCAACATCTCTGTATTTATAGGCAGGGGAAAGTCCTAGCTGGATCCAGAAAAATCTAAATGTATCGGGAAACAATGAATTACTTCTTATCGTAAACATGTTATGAGTCATAAATCCTAGTACACGCTATTTTCAACCTTATGCCATATCCCACAAAGTCCATTATGGCATAGCCCATGTCAACTATTTGTTTGTCAATAGGAGTAGCTATCTCTTTCCTTTATTTCTAGATAGTTAGCGCGCGCGTGCTCCAACTCTACACGCTTCTAGATTATTCGTAACAGTATTCTGTTTGATAATTAGCCAGCAATACGACGACGATTGTTATGATTTCATATGATTTGATAAAATTTCAACCATGTGGATTTGAAGTTGTTTAGTATCGATATCGATTATCGAAATATCAAGGCGCGCACAGTAAAAGTAAATAACTCGGTTGGTCACATAGTGCCACTGTCTAGTAAAGTGGACGCTAACAGAAATATAAAAAGAACTAAGAGCGGGATTTTCAATGAACTAGTTCGCATAGTTCACCTAAAGGAGCGCTCTTCCCACCTAGGTCGCTCGCGAACTACCCAAGACTACACCTAGCGGCCAGGTGCTGTGCGGAGTAAACGAAGCCCGCGCGGACGAAGTCGCTGGCAACAGCTAGTTGTGTAATATGTTGGTATCTTCGATTAATTTCATAATTATTACTTTTAAAACCATATTCTTTCTTTCTGTGTCTAAATAAAAACAGTGCAGACATATTCGCGGGCATGACCACTTGTCCCCAGTAGCTACTAAAGTTATATATTCGCGGGCATAGCTGGTTATCATATAAAAACAATTCCTAACGTTCAAGATACACAACAATTCCATTACCTCAAGTTGTCTTTACTGAATTTTATTGTTAAAAGTAAAGTTACAACTGGTATCGTTCCCAATACAAACAATCTCCGTACTCGCGCTAGCTTCGATTTATCGGAAAATTAGATTGGTAATTCTAGTACCGAGAAGTATTGTACCATTATACGAGGAAATAAAATATACAAGCTTTCGGTTCAATGAAAAAGTCAGTCTTTATTCATTGTACGTACAAATTGGTTTCCGTTAGCAGAGCTTTACTAAATTAATGGCTATTTTTATATGATTGAATAACAAACAAGCAGATCGCATGTAGATAATAAAGATGGTATAATATCTATACATATAGTAAAATCGTAGGAAAGTCAAAACTGTACATTGAATATTTTTTTAAAAGAATACTTGGGGCGTGATCTACAATCGATATCGAAGCCAAAAAATAGTTTTTAGAATTTTTGCCTGTTTGTCTGTATGTCCTGGGTAAACTCAAAAAGTACTGCATGGATTTACTTCAAATTTTACATGAATATTACTGACAGGTCGGGTCAACATATAGGCTACATATTATCACGCTATCACCTACGGGGGAGGAGCTGTACGGAGTAAATGAAATCCTCGCGGACGTTGTTCTAGGCCCACTTTTGAAATATAGAACATTTGCCATTCTCTCAGGCAGTTCGTAAGAGGCGAGCGATTGGTTATACGTACCACTACCATTGTGACTGCTAGGTGGTAGAATTCTGCAACCCCTTGCACAGGCCTTGTATAATGCCTTAACTATTTTTGCCGCAATAGCATCTGTGCTTGTCACGTTCGTGTTCTGGTTTAAAGAGTAAGTATTGCTGTCACACGGATAGCAACGCATCATAAACATCTTTGGTGTCTATAGGCGGTCATTGTAACTTTCCAGCTGGAGAGCCATATGCTTCTTTGCTATTACATAATATAAAAAAATGTGTATACGGTTGACCCTACAGGCCATCCCTGAAACTTCCTACTAAATTAAAGTATTTTAAGCTCAAAGGAGTAAAAAATATAAGCATAGATTTTTCAGTTAAAATATCTATTTTGTTAAAAATGGCAGTATATTAAATTTTGAAAAGCTGTATGTACATTTGAAAACGATGATGGCATTCAACTCAAGTTTTGAAATCTAAAATATTGCTTTAGCTAAATAATCGATAGGTTGAAAATTTCGATGCTATGTCAAAAAAGATTTTATTTTTAATTTTCTTCATTGATAAATCCCAAACAAATTGAGCGATTGAGATTAAATTAACGGTATGTGACGCAGTTTTCAAAGGAGAAAAGCTGATAAGATTTTTAAGTCAATCGGTGAATTAACTTGAAAGTTATTTAAAAAAAATTAAGTAAGTTTGCTAAAAACAACGTAATTTTAATATTTGAAAATCTATAAGTTTTGAGAATTAAATTCGATTTTGATTTTTTAAACGGCATTTGACGTAGTTTTTTAGTACTAAAATATCGTAGAACACCAAAAATGATTGGTTGAAAAATTTCGAAGTTATGTCGAAAAAACACATTTTTCAAAATTTTTTAGTCAACAATTACTCCCAAACGGATAAACCGATTTTGATGCAATTTATGTATTAGACGTAGTTTTTTGAGGAATAGAGCTGATTAGTTTTTGTACTCAATCGGTACATAAATCTGGAAGTTATATTAAAAAAAATACTGTATCGTCAAAATTTTTCTTGGTGTTTTTTCAAAATTTCTCAAAACTTCCTAGATCGAATCGGTTCAAATTTTCGGATCCGAGCGAAATCCAATCGAATACCATCAAACGCGAATTGATCGGTCCAACCGTTCAAAAGTATGAGATGTTTACATCCACACATACACACACACACACATATGTACATACATCCAGACATACTGACGTCATCGTGAAATTAGTCGGAAAAGATTCCTAGGATCTCAAAACGTGGGCATCTGGGGAAAACTCGATTTTCGAAAATCGGAGTAAAATCAGTTACTTCCTTATCTAC
The DNA here is from genome assembly GCA_036924255.1 of Apodemia mormo. Classification (NCBI taxonomy): domain Eukaryota; kingdom Metazoa; phylum Arthropoda; class Insecta; order Lepidoptera; family Riodinidae; genus Apodemia; species Apodemia mormo. Next base: position 7,449,039 of record JAUPFN010000012.1, on the reverse strand, counting down.
ATGCGTAGCGGGAAGTTAAAAATACTTTGCCATCGATGTGGCGGAAATATTTGCACATGATAATGACAGATGCTGGCGCTTTAGCGACAGAAAAAGCTAAAACACTCGAGGGCATGTTTAGCTAACCATAGAATGACATATTTAATTGAATCGATTAACGTCATAACTACCTTAATTGACTATTGTTATAAATAGCAAAAGGACATATTATATAGATTGTGTGAAACTTACATATATTAAACGACGGAAATCTTTTTTTATATCAAAAGGTAACAAACAAGCAGACAACGCTTCTGATGAAAAGGCACAATCATCCCCTAGAAACACCAGAAATGCCAATGGTGTATTTCTCTCTTAGTGGCGGGATGGTAATGCCATATACATAACATAGCTGGTTGCCTTACCCTTCAAACCAAAACTGTTGTGTCTGAAATAGCTAAAGCGGTGGTACCAAACCCGGTGAGACATTACAGAACTACCTACCTACTAGTAGTCACGGCGGTAGTGATATGTTTGGTCAATCGCTGGCCTTTTTAGTACTACCTGGCAGAATATCAAATGGTTTATCCTTCCGTTGGGACTCGAACCGCCGCGGACAAAAAGAGTAAATAAATAAACCCTCGTGTTGCTCCGGGCTCCTTTAAAGAAAAGACCAACTACCGTTCTGGCTGACAGGTCCTAAAAGGCGACCGATTATACGTGTCACTGGTCACTACCATCGTGACTACTAGGTGGTAGATTTCAGCAACGTCTCGCCCGGGTATTTGTTACCGCTTTACTATTTCTGTCGCGATAGGGTCAATTCTTGTCATTGTCGTGTTCCGGTTTGGAATGTAAGATAACCGTTAGATGTGGCTCTGCCATCCCGCCAAAGGAGATCTATCTATCTGCTTGTTTGCTATCTAATGATATAGAAGAAGAAAATTCAAAGTAAACATTTACAAGTATTTACTATTCATTGTGTTTAGTTAACCGGTTTGAACTTACAAATTGGGTTTCCTGAACTTCGCTATAAATATATTGTATTGTCCTACTTTGCGACTTCCGAACTAAGCGACAGTTAGGTAAGAAGTTAGAACCTTAACACTATCTAGGAACTTCACTTATGTATGAACTGGAAATACTCTTAGATACAGTAGGAATTAATAAATTTTTAATCATTTTTACCGACTGCTTTAAAGAGAGAGTTAAGTTTTTCGAGTATTTGTATGTATGTGTATGTCTCTGGCACGCTCTGTAGTCTGTATCCTTAGACCAATAAATTTATTTGTCTGTCACGTGATGTTATGTATATTTTTGCCGAAATTATATTCTAATAATTTTTAACGAAGTTCAACCGCAACATCCGACTTCCCTTTTCCGGATATCTCGAGAACCCTGCATCAGATCTTCACTAAATAAAATGGGACCACACGGGAAATATAGCTTCCCAAACAAAAAAAGAGTGCCGTACGTGTCCATTAGTGTGTCCAAATTTTGTTTCTTTGAACACACTAATAAAAACGTACGGCGCTGGATTTTATTAGTGTTTCCAAATTTTGTTTATTTGGACATACTAATAAACACGTTCGGCGCTGAAAAAAATCGTCGTATACACATTGCACATTTGTTGTTGACGGTTCATACAACTAAGCCTACTGAAAACTTAGGGTATTTGTTATTTCTGAGTTATGTTTAATTGTTCAATCAATAATAAGCTTGGGGTATTAAAGTTTTTGTATAAAGTAAGAAATATCTTGTATAAAGGATCGTGCCTACTAACGGTTGGGTTCGTTGACGTGTAGGGTGACAATAATTGAGCACGGTTGATAGAAATAAGACTTAATGATAACTCAGTGTATTTGTAATTTTGAGTGCTGTTTTATTCATTGTTTATGTGGGTATTTCGGCTTTTGTATCAAGTAAGAATTATCTTGTATTAAGGATCTATCAACGCATTGCTCAAATCACTTTATTTATTTGGTAAACAACGAGCTATTATGTCGTAAAATACCCCCAAGAAGGTGTTTGAAAATTCAATCCTTAGGGAGTATTAAGTTGTATCATGCGGTGTATGCAATAAGCAACAAGGCAGTTTAATATTCGATGCGAGCGAGGTATTTTCTGATTATTTGCTGAACGCAATCCATAATACAAGCATATACGAAATTGTTGGAGCTATATGGGACTGCACTCTGTATGATTATTTATGCGCTGCCCACATTATCGCGTCATAAAAACTATGTGCACCAAAATAGAACACTGAACGCATCTTCAGATTGGTATCTTAATGCTCTCTAGTATTACGCGGAAACGTTTGAAGGCCGATGTATGCCTGAAGCGTTGGAAACTACTGAAGCCAGAGTTAAATGTCTTATTGAGCAATCGTTGCATCGCCTACTTATTTAAATTGGAATACAAGGAGAGTTCAAGATTTTATACATTTTATGGAGTTCTTATCCACAACTAGTCTATTTAGTCCCTTTTCAATGATCGTGACCATGGACTGGAATAGATGGTGCAATTTGCCGGCATTGCGTGACGTTATCTTAGTAAGGATACACCATTGAATTCCACTATCCCACTAGTCACATTATAAAAGGGAAAATAATTTTTTTTACGTAGTATAATTAAAACTGACTTCCCATTTCCTATACCTTCGAAACCCAGCATCACATCTTCAACATTGAAATGATCTCTCTCCTCCTACTCCTTCTTCAAAAAAATCAGATTTTTTAAATCGGTTCATAAATTAAATTAGCGAATTCTGAGTTAACAGACGTACAAAAAATAAAAATTTCAGCGGAAAATCGGTTTAAAATAGAGTGTGGCCGCGTTTCCAATCCGGTAGTAGTTAAAAAAAATGTTGACGCGTCAAAATAACTTGCAAAAAGTTTTATTGAATAAAGTATTTTTGATTTCTAATTTATACTTAAAAGGGATTAGTTTATCAATAACTGAGTACCTATTTACTTAAATGAAGAATATTTCTTTAACGTTTTTGTGGTCTAGTGGTCCGGTATCGGAATTGACCACATGAGGTCCCGGGTTCGATTCCCGGGTCGAGCAATTAAAAAAATATGTTTTTCCAGTTTGCTGACATAAGCAACTTTGCCTGGGATTAAAAAAAGAGCCCGGTTGGTGATAGGCTGGCCACCTACCACGTTACTGGGATTAAGTGTGTTCGGCTAATCGTGGGTGCACTTGTTGTACTTCTGCCTGCCTCTTCGGGGAAATTGGCGTGAAGATCCTTTTTAAAGTTATTTTATTTTCATTTTTGAAAGTTCATCGGTTCAGTAGTTTTTGATAAATGGGTATAGTTAATATTTGATGTCATTGTGTGATGATTTTGGTCAATGGCCATTACTTTCTTTTGATCACTCGGGTAATAAAGTAGCCTTTGAGTGACATAGGTTATGAGTGACTGGTTAATGTGAAAGGTGTGTCTAAAGGTTATGTTTTTTAATCAGTCGAGTAGCTTTTGTGTTAATTTAACACAAAATCTACTCGACAAGAAGAACCAAACAAACGAAATAAGAAACAACAAAGCAGTAAGAAACAAACAAAAAATCAAATCTTTCCTCTTTATCATATAAGTTTAGATATTGAATGTCCATACGCAATGGTGAAGGCTTTTCCATCAGGCTCGCTGCCTTGTATATCGCACGTTTATTTAAAAGCATATTATTGGTAATGTTTTTAATGAAATTCTTCCAAAGTTTGTTTTGAATAATCCATACTAATATTATAAATTTGAAAGTAACTCTGTCTGTCTGTCTGTCTGTCTGTCTGTCTGTTACGCTTTCACGACCAAACCACTGAACCGATTTGGATAAAATTTGGTACAAATATAGTTTGAGACCCAAGAAAAGACCCAAGTTATTATCCCGGAAATCCCACGGGAACGGGAACTATGCGGGGTTTTTTTTAGAATTTTTTCCACGCGAACGAATCAATCCCTATTTTCCTTGGTCACGACATCTTGCCTGAATGGCTGGACCAATTACGGCAATTTTTTTTTGTTGTGTTTGTAATTGTAAGGAGAAGCTTCTTAAAAGAAAATATTAAGAAAATTTCGCGGAAAATTAGAAAATTTAAGAATACTTAACCACCATATAAAGTTTAATGCCATTTTGGTTGCGTGGAAGGACAATCCCGTAGTCTTATATAATAGCGGCTGTACACATTGGGCCAAGCATTGGGCCAACATATTGGCCCAACGTGTAGAAGCCTACTTGGCGCTATGTTGGCAGTTGGCGCCAACATTGGCCGGCCAAGCGAATGTTGTCGGTTTTTCTTGCACACATCAAAGGATCTTGGCGCGCTCCGCCAACGGTGTTCACACGTTGGCCTCTTGGCTCTTATTCAGTTCATTGTCATACGTCAGTAAAGACGGTTGTGTTGCGCTTGAGTTAAATTGTTGTTCCCGAGTTACGATGGCGTAAACAAACACTGAGGTTTTACAATTCATAGAAATGTATCAAAATGAACCAATGAATGACTGATGATGATGAATGTCCTTTATGAATTGAAACTTTCTCATTATTACACCACAATTATTAAATATGATCATCTTTATTGAGAAATTCTGTAACATATTGAAAATAATAATTACTTATCGATATATATTTACGAGATTTGGACTGATTTTAAAGTATAAAGTAATTATTATTTTCAGTATCTTATGCGAAATTATTATATGGAATCTATCCTAATTCCGAATACGTGTTGTTCGTATTGAATTCAAGTCAATACTAGTTATTTTTTAAACTTTTCTCGTCTTGTCTCATTTCGCATTGTTTTGCCTCATTGGTGAGAGGAGGTTCAGAGCAGTGCACTGTTTCAGATGACATTAGGTATTAGGTTAGGTTATTAAAAATACCATTTTTTAATACTTTTATTTCAGGTTAATGATGCTTAGAAACGTATAGCAGATTGCTGCTGAAATAGCGTTAGTGCTAGTCACTGTCGTGTTCCGGTTTGGAGGTTAAGGTAGCCGGTAAACTTATACATGTGGCATTAAACCTCGCCACAAGATAGCAACGCACCATTAACATCTTTGGTGTCTATTGGCGATGGTTGACTCTTTCCATCAGGAGACCCATATGCTTGTTTGCTATCTTATGATATAAAAAAAGATAAGTATTCCTGTTATTGAACTAAAAAAGAAAAAGGAATCTTTAATGACAAATCTTACGGCAGTAAGAGATTCTACGTCCATCGTTATTAAAGAGCCAATGCAGAATGGTCAATACACCAATGTGTAAACAGAAACATTTAATGTTGGCCCAACAGTTGGCCCAATGCTTGGCCCAATGTGTACAGCCGGCTTAAAATACGTGTCACGTTGTTTGTCCGCTATGGATTCCTAATATGTAAGGCAAAACAACGTTTGCCGGGTCAGCTAGTAAAATATAAACTCAGTTAATGTTCACTTTAAATATATACGTGTATCTTAGGTCTACTAGACAGATATAATCCTTTGATTCGAGCGGTCATCGACTCGCGACAGATGATTGAACAGTTTTGTGCCGGCTGTGTAATAATTTTAGTATGTATAAATTATTTTGCTTCTACAAATGAATAGGCTATAATGAGGCGTTTGATATTCAAAGTTTGAATTGAAATCAGCTAGCTCCGGAGTACTATCTGTCTAGTTTTAAGATCAAGCTGTGTTTGTCTAATCTAATAATTATTATAATGCAAATTGCCAGAGCTGCGTAACGGTTTTGTATCTAATAAAAAATGAAAAAAATTACCGTTTACGTGGCGGTACATTTCAAATAAATCGTTTTTTTATATCAAGATAGAAAATAAGCAGATGGCTCTCCTGATGGAAAAAAAAACCATCACCTGTAGACAGCAAAAAGATGTTAATGGTGCGTTGCAACTTGCAATCCGTGTGGCGGGATGTTAGTGCCACATGTATAAGTCTATCCGCTACCCTACTCTCCAAACCGAAACACGACAATAATAATAATAATAAATATTCACGGGATAAATTACACTGGCTGATCTGACCCCAAAGTAAACAAATTATTTGCTTGTGTTATTAGTGTTAGCCAACGATACTAATACATAGAAATACATATATAAATACAGGAATATATTAATAAACACCCAAACCTGGAAATACAAACATTTATGCTCATCGCACAAATGCTTGTCCCCGTCGGGGATCGAACCCGAGCCCCGTCGATTGCGTAGTCAGGGTCGCTAACCACTGACCAACGGGGCGGTGAAATGAAAAGCATTGATGCTATTGCGGCAGGAATAGGTAAAGCGGTGGTACCAAATACTCGGGCGAGACGTTGTGGAACTCTACCACCTAGTAATCACGTGTCAGAAGAGTTATCTGATTATTTGCGATCCTGACAAAAAAAAATCAATGAATTCCTTTAAAATAGAATAGCGAACAAGCAGACGGATCTCTTATTGGAAAGAGAAAATTATTACCTACAGTCACTAAAGATGTAAATGGTGTCAGGTGTGTTTCTATGGCAGGATGGTAACGCCGCGTGCATAAAATAATAAAATAACCGGCTTTCTTGATCTCCAAACCAGAACAGGATAATGACAAGCACTGAAGCTATTGTGGCAGGAATACCACAACCCGATGGTACCAAAACTCGGGTGAGGCGTTGGAGAACTCTACCACCTAGTAGCCATAGTGATAGTGACACAATATAACAAATCGTTTGCCTTTTACGAACTGTCTGGCCATGATAGTCTATTCTTAAAATGGCGCCCGAATATCATTAACAACCCTTTAATGTGCAAATCACACATGGTTCTACTGTTTTATATTATAGCTTTTGCCTGCGACCTCGCTCGCGTTTTAGGTTATTTTTCTATTACTCCTGAACAATAAAATTATTTTCTGGGTGAATAATACTGTGTCATTTTCTGTCAACCTGACAACATGTACCCAAAATAATCATATCTATTTGCAACTCCGATGCGGCGACGAACTTCCATCGTACAATATCCGTTCGTAGTAACATTTAAAATAATCCGGCTATTTAAATGCTTTTTTATACCTTCCTTTTATTTTACCTCGATTTAATTAAAGATATCTCTACCTATGCTCCAAGTCCGTTAATAACTTCCTTTCACAATTATTTACTTATATTGTGGGTTCGCTGAACTTATTATATACTAGCTGTTGCCAGTGACTTCGTCCGCGCGGATTTTGTTTACTCCGCACAGCCCCTCCCCGGTAGGTGATAGCGTGGTATTATGTAGCCTATATGTTGACCCGGCGTATTAGGGGCCATCCATAAAGTACGTCACACGTTAATGGGGAGGGAGGGTATCACCGAAGTGTGACATCGTGTGACAAGGGGTATGGGGGGGTCAATAGTTTTGTGACGTCACATGTTAAAATTTAAAATACTAAAACGCAAAGTGCCTGATTTACCAGTAATAGCTGATATAAAAGAGTGGATCCAAAGTCCATGGACACTCGATAATTAAATTTTTTATCTTTAATTAATATAATTAATCGTTTATTATTTTCTAACTAGTTGTTTGTTTTTTCGGTTTTATGAAATTTGTGACGTCACATCAGGAGGGGGGGGGGGGTTATAAAAATGTGACAACTTGTGACAAGGACGGGGGGAGGGGTTCAAAAGTCCTAAAATTCGTGTGACGTACTTTATGGATGGCCCCTTAGTAATATTCATGCAAAATTTGAAGTAAATCTATGCAGTACTTTTTGAGTTTACCACATACAGACAAACAGACAAAAATTCTAAAAACTATATTTTTGGCTTCGATATCGATTGTAGATCACGCCCCAAGTATTCTTTAAAAAAAATATTCAATGTACAGTTTTGACTTTCCTACGATTTTATTATATGTATAGATTACTATTTACAACACCTCGCCTGTTTATCCTATATCTAGATAAGTGTCTCCAAAGATTAAAGTCATTTAATCTGGTAATTCTCGTAAGTGATCTAGTGGTTAACTGCCTCCTTTATGCAGATGGCGCTAAACTTTAAGGTCTAAAATTGGATATCAGCTGTCTGCAGCGCGGAAGCGAGAGCGGCGCGATCTAACACATAGACATAGATCTAACACATACACATAATAATATATTGAAGTGAACTGGATGACAGCGGCGCGACGGCGGCGCGGATAGCTATGTCAGAGCGCTAAATCGCGCCGCTCCCGCCGCCGCGCCGCAAATCGCTGACATCCATTTTGAAGCTTTAGGCTTGACTCTATCTGAGCTTCAAACACTGGTCACAGTTATGAATGATGATTATAAGAATATGGCCTTACAATTGAATACAAATAAAACTTAAGTTCTATTTGAAAGGGAATCAACCAGATCGGATGTAAGAGTTGTGGTTGACGATTTAGTGCTGGAAGAAATGGATGAATTTCAATATTTTAGATGTGCTTTTAGCAGCGATGGAAGGTACACTGCTGATGTCGAAATAAGAGTATGTGCGAGGAACATTGTGAACGGAGTGTTAGGGAAATTATTAAAAGCACAGTTTTAAGTCAGGGTGCCCGTCTGTTTTACGTTGCTAACGTTATTATATGGAACGTAAAAAAGACGATAAAAGTGATGAAAGTAGAATTAACGTGGTCGAGATGAGATCGCTACGAAAAATATATGGCGTAACACTCGCGGACCGTGTTCTTAATATTTAAGTAAGAATGATGCTAGCCTGAAAGAAAATGTCGGTGTAAAAATGAGAAAAGGCACGCTTCGTTTGTTCGGAGATGTAGAAAGAATAGTAGACGAAAGGTTAACAAAACAAATATATGCGAATGTGGATAGATGCAGGTACCGGGGAAGACCATGGCAAACGTACTATGATCAGGTTGATCGAATACTGACCGAAGGTGATGGTCAAGAGTGTTCGCAACCGGCGTGTTTGTATAGAGTAATTAATGTGGAGGAAACAAGACAAATCCGCAAGGATCGTGGCATATGGCACTCAGATGTCTCTGCCTACTCCGTAGGGATTTGTTATGAAAATATATTTGTATTTATGTACTATATTAACCTACCATAGCGAAATTCTGTATTTGTTTTCGCAAAAGATTTGTATTCCAAATTGGTCCAACCTTTGAGGCGGCAAAATACCACTCTGTCAAGAAGTACTGAGAAATTCGTGGAAAAACATACCAATACCTACTAAACATACCATAAATACACTTATGAAATTTAGTACACGTACTTTTTGAAGAATAGATTATCATACTTAAACATTATCTAATTCCAACAATATTACATACGCATGTATGTAGCATATTGTATATATAGAAAATGTATACGTATGTACTATGTATGTACGTATGTATGTAAACGTCAAATTGGTGACCTCCGTTTTTTCTTCGGTTGAAAATATTAACATTTATAAATAGTAAAATTTAACCAGTTGTTTGGTTGTAGAAGGCGGGTTTTAACGGAATCCCATCGCGTGTATCGAGCTGGTGCGTCAGCAAGTTTAGAGAATCCACATTGATCTAAGCCAATTGTTACTTCGCTGAGTAAATGTAGTTGCATAACGAACGAGTTACGCAAACTTTAAGCATTGCGCGCTTACCTTGTTTTACAAATTCGCCATTGTTCTTTTATTGTTATCATATAATTAATAATAAATATGGATTAGAAATATTTAATCAAATATTTACTGGCATCCGTTTTAACTTTTCTGTAGTACATAGAAGTCTATTACGAGCATCTTTCGAAAAATGGACCCTGTTTTGGTCCAAGTCCTTTTTAAAGAATAAATCTGCCTTTTTGCCAAGTGGCTCGTTACATGGAAGTGACGTTTAAGACATGTTACGGTCATTAACACATAAACAGACAGACACGCACTCGCACACGCGTTCTCATGCACACGCACATAGACACACACACACACACATACACCCGCAAACACATAGACACACACATAATACACACAAACACACTTGGATATGCATACATTTTCTGTAACAAATTAGAAGGGGGCACTGGTTTTGACATAACAGTATCAACTAATGTAGAGGTTAGCGGTCAACCTAAAATAAGTAAACGTTGGAACAATAAAGATTATTATTATTATTATTCTGACAAGTAAGGTTTTGATACCTTCGCATTTTCAACTTGTACCGTAGTGCAGGATATGAACACGCATATCACAAGCAAATATAAAGGCGATGATTGATGAAAGAGCTTATACCGCGATCAGACGGTGAGAATCATTGATATAAAAACAATGGTGAGAACTAGTTATTTTGCAAATTTCCGCGAACTTTTAAGTGTACCTTTGTGATGTTACTGAAAAGGAACTGTGAGTTACTGAAAAATAATGAAGACCCCAGCGGCACAGTTATCCACCCTCGTCCACCACACTTTATACCACGACAGCAGTTTGTTCCATTTCTTACACCGCTTTTATATTTGTTCCCTTTCAGTAACATCACAAAGGTACACTTAAACGTTCGCGGAGATTTGCAAAATAACTAGTTCTCTTCGTCTGAACAAGGGATTTCCGCAAAGTAACGCCTGAATCTATAAATTATTTTATACCGCGATTTTAAGAACGATGGTTTTAATCTCGGCTGATCGACTAGCGAGTAAAACTGTCGAGTCGAGTCGAACGATGTCTAAAGAATCGTAAAAAAATATAGCGAACATGACGAGCCACGAATAGGCTCGTCGATATATTAAACCGTAGTATGGCAATTATACACGCGCGACTTTTAGCGGCGAGCTATAAGGCTGTGCTTTTATAGTTGAGCTACATCTACCAGCATGAAATCGCCTTTTTGCGTCGCCCTATCCTTTTCTGTTGCTCAGAACTCAAGGTCTCGCTGTAGTAAATGGCGATTATGAACGACAGAAATGGAAGGGGCGACGCAACGGAAAAAGGCGATGCGGTGCTGACAGATGTAGTCCAACCCTTACTCGTCCGTCTATTAGGCCCTAATTTGCTTATTTTAAGAATAGATCAATTCGTATGACTTATATATATTTATTTACTGTATCCTATTATTACGCTGCGACTTAGTAGCTGGCCACACGAGAATAAAACCAACCGCTTTTCCTCTGTGTTGATTCAGACCCTTTTTTTGGAGAGTAGATCCTTACTGCTAGGCATCTCGTAAATCGTGAGAGAAGCCTAATAAGTGTCACTAACACCATGACTAACAACTAGATGGTAGAGTTCTGCAATATCTCAACTAGGTTTTCGTACCACCGTCTTACCTATTTCTGCTTCAATAGCGTCAGTGCATTTTCCTGTCATGTTCTGATTTGGTTGCCTAGAAACTTATTCATGTGGCATTTCAACCCACCATTAACATTTTAGGAGTCTATGTAAAAAAAGGTCGGCAACGATGATCGCCTCTCGATGTCATCAGGAGAAACGTCTACATGTTTGCTATGCCATAAAATTAAAAAAATAAGGACTTTTCTACAGTCAAGTACAATGCCACGGTAAAAATACTTTGGTAGGAAGCAATACTATCAGTGCGATTATAGTTAACGTTTGTCAAGTGCCCCACCTGTCTGTACGCATGCCAACTGTTGGGCTCACTCACGTTTGTTACCGGGCGTCTTTGTTAGTAATAGAATGGCATTCTTGGCAGTGATGATGAATGGATCGGGATTTCAATTTGCGTATGCGTTTTTTAAGTGTTTACATGTTACAAATAGTACCGAGCCTAGGTATTTACGACCTACTAGCAGACTCCTCAGGACCTGAGGAGACCTGAGGGAAAAGAAAGAGAGCAATCCGAAACTGAATGCGTAGCTATTCATAGTGTTTGCGGCTACGCTCTCAAAAGGACCGTAGCGGTGCGATGCGAAACTGCGAACGGTTTCATTAAGGTCTGAAATCTTACTGGTGTGACTACATTTTATACACGTCCAAATCGGTTAAGTTTAATTAAAAAATAAAAATTACTAAACGTTCATCCATCCATCAATCCATCCATACAAACTTTCGCATTTATAATACTCGCTGATGCAGCCCGCTGCATTTAACAATTTTTGGTGAATCCCACGGGAAAGATTATTTTTCCGGGATAAAATGTACCCTATGCGCTGTTCCAGGTCATCATCTATGTGTGCCAAATTTAATCAGAATCGGTTCGGCCGTTTATACATGAAAGAGTAACAAACATACATCCATCCATCTACACATACTTTGACATTTGTAATATTAGTAGGAAGTAGGATAGGATATATTAGAAAGTGTAGATGCTTTTATGTCGTTTTCCTTTATGTCGGCAATTGATGAAACTCCATTTTGTATATCATAGGATAGAAAAAATAAACGGGTGACTGTACTGATAAAAGAAGACAACAATCTCTTATTAACAACACCAATGATGTTAATGATGCGTTGCTATTCGGATGACAATATAGTAATGCCATATGCATAAGTTAACCGGCTACCTTACTTGCAACTGAAACAAGACAGTGCCAAGCATTTAATAATTAAGGCGGTGTTAGCAAACGCGGACGAGACATTACGGAACTTCACAGCGTAATAGATACGCTGGTAGTGACTCGTTATAGCCAATCGTTTGCCTTTTACGAACTGCCTGGCAAAAAGACAGATATTATATTCTTTTTAAAGGCCCGGATGCAACCCGGGATTGTTGTATCACTTGCTCAATTGAAAATGCTAATAATGCCAAAGTCGCAATACTTACCCATTTATCTTATTTACGAGATCCGTTTTATCCGCAAACCTTAACAAATATGTGGGGTAAAAACTATTTCAAGTCACTAAATATTCCGCAAACTCTTCAGCGTACAGGTTTATTACAACCTGAAAGGCTTACGTTAGTTGAGATATTTGTTTGTGTCTGAAACTGAATGTTTAATGGCAGTTATGTCGTAGTTTCACAATTATTGTGATGTGTAAGGTATTTGAGTTGAAAGTTTTATTAAATTTATTCAATTACGATGGCTTATACATATTAATGTTTTTGTAAGTTAGGTACTAGCTTAACCCGGCAGACATTGTCTTGCCAGTGTATATTATAACAGCGAAATTCTGCAGCGCCATCAGAGTGCTAAGTGTGAGTTTTTCTTTTCGCATTCGATCGTGAGCGCGTTTGGAGTTTACTAGGAATTTGTATGTGATTTGTACAGTGCCACCTAGTGGTAAACGTGAGAAACCAGTTTACCACTAGGTGGCGCTGTACAAATCACATACAAATTCCTAGTAAATTCGAAACGCGCTCACGATCGAACGCGAAAAAAAAAATTCACACTTAGCACTGTGGTAGTAAGTCACAATAATGGGCACATTTTTTCCGCACAATTCGACTTTTTTTGTGAAAGTTTTTATACATGTCTTTTATACACAAACAGGCTTATTTTATCACAGAAAATCAGTTGCTTCCTCGCGATTCACCAAAACCTTATTATGTAGTGGCCTGTGCGCTGCAAAACGGTATAAGCGATTTGAATGGAATTTGGTACACAAGTAGATGATGACCTGGAACAGCACGTAGGATACTTTTATACTGGAAAAATAAGTTGTTTCCGTTGGATTCACGTATAACTTTTATAATGCAGGCTGCAGGGTGCAGCTTGTTTGACTTGTAACACCCGTATTCTTGCAAATAAATGATACCTGTATCTTGTTTTCTGTGTGACGGGATTGGAATGTCATTATAGTGGTACCAAATGATGATGATGATGATGTTCCGCACCGTATCCGGTGACGGCGACCCCTAAATGTTTAGTTGGTCAGCGTGATGGGCCCTAATGTGACTTACAAAGCCAAATTTCGACTTAAAGATACGATCGCAAGGCGCACAATATAACTGGCCTGATGAATTATATGTATAAAGATAAGATGGTTTTGATCGAGTCTTCTGTACTTGGCGTTTTGTATCCAGGTCTTCTAGGCGCTTTTCTTCATAAGTGTCCACAGCAGTGTGGACGGTACGACGCCATTCTTGTCTAAGACGAGCCAGCTCCTCCCAAGCATCAGTAGAGATGTTGCAGGCCGTAAGATTGCGTTTTAACCCGTCTTTGTAGCGCAGGTATTGACCTCCTTGTTTGCGCTATCCACATGAAAGCTCAAAGTAGAAGACAGCTTTTGGCAGTATATTGTATAACGTCTATTAGGCACGATCGATAGGAGGCGGACGGAGTACGGACGATCATCTTTTACAAATTGCCTGAAGCAAGGTGAATAGAATTTTAGTTGAGCCCCATCACTTACATACGAGGCGCTAACCATTAGACAGAATGGATGTTGAATGCTTTTTTGTCTAATCTTGTCTGTCTTATTATTTATACTACTGATTCCCAAAGTGGTCCAGGTGGACTCGACGAGGGTCTATGTTGGCTTCATATATTTTCTTAATATTTTGGGAGTATGGTAGAAATTTAGATTCAGGGGTCCACTGGAACCAGCAACATTTTGAAAGTGGTCTATGAGAAAAAAGTTTGGGAAGCTTTGATTCATACAAATATATTTTCTATCCGATCTTTTTTGTTACATAAATCGTAAGGATAATAAGGATGGCACAGGTGGCGACCATGTTTCTATTAACCTTTGTAAAGGTTCTATGCAAGGTGTATATTCAAGCAGGCAACTGTGTAGCGACTGTAAATCATTTACGTTATTTTCGCACCTGCTTGACACCTGACGCTATCCCAAAATACAATCGATCAACATTAACTACGTTATATTGTCCTAATATTATAAACGGAAATGTATGTTTATTGAGTCCTTCAATCTTTAGCGATATCTAACAAAGATGACGCTGTAATAAAGAATATTTTTATACTAGCTGTTGCCCGCGACTTCGTCCGCGCGGACTTCGTTTACTCCGCACAGCACCTGCCCGTAGGTGATAGCGTGATAATATGTAGCCTATATGTTGATCCGACGTATTCGTAATATTGATGCAAAATTTGAAGTAAATCCATGCAGTACATTTTGAGTTTACCCCGGACATACATACAGACAAACAGACAAAAATTCTAAAAACTATATTTTTGGCTTCGATATCGATTGTAGATCACGCACCAAGTATTCTTTTTAAAAAAAATATTCAATGTACAGTTTGACATTCCTACGATTTTATTATATGTATAGATTAGGGATGGGCCGAAATTCGTTTAACATTCGGTTTAACCGAATTTCGGCAGCTTGAACCGAACTTCGACATTCGGCCGAAATTCGGTTTAAATGCCGAACATTCGGCACTAGAAGAAAGTATCGTCTTGTACTAATTTGCTTGAAATCTATGCTAATGTTATAAACAGGAAAAAATTGTATTCTATATTTTTATATATTGTATCATCTAAACTCAAAAACTACTAAACCGATTTGAAAAAATCTTTCACCATTGGAAAGATATTAAATCATCCCCGAGTAACATAGGCTATACTATACTTTCGAAAAAAAAATCCGTAAAACAGTTGACCTAGCAGGCCATCCCTGAAACATTCCGCAAAATAAAAAAACATAAAAACAAAAGTGAAAAAACTTCAGCATAGATTTTTGAGTTCGAAGAGTTTAAAAAATATGTAAAACGGTTGACCCGGCAGGTCATCCCTGAAACTTTCTGCTAGATCTTTATCTATCAGAGTTCAAAAATCATAAATTTGTTACACATATTCGTTAGTACGTAGAAGTCGTTGTAAATGACAGTAATTTCAAAATTTTTGAAATGCTATATATTTTAAAAACGATGACTGATTTTGGTCTTTCGAATGGCATTCAACGCAACTTTTGACCTCTAAAATGTTTTCATAGCTACGTAATTTACAGACTCAGAAATGTCGAAGCAATATCAAAAGTTTTTTCGAAGCAATATCAGAAATGCTATATATTTTAAAAACGATGACTGATTTTGGTCTTTCGAATGGCATTCAACGCAACTTTTGACCTCTAAAATGTTTTCATAGCTACGTAATTTACAGACTCAGAAATGTCGAAGCAATATCAAAAGGTTTTTTTTGAATTTTCGATATTTTTTTTTTTTTTATATCATAAGATAGCAAACAAGCAGATGGGTCTCCTGATGGAAAGAGTCAACCATCGCCTATAGACACCAAAGATGTTAATGGTGCGTTGCTATCTTGTGGCGAGGTCTAATGCCACATGCATAAGTTACTAAATATTACTAAATCCCAAATAAATCAACTGATTTTGATGCAATTTGCTTATTTGACGCAATTTATAGAAAGAAAAGCTGATTAGACTGTTAAGTCAATCGGTATATTAGTCTGAAAGTCATTTTAAACATGCTAAGTTTGCTGTAAACAACAAAATATTAATATTTGAAAAGCCGTAACTTTTGAAAACTTGATTTAATGTTGATCTTTGAAACTGTATTTGAAAAAATTTCGAATTTATGTCGAAAAAACACTTTTTCCAGATTTTTTCGTCAACGATAATTTCCGAACGGATTAACTTATTATGACACAATTTGGGATTTTTTTAAAATTTATCAAAATATTCTAGCCCGAATAGGTTAAAATTGTTGGAAGCCAAGTTGAGCAGAATCTAATTCAATGCCATTAACCGCGTTTCGATCTATCAAGCCGTTCAAAAGTTATAAAATGATTATATATACACTTACATACAACCATACACTCTCTCTCACTCACACACATACATACAGACATACTGACGTCATCGCGAAAGTAGTCAGAAAATGTTGCATACGTAGCGGGAAGCTGAAAATCAAAAGTTTGATATAGATAAAGATGCATATATTTTAAAACATGATGATTTAGATCTTTTTAATTGCATTCAACGTAATTTTTACCTTTAAATGGTTTTATTAGCTCCAAAATCGGTAGTTTAAAAAATGTCCAAGAAAAGGTAAAAAAATAGGTAAGTCAGTTGACCCTTGAAACTTCCC
Organism: Apodemia mormo; assembly: GCA_036924255.1. Classification (NCBI taxonomy): domain Eukaryota; kingdom Metazoa; phylum Arthropoda; class Insecta; order Lepidoptera; family Riodinidae; genus Apodemia; species Apodemia mormo. Next base: position 7,432,200 of record JAUPFN010000012.1, on the reverse strand, counting down.
GCTAAATTGAGGTATTTTAGGCTCAAAGGAACAAAAGTTATTATAGTTATAGTTTTTGTTAGCATTTTTTTTTTCAAGGTTCAAAATTCTGACTTTTGTTATAAATGACAGCAATTTCATTTTTAAAAAGCTGTATATTTTGAAAACGATGATCGATTTTCATTCTTCAAATGGCATTCAACGAAATTTTTGAGGTCTAAAATGTTTTTGAACTACATTCTCGATGAAAACTCGATTTTCAAAAATCGGGGCAAAATCAGTAACTTCCTTATCTATATACCTACGTAGCAGAAAGTTAAAAATAAAAATCCATGCCTAAATTGGAACAATGTAATTCAATGTATCAAAATTTTGCTGTTACGTCATTAATTCACGTGCATTGCGAGACCCATTCGACCCAACGATATCCTATATATCCATACTAAAATTATAAATGGGAAAATGTATCTGTTTGTTTGTCCGTCTTTCACGGCAAAACGGAGCGACGAATTGACGTGATTTTTTAAGTGGAGATTATTGAAGGGATGGAGTGACATAGAATACTTTTTTCTCTTACTTTACACGAGCGAAGCCGCTGACAATATAATAGCTAGTAGTAAGTAGTAAAATAGGTAAATAGCTAGTATAAAATAATTAAATTTTAAGCAAATTCGTAAAAAAGTCACGACGTGTCGCTTTTAAGAAAGCGCCACAAAATTAAACCGAAGTTCGGCCGAAATTCGGCCGAATTTTTCTATTTTCACCGAATGTTCGGCCAAAGTTCGAATTCGGTTCAAACCACATTCGGCCCATCACTAGTATAGATACATGATTTACTTGAAAATTGCAAAATAAATATTTATTAAATAATCTGTAAAGTAGTTTTTTCTCCGTATTGATCCCGGGCTCCTTTGTAGAATAGGTCAACTGCCGTTCCGCTGTAAAAGGCGACCGATTGACTATGCGGGTCACTACCATAGTGGCTACTAGGTGGTAGAGTTCTGCATTGTCTCGCCCGGATCTGGTACCACCGCCTTACCTATTCCTGCCGCAATAGCGTCAATGCTTGACTTGACTGTCGTGTTCCGGTTTGGAGGGTAAGGTAGCCGGTAAATGGTGTGTTCCATAAATTGGAATATACCTGATTTAAATTAAAAAGAATTGTCTCGATATGGCTTTTAGTCCCTTATAAACTCGTGTACAAACATACATATACTACGCCCGATGCCTAAATAGATCATCATACTCAAATATTATCGAACCAGCTGTTGCGACTTCGTCCGCGCGGAGTTCGTTTACTGCGCACAGCACCTCCCCGCTAGGTGATAGCGTAATAATATGTAGCCTATATGTTAACCCGACCTGTTAGTAATATTCATGCAAAATTTGAAGTAAATCCATGCAGTACTTTTTGAGTTTACCCCGGACATACAGACAGACTATCAGATAAACAGACAAATAGACAAAAATTCTAAAAACTATATTTTTGGCTTCGATATCGATTGTAGATCACGCCCCAAGTATTCTTTTAAAAATATTCAATGTACAGTTTTGACTTTCCTACGATTTTATTTTATGTATAGATTACAACCATTGATGTAATAAGCCCTAGATGCACAGTGCCGAACAAAACTGACACTCAAAAGTGTCCCTAATTTCATTTAAGTAGTTATAGATATGGCAAAAACATATGTCTTTGCATATCCAACCTTAAGTGCACGACTTATAGTTGTGTTTACAAAGCAATGTATGAAAAGAAATAAAATTGACAGTGTCGCGACCGACGCGATTCTATTTGAAATGAGCGCACAATTTAAAATTGTGCACTCATTTTTGGAGGACGTTTTTGACACACTGATTGTGTATCATGGTATTTAAATCAATGATTACAACAATATTATATTACGTACATACATGTCAAACTGTTAACCTCCGATTTTTCATCAGTTGAAAATGAACGAAGTTATGATTGTGTATTAAAAATATGCTTTTTTTTTCAACAACAGGAACTCAATAATTTAAAATCGCAGTTTCAGAGCGGTGCCCTACATACGGCTTGCATTTTTTTGCTAAGGGCATAATGTAGGGCATATGCGACGTCACGCTTACGTAATGTTAGTACCTAAACGGTAACTAGAAGGGAAAAAATATTGCTTACTAGGTTTAGCTCGCTTCGCTCGGTTACCAATTATTTTCCTATCTCTCGGGATCAATTTCAGAATAAAAGGTACCCTATGTCTTCCTCTTCATGCCTGACGACGTTCATGAAAAAAATTCTTGAAGTAAGGCAAGTGACCGATATGTAGTTTACGACATGTTATTATGCTTACCTTAGTACGATAAGTAGAAGACATTCATGCGGACCAGCATTGGACGAAACCCAAACCGAACGGAAAATTGAACGTCAATAGACATTCCGGTTCACAACGATTCACCAGTGTCGGGGAGGAGATGGATGGTTATCCTCATCGCAGCATTTTAACGATCCCTCAACGGTACCGACAACTTCACGGTCTAATGGGATTTGGAGGTGTTAACACAGCACCCCCAGACTCCTCTAAGCTGTTATTCAGATTCCATTTATAACCCCAAAAAACTTTTAACATATTAAGTCCGACCTCGACCAAATCGTCATGATTAGGACTGAATAGGCAAGACCATTGGATCCTTGTATTAAAATTAGTACCTGGATAACCGTGCTTTGCCCGATATTTTGTTTTTGTAAAATGACGTTTTTTAAAAATGAAACCTAGCTAGATCGATTTATCGAAAAATTTGAAACCCCCTGCATACTAAATTTCTTAAAAATCGTTGGAGCCTTTCCGAGATTCAGATTACATATTATGTGTATATATATATATATATATATATATATATATATAAATATATATATATATCAATTGCTGTTCGTTAGTCTCGCTTAAACTCGAGAACGGCTGAACCGATTTGGCTAATTTTGGTTTTCAATTAATTGTTGAAGTCCAGGGAAGGTTTAAAAGGTGAGAAAATTTAAAAAAAATAGGAGTACTTAGTTAAAAAGGCAGAACAACGTTTGCTGGGTCAGCTAGTATATATATATATATATATATATATATATATATATATATATATATATATATATATATATAAATCACTTGCTGTTCGTTAGTCTTGCTAAAACACGAGAACGGCTGAACCGATTTGGCTAATTCTGGTTTTGAATTAATTGTTAAAGTTCAGGGAAGGTTTAAAAGGTGAGAAAATATAGAAAAAATAGGAAAAAAAAATGATGTGGTGTCGCGGGACACCAGGTAGGAACGAACTTCCTTCGGCCAAACGGCACTACTCGCTTGTGTACGCGACTGTCGCGCCTGCGCACGTCTCATTTAACAGCTTTTATTCCACGCATTTTTCTTACGGTTTTACTATCACATTTTTTTCAGTTCGGTCGCGCAGCAAAATCCCTATCCCCTCCAAGCCTGCCGTAAGGAACTTCGTTCCAAAAATATAGAAGAAAAAAAATAAGAACTATCAGCTAGTAGTCACGACAGTTACTGTCATGACTAGGCGATAAAGTTCCGCAACTTCTCGCCCGTATTTAGTATCACTGCTTTACTTATTCCTGCTGTAAAAGCGTCAATGCTTGTCACTGTCGCGTTCCGGTTTGGAGGGAAAAGTACCCAGTAAACCTTTGCTTGTGACATTACCTTACATTGTGATATTATTATGGATAGCAACGCACCATTAACATCTTTGGTGTCTATTGGCGATGGTTGATTCTTTCCGTTAAGAAAGCCATTTGCTGTTTGATATGTAATTTTAAAAAATGTTGATGTGTGATGCGCACTTAACTCAAGTTTAATGTTACAGCTTAGATCGTGGGCTACATACGGTTGACAAGATAAGTGAGGGTCAAAAGTCGTATGGCTGGGTCCACGTAATTGGGTCAGCCGGCATCGTGTGTCCACTATCTGGTATCAACATGATATGGCTTCTTTATTGGAAGGCGTGTTAGACGAGTCGCTATTACCTATTTATTTTATGCTATAATAAAGGAAATGAGAGATATTTATTATATCATAGACTAACAAACAAGCAGAATCTTCAATTGGAAAGAAAAAGCTATTGCGTTTAGCATCGAAGATATTAATACTGCGTACCATCCATCTGGCGTTATGCATGAGTTTGCCTTCTACCTAACCAATCGGTGACTATATCCCCGTGCTAGTCCCGGGCTCCTTTTAAGAATAGCCCAACTGCCGTTTTGCCAGGCAGGTCGTAAGAGGCAACCGATTGGATTTACGAGTCACTACCATCGTGGCTACTAGGTGGTAGAGTTCTGCATTGTCTCGCCCGGGTCTAGTACCACCGCCTTACCTATTCCTGTCGCAATAGCGTCAGTGTTTGTCACTGTCTTGTTCCGGTTTGAAGGGTAAAGTAGCCGGTAAACTTATGACATTAAACCCATCTGCTTGTTTGCTATCTTATGATATAAAAAAATAAAAATAAAAGGAAATTATTGCCTAATATATAGTAAACATCAACGAAATTAGTGTTGTCATATTTAAAACGTATGGTCACCGCGCGATCCGCTTACGAGTGTAGTGTCGAGTTCGGAAAATCGCTGTTCGTAAATAAAGAACTTTGTTATAGTTACGCGAATGTCCTTACGTAAAAATTTAATTAGGTAATTAGGTCAAACTTTAAGTATCTAATTTATAAATATTCGGTATCAGAATCGAGTACTGAACACCCTTTTTCAATATGTACAGTATTTTACCAATCGACTTGTATATTTTATTGTTTTAAAAAGCGCCGATGATCAGTCAGTCAATCACTGAAGATTTGTCTCGTGACTGTCACCATTTCAGAATCACTGTTTCCGATCATATTATGTATTAAACTATTATAGCCGAGATAGCGCTAGTCACTGTTGCTATAAAGTAGAAATAACTTAGGACCTAGAGCAACCATGCGTTATTTTTAATTTAGGACTCTTTCGATTTTACCCAAGTGCGTTTTCTATTTGTATCATTTTAATTAACATACATTTGTATATCATATTGTTTCAACAAGCGCCGACGATCAGTCAGTCAATCACTTAAGATTTGTCTCGTGACTGTCACCATTTCAGAATCACTTTTTCCGATCATATTGTGAATTAAACTATTATTATAGCCGAGATAGCGCTAGCGCTGTTGCTATAAAGTGGAATAACTTAAGACCTAGGGCAACCATGCGTTATTTTTGATTAAGGACTTTTTTTCCAAGTACGTTTTTTGTGCTAATTAAAAGGTAATAATAAAATAATAATAATAATCATTTAATTCAGGCAACATGGCCCATATTATAAATACCTTATAGACTAACATACATATTAATATAATATACTTAAAAACTACATGTTACAAATCATTATTACCATATAATTAGCATACATTTGTTCATGGCCATGGTAAAATAACCAAAAGTTAAAAATTTGAAAAAAAATATAAGTTTTCCAGGTTTGATCTTATATGAAAATCTTCTTCAATAAGTAAAAACCCAGTTATTGACAAATTAAATCACCTCTTTTAAATAATGTCTTTAGTTTTACTTTGTCTAGTACATCATAACTAGTAAGATTCATATCGTATCTGTTTTAAGATTACGTCACGCCATCCCGGCAAATTGCACCATCTGTTCTAAGGTCATAACTCTCTTTAACAAGCCACGGGTATAGAGATATTTGACAATACGTACCTTTGGACGGCACCCGAACAGCCTTTTCGTGATATGATAGCCTTATTTTCCTCTTAGGAAATTAGCCAATTAAAACCAGGTAAGGCTTGACATATCCCCGTGTCGACCGGGTTCCTTTTTAAAAATACATCAACTGCATCTCCTAAAAGGCGAAACAAGACATAATACATATCATATTATGACTAAATTAACTAGGTGGTAAAGTGACTGCAACGACTGACTGGGTTTGGTAATTGGTATATCTACCTTACCTTTTACAGCCGCAATTGTGTCGCTTGTCATTGCCGTGTTCCGATTCGGAGGGTAAATTAACTAGTTAATTTGTGCACATGGTATTCCAATTCTGCCATATAGATAGTGATGTATCTATAGATTATGGTTAGTCTTTGCATCAGATAAACCATCCGCTCGTTTGCTAACCTGTGAAATATAATTTAAAAAATATATATATCCTGGTTTGAATAACAAAAATATAGTCACATTAAGTATACCGTTTCTGTAGACTGTGTACTATCTAGGACGCAACTATTTCATCCGTAATGGCCGTTACAACATAGCGCAGCGCTCGTATAGATGTCGCTACGAGCACATGTTACAACTTACATAATATAATATGTTTTGAATAATGATTTAATTTATCGTTATTGTTACAAGTAAATATCTCTATATATTAATACGTAAAGTGAAAAATTTGTACCCCTTTTAAGACAATTGCGCGAACGGTGGAGTATGAAATTTGGTATAGTTAAAGTTTACATTGTAGAGTACTGCAAAAACCTAATATTTTTTAATAATATGCATTAGAAATATATTAAATTAATAAAAATAAACATTACACACACTGCATTCATGTGACATACTTGACCTTATACACACATGGATATTAAAACTATTTTCTTTACGGCGGAAGTCGGTTGTCAAACTTAAAAGAGATTTTATTGTTTAGTCTATGGTCGAATTTCGGCCACAAGAAAAAAAATTCTTTATGCCCCTTTTTACGGCAATCGCGCGAACACTGGAGTATGAAATTTGGTTTAGTTAAAATTTATATTGCGGAGGACGATAGAGACTTAATTTTGAATAATATGCATTCGAAATACTTTAAATTATTAAAAATAATTAATACACATTACATTCGTGTGACATACTTTACAAGGTGATATGTACAGATACTATTTTCAATTTTTTAATCGAAAGATGGCGATCGATGCAGCAACCTAGGTTGTACGTACGATACGTTACGATTGGCGGCGTTCGAAATTTTAAACACGCTAAGGTTAAAAAAAAAGTTGTAATGTTTTCTCAAATTGTCTAACTTTTTGCGCAGTTTTTTTTATTTTTTCGTCTATGAGAATTTTCTACACAATATTATAAAAACTTCTCGAATCGTAAATTTCAAGTAAACGTACTTGGAATTTCTCCGTGGTTGGACCACTAGTGGTCGGCCGGTCAGGTGTTCCGTTTTCTGATAAAAACAACATTGCCCAGGATCGGAACAGTACCCGGTTGGCAATAGGCTTACCATCTATCACGTTATGGGACTACGTACCTTCGGCTAATCGTGAGTGCACTTGTTGTACCCCTGCCTACCTCTTCGGGGATACGGGCGTTTTTTCACTAATCTATATTAATATTTTAATCCGAAAGTTTTGATGTTTGGATGTATGGATGGACGTTTGTTACTCAATCACGCAAAACGGCTGGACCCATTTAGATGAAAATTGGCACACATGTATGTGATGACCTGGATTAGCACACAGGCTATTTTTTATCCCGGAAAAATTTATTATTCCTGCAAGATTGACCAAAACCTAGCGGGCTGCACGGTGGAGCAAGTTATTTATAAAGGTAATAAAAAAATAATAGCAATAATAAATTTAAACGCCATATTTCCTCACTATCTTAGCTATTAGAACGCAACATAACGTTATCTTTACGGAAATGATGTCAAAACGTAAATAAGTGCCATTTTCGGTTAGACGGTGATACGGCACGAGATGCGGGCCACAGCGACCTAGGTCAACTCGTGCCGCGCTCCGGCCGCAACTGGGTCACGGGTCGGAGTTAAAGCGTGCCACCAAACCAAAATAAACCGCTGGTAAACAAAGGATTTGTTTACTATCACTCCTATACACTCCCCGTGGTAGTATGGACCCTTTGAGGATCAAATATCATTTGTCCAATTGCTAGTAAAAAGCATACCACGCCTCATATGCATGTAGATTGTGACTTTTGCGAGTAGTCAGCAAAGCGCCCTTTGAAAAGAAAAAAGTATGTTCCAATTTACTAGGCAGCTCGTAAAAAGCAAACCATGCCTCATATGTATGTAGATCGTGACTTTTGAGAATAGGTAGCCAAGCGCCCTTTGAAAAGATTATCTTTCAATTTACTTGGTAGCTTGGTAGCTTGTAAGAAGCAAACCACGCCTCATATGTATGTAGATCGTGACTTTTGCGAGTAGGTAGCCAATCGCCCTTTGAAAAGAAAAGATTATCTTCCAATTTACTAGTCAGCTCGTATAAATAAAATCACGCATCAAATGTATTACCAGATCGTGTCTTGCGAAATGGTAGGAAAGCGCCCTTTGAAAAGAAAAGATTTACTAGGCAACTTGTTAACGGCAAAACACGCCTTAAATGTACACATAGGTATAGAGACTATAATATGACTTCTGCGAGTCGATAGGTGAACCTTATCTATTTCTTCCCTTATAATTTAACTACACCTTACTGTGTCGCCTCTGTGGTCTAGTGGTCCAGCGTTGGCGTTGACCACATGAGGTCCCGGGTTCGTTTCTCGGGTGGGGCACATAAAAAAGTGTTTTTTTTAAGTTTTTTGAGAAACACAAAGTTGCCCGGGATTGGAAAGTGCCCGGTTGGCCTATCACATTTGTGGGACCAAGTATCTTCGGCTAATCGTGGGTGCACTTGTTGTACCTCTGCCTACCCCTCGGGGATATGGGCGTGAAGATACCTTACTGTGTTGTTTTTAACTTGAAGATTTTACCTAAATTACGTTAATAGCATAGTTGCTAGTCGGAGGGAGAACCTTATTTATTCCTTGGCTTATTATGATGTCAATGCTCCTTACTGTGTTGTTTTGAGTTGAAGATTAGGTAAACTTACGTTAGTGGCTTGGTTGCGAGTCGGTAGAAGAATCTTATCTATTCTTTCCTCCATTCTGTAAGCAATCCTTACAATTGTTTTGGCTTGAAGATAAGGTAAAACGCTAGTGGCTTAGTTGCGAGTCGTTAGAACTTTACCTGTTTCTTTACCAGTTATATAAGTACGCGTTACTGTGTTGTTTTAGCTTGAAGATTAGTTTAACTTACGTAGATGGCGTAGTAGCGTGTCGGTATAAGAACCTTATCTATTCCTTCCCCCGTTGTCTCCTTTTAAACTAATATACATAGTAAGACACAGCTGCTTTTTTATGCAGGTAGCTCGTAAAAGGCGAGCAAATGCTAAATAAGAATTAAAACCATTTTTACCATACAATACTATTACAGTAAATAACATCAAGTAAAACGTAAAAATAAAACAAAAAAAAATGTATAAACGGTTGACCCTATGGGCCATCCCTGAAACTTCCCACTAAATTAAGATATTTTAAGCTCAAAAGAATAAAAAATATAAACATAGATTTTTCAGTTCAAACATCTATTTTGTTAAAAATGGCAGTATATTAATTTTGGAAAAGCTGTATATTTTGAAAAGATGATGGCATTCAACTCAGTTTTTGAAATCTAAAATATTGCTTTAGCTAAATAATCGATAGGTTGAAAAATTTCGATGCAATGTTAAAAGACATTTTATTTTTGATTTTCTTCATTGATAAATCCCAAACAAATTGACCGATTTTGATTAAATAAACGGTATTTGACGCAGTTTTTAAAGGAAAAAAGCTGATAAGATTTTTAAGTCAATCAGTAAATTAACTTGAAAGTTATTAAAAAAAATTAAGTAAGTTTGCTAAAAACAACGTAATTTTAATATTTGAAATGTTATAAGTTTTGAGAATTAGATTCGATTTTTATTTTTGAAACGGCATTTGACGTAGTTTTTTAGTAAGTACTAAAATATCGTAGAATACTAAAAAATTATTGGTTGAAAAATTTCGAAGCTATGTCGCAAAAACACTTTTTTCAAAATTTTTCGTTAACGATTTCTCCCAAACGGATAAACCGATTTTGATGCGATTTATGTATTAGGTGTAGGATTTTGAGAAATAGAGCTGATTAGTTTTTGTACTCAATCGGTACATAAATCTGGAAGTTATATTGAAAAATACTCTTTCGCCAAAATTTTTTTTGGTGGTTTTTCAAAATTTCTCTATATCTCCTGGACCAACTCGGTTTAAATTTTCTGGAAGTCTAAGTTGAGCGGATTCCAATCGAATGGTATCAACCGCGTTTCGATCGGTCCAGCCGTTCAAAAGTTATGAGATGTTTACATACACACATACACACACACAAACATACATACAGACATACTGACGTCATCGTGAAAATAGTCGGAAAAGGTTCGTAGGACCTCAAAACGTGGACATCTGGTGAAAACTCGAATTTCGGAAATCGAGGTAAAATCAGTAACTTCCTTATTTACATACGTAGTGGGATGTTAAAATATCAACAAATACCGTAAACGAAAGATAATACCTAAGACCTAATAATATTTATATATACAAGCATCTGTATGGTGCTAAAATAGTCAGCCACTCGGCAAACATATAGGGTGACAGGTTACCAATCCTTCAGTTGATTTTTTGATCGCCTTCGCCTGCCACTTAAAATGGCTATGCAAAGTATATCAGGTAGAGTTCTGCATTGTTTCGCCCGGAATTGGTACCACCGCCTTACCTATTCCTGTTGCAATAGCGTCATTGCTTGTCACTGCCGTGTTTCGGTTTAGAGTGTAAGGTAGCCGGTAAACTTATGCATGTGGCATTAGACCTCGCCACAAGATAGCAACGCACTATTAACTAACATCTTTGGTGTCAATAGGCGATGGTTGACTCTTACTATTATGATGTAAAAAACCCATTGTTGATATATAAAATATCACTAATGCTGGGGCCGCACTTGCGTCTATCGTCCCGAAGTTAAGGTCCCCAATATACGCGCTAAGGCACAAGGAGTCCGGAATGTATGTGAAAATAGCCGATAAAAGCCGGTCACATCTGCATTTATCGTGTCATTGCACGAAGCTTTGTGACGATAGACAAATGCGGCTGAGCCAGAATAGATTTGCCTGCCGCAGAAACTTTAGCGCTGGTGACGGTCCTGTGGTAGCTTGGAGGGTACGAGTGTAATAGCCGCTGAAATTGTAGCCGGCTTTGTGACGTGTGTGTGTAACTGTAAAATAATATAACCAACCAGCTCATTTTCACCTAAATAATTCTTCTAAAATCTATATATATAAATCAATTGCTGTTCGTTAATTTCGCTAAAACTCAAGAACGGCTAAACCGATTTGGCTAATTTTGGTTTTGAATTAATTGTTGAATAAAGAAAGAAGGGAAGGTTAATAGGAGAGAAAATAATATAGAAAAAATAAGAGTAGTTAAAAAGGCAGAACAACATTTGCCGGGTCAGCTAGTTATGAATAAATATTAATTAATCAAAACAAGATGTTACTAGGCTATTATAAACCAAAGAGAGTTAGTTATTTTGGTAGGCGTGCAGTGAAAACTGAGGTTGGCCGGGTCAAGTATCGATGCGCGGTTCGCCGCCTCATAAAAATAGGTCGATGTTTTGTTCAGTTTTCGAAGAAACCGCTATTGAATCTTGCACAATAGTGTGAGCGAAACTGCCAGCTTTTCTCTTTTGAAGGGCTTTGAGAAGGCGTAAAACTTTTTTGAGCTTTATTTCACGGCTATCTTCTAATGGAGACTTTGACATGGTTTTTGTTCCCTTAGTCTGAAATAAGCTGTTGTCCGCAGTTTCGCCTGGTTAATTCAACCACAATCACAAATTAAAAATTACGTTACAGCGTTAAAATTTGCTTACAAAACCCTATTTTAATTTAACTTTTTAGTTTATGTATGAATCTGCTAGACCATCTGACATTCTGTCAGATATTTCGTAAAAGGCAAACGATTGGCTGTAAGTGTATCTGTCGCAGGCAAATCTTAAATTCGTCCGTACCCATTCCGGGTAAGTAACAATACCAACCTAAAGGCAACCTAATAAACCTACTTCTTTTGAAGTTTGTTCTCATCAAGTGTATATTATACAAAATAATATTCTTTTTTATATTTGCAGGTAATTTCCCTCTTCATTAAGGCCTTAATAAGGTTCTGTGGTATGTATTACCTAGATTCTAAGTCCTGTAATATATTTATAAAATTCTATATTTGGAAATTGCACAAGAAAGAGAATAACTATATAAATAATTTCAAAAAAGCAGGCGAACAATTTTTCGATTGTAGAACACTCTAATCATTAATCACTTATGTTTCGCATTGAGTCGTGCAAAAGAATCGAATCGAACTAAGGTCTGAGTTCCCGAAATTCGGGTGTAAATTATTCCAATAACCAGCCCTCCGTGTGGCTTTTAACCTGTAGCAGAAGATTACACGGATTCGACATGATACACGTAATACGATTTATGTTTATTTCCTAATTTTAAACGCATTAATTACTATTAAAATGAAAGGATCAATTGTATAATACATTAAAATACTTAAATGAATACATTACATTTACATACATACACTACAATAAATAAATACTAATACCTAGGTCTAATTTTAACTGCTCAGCTGAGGTCATAAGCTTCCGTATTCCATTCCAGGTCGTATAGAAAATGTCATTGATGTTTTATTTACAAATCTGTTGGTGAAAAATAAATAAATAAATTTTCACGGGACAAATTACACTGACTGATCTAACCCCAAAGTAAGCAAATTATTTGCCTGTGTTATGGGTGTTAGTCAACGCTAGTAATACATAGAAATACATATATAAGTACTAGAATATATTTAATAAACACCCAAACCCGGAAATACAAACATTTATGCTTATCATACAAATGCTTGTCCCCGTGGGGGTCCAACCCGAGCCCCGTCGCTTGCGTAGTCAGGGTCGCTAACTACTCGACCAACGGGGCGGGGGTTATTGGTTCGGGCCCTCGAAGACCATCTGCCATACTGCTATGCAGTTCTATACGATATATATTGGCTATACGAGTTAATAACATCATAACTACTAGGTGGTAGAGATTTGCAACGTGTCGCCCGGATTTTGCCACCGCAGTACCTTTTCCTGTCGCAATAGCGTTAGAGAGTGTCACTGTCACTTATGCACTTATGTACACTGCTATCACGCCACAAGAATAGCAACGCACCATTCACATCTTTGGTCTCTGTAGGTTTACAATTTATCGGTTTATCGACTAACGTGTTGAATGGTAAATTCCATTACCGTATATATCCGTGTATAATTCATCGATTACCGCTTGTTACTTGGAATCGCCAGGAAAATATACTTTACGTGGTCTCCAGGGTTTAGCATTTTTTTGTATCATTAGATAGCAAATAAGCAGATGACTTTTCTGATGAAAAGAGATAACCATCGTCTATAGACACCAAAGATGTTAATGGTACGTTACTATCGGTGAGGCGGGATGACAATGACACATATATAAGCCTACCGGCTAACTTACCCTCCAAACTGGAACACAACAATGACAAGCATTAACGCTATTGCGGCAGGAATAGGTAAGGCAGTGGTACGAAATACCCAGGCGAGACGTTGCGGAACTCTATCACCTAGTAATCACGATGGTAGTGACACTTAAAGCCAATCGGTCGCCTTTTACGACCTGCCTGGCAGAACGGCAGTCAGTCTACTTTTCAAAGGAGCCCGGACCAACAGGGGGAATAGTTACATCTAAGCAACGCCATATCTTCGCAGACAGGTATTCCTCAATATCATAAAAAAGCTCTTCATTTGCAGTTTGCACGACTCTTTAGAATTCTGCTCAATTAAGCCTTTTCCCTGGTCATTACCCCGTATTCAATTCCAGCAGTGAATTTTTCATTTCATCGCTCGATTTAACTTTGTCCTAATTCAGAAGAGTGTTGAAATTTCAAGAGTATATTATATTCTTTTAGAGTATGTGCTTCGAAATAAATGATAATCTTCAATAAAATCTTCAATAAAATCGTTCATTAGTGCGTTCGAATTTTTTGTTTAATAAATTACTTGTCAACTTATTTGCTTGACATGGTTTGCTCGAATGTGCTTATTACAATTAATTTTATTACCATAATTTAAATTTTATACTTATACTAACTGTACCGTGCAGCCCGTTGTATTATAAAAGTTTTTGGTGAATGCTGCGGGAACAACTCATTTTTCCGAAACAAAAAGTAGCCTATGTGCGACCTGCGACCTGCCTGCGGTTTCACCCGCGTAGCTTTTGTTCCCTCGGGAATATCAGAAAGGTTCATACACTGAAAGCTTCCTCAAGAATCAGTCTTTCTACTAAAAAAAAGCATCAAAATCTGTTGCGTAGTTTTAAAGATTTAAGCATACATAGAGACAGAGAAAGCGACTTTGTTTTATACTATGTAGAGATAATATAGATGATAACATGCTCTAAGTTATAGGTGGTCCCCCTATAATGTACTAGTCTACTATGTGCTTGTCTAGTACTTGTTTAATCTTCAGACTAAAACTTGCTTGTGAAAATTACTATTTGATGCGTGATATTCCCTGTATTGGTCCCGGGCTCCTTTGAAGAGTAGAAGAAGAACTGCCGTTCTGTTAGGCAGGTAGAGTAAAAGGCGACCAATTGGCAATGCGAGTCACTACCGTCGTCGCAACTAGGCGGTATAGTTCCGCGTTGTCAGACTCGGGCGAGTCTGGCACCACCGCGACCTCCTTGCCTTTTGCAATATATTACGAGAGTAACAATCGCTATTGCCACAATAGCGATTGTTACTCTCGTGTGCCGGTTTGGAGGGTAAGGTAGCGGGTAAAATTACGCATGTTGCATTAGACCTCTCCACAACATAACAACGCATTAACATCTTCGGTGACTATAGGCGATGGTTGACTCTTTCCATCAGGAGACCCATCTGCTTGTTTGCTATATAGAAAAAGATAATGTTTTATGTAAGTACCACCTACGTATAATGATAACGATTCGTCTAGTCTTTTCGCCGAATTATTCTCCTTTTATTCTGGCACAAAAGCAGATAGTCTATCCCTCTAGAAGTGCCCGGTCAAACACGGAAAAGCTATAATATTATTAAGAATTGACGCGCTCTACTGTATCATTATAATCTAAGGTTAAAGTACACTCAAGATAAATAAACAATAGCATAAAATGCGAGGCGGAGATTTATTTACGATGAATTTCCATCTGCGTCACTGATTGAAATTGATGTTCCTCATGTTTACAGATGTGGAGGAAAATGAAATTTAGGTAGCCGTTGTCCGCGTCTTCTTGATCAACTGTTTTTTTATTTATTATTTTATATATAATCTATGACAACCAAGCAGAGTCTATCTTGATGGGTAGAGATAACCATCGAATTGACATTGGTTCGTTTCCATTCCTTCTTGTTCATACACATTTATTTTTACCCCCGACCCTACAAGAACATCCTATTTGAGATATGTTTTCATGTGTTTGTTGTTCACCTGATGGAAAGAGATAAACATTGCCTATAGACACTAAAGATGTTAACGGTGCATTACCAACTACCAGTCGGATGTGTGAATATCGGAAAAGTTTATACACTTAAACCTGCCTCAAGAATCAATCTATCTATTAAAAAAAACCGCATCAAACTCCGTTGCGTAGTTTTAAAGATTTAAGCATACATAGGGACATAGGGACAGACAGAGAAAGCGATATATATATATATATATATATATATATATATATATATATATATATATATATATATATATATATATATATATATATATATATATATATATATATACTTGAAGATGTTTTAAACGACTTTAAAATGAGAAAGATGTTCTTAATTCGTCGGATTTTTTTTATGTAACTTATGCCTATATAGGTACGTCTGGATTCTGGATTCAAATTTCTTAATTTTTTTTTTTGGTTGGAATAGTATACTACTCGTTTAGTCCTATATGTATAGCAAAAATCTGATTCAGGATTTCAGAGACACTGGAGGGTGGAAGCCGGTTGTTGTAGTTTTATGTATTAAATTATGATTTTTTTTTTGTAGATACGAAATACAAGCGAGTTCATTTTTATGGTAAAGCAAGAAATAAATTTCACATATAGAAACCAGGCACGCTATTGATTCTCGTGGCTGGGATTAAACATAATTGCTGTGAAGCCAGACAGTTCCTGGAGAGTTCTGAAACAGACCACACCCTCCCGACTTTCAATTCGAGCTGGCGTGCACTTGTTGAGTTCCTTTGTTGTCTGACGCGCAGAGCAGTTTGTATTAGTTAATGCACCAATAAAATACAATAGAATATGTATGTATTGCCTCATGTATTATCGTCACACTATATTATCGTCTCTGTGGTCTAGTGGTTCGGTGTCGATGTTGACCGCATGAGGTCCCGGGTCCGTTTCTCAGGTTGGGCAATTGAAAATGTGTTTTTTCAGTTTTATGATAAAAGCAGCTTTGTCCGGGATTGGAAAAGTACATCGAAAACACTTAGTCCCACAATGTGATAGGACTAAATTTTAGTCCTATCACATTGTGGGACTAAGCTTATTCGGGGATATGAGCGTGAATATACTCTTTAGTAAACTGGTCACTCGTCACCCGCGTCTTTGTACTCATATACTTTTATTCCAATTGTATTTATTCCTTATTATTATAAGTTTTTATTATATTTGGCTTATTCGGCTCGGATCATAAGGGTTTCATCTCCGGATCGGATAAAGGGTTATTGACGTTGGTTTTATAGAAAATCCAAATCTCAGTAGCTGCTCGGTGGCGGGTGGTGTTACCACCCCCTTGCCTCGGATAAGTAAGAAATAGATGATAATCGTTATTATCCATACTAATATTATAAATGCGAAAGCAACTCTGTGTGTCTGACTGTCTCTTCTTCACACCTAAACCACTGAACCGATCGAAATCAAAGTTGGTACAGAGATAGTTTAAGACCCGGGAAAGGACATAGGACAGTTTTTATCCCGGAAATCCCACGGAAACGGGAACTGTGTGGGTAAAACCCCGGGACAGTCTATCTAACTTAATTTTAAAAAAACTTAAAAATCAAGGTAATAAGGAGTAACGTAGGCTACTTTTATTTTAGAAAATTTGTCCACGCGGACGAAGTTATGGGCACAGCTAATCTTAAATAAAAATAACCCAAAAAAATAAAATGTATTATAACTAAAACTAAAATGTATGTAACTAGTATAGGAAATTATACTTGTTAAATGCTCATAAATCGATATCCTCACTTATTCTTATTATAGCCACCTTAAAAATAAAAAAGACTGACGCGTACCATGATCTGATCGATCGAGTGCTGTCCGAAGGTGGTGGTGTCAAGAGTCTTCGCAACCGAAGGGTTTGTCTGAAGAGAGTAATGAATGTGAGGAAGTGAGACAAGTCTGCATGGGTCATGATGTATGACACTCGGATCTCTCTGCCTACCCCGTAAGGGATCTGGAGTGAAGAAATGTTGTAGTTAAAATTTTTCCGCAAGTTTTCCGTAGTTGTGCTCGTGTTAAGTAGCTGGAAGAAAATTTATGCACATAGCATAATGTCTCTGCCACACGAACAGCAACTCACCATTAACATCTTTTGTGTCTATAGGGTATGGTTATCTTTACAATTAGAAGAAACATCTGCTTATTCCTATTCAATAAATAAATATGTTTAATAAAAAACAACTTTATATTTTTTTTTATTTTGCTTTAGTGGCTAACAGAGTTATGCCATTTCAAGAATATACATACGTATTTATTGCTTTAATTAGTCTGGCACAGCTGCTCACAATCGTTAGTACTTATTTGAGAAATAGCAGCGCCCTGGGAACTTAACTTTTATTAATCATACGATAACAATGCATTTTCTGGGATAAAATTGTGATCTCGTTTATTATTTGGATTTTAAACTTTATGTCAAGGCCCTGATCAACGTACGATCCTATACCGCGGTTTTGAAGAACGACGGTTTTACTCCCGACTTGTTGGTGCTAATAGATTTGCGAGTAAACATGTCGTGTCCGAGGAATCGAGAAAAAAATATAGAGCCGCAGGCCAGGTTCGATGATACATAAAACCGCAATATTGCAATGATACACGCGCGAACTTTACCGACGAGCCATAAAACTGCGGTTTTACTCGCTCGTCGATCAGCAGGCCTACTCTTGAAAACAATATAAATCTTTAACCAATATTGATAAAAACAATAAGTTTCGAATATCGTCAAAAACGGTACTCTTGAAACCAATATTGCCCACATTGATTCGGTATAGTAAAACGACCTAATTATTGGAAATAGATGTCAACGTTACATGTCAAGCTAGTGTTACAAGTGGAAATTTTAAGTACCGTTTTAAACAAAATAACGAATAAAAGCAATAATGAATAATTCTAAAAACTTTTAAAATCCGTGTGGCGCTGTCGCCGAATCCAATAATTGAATATTGTTGTCCAGAGTACGAAATATTTCAAAATTCATTTAATATTCATTTAAAATTGAAATCGGTTTTCAAGAGTAGCCCTACAGGGCCTTAGTCAAATTTCAACTAATATAATTTAGCCGTTTATGCGTTACTGAGTAAGAAACATCTGAACATACCAACTTTCACATTTGATCTATTAATTAGATATAACTGTTTGTACACGTCATGTATAATGCAACAAGTATACAGCTTCAGTAAAACGAATATTCAACGAGACAAACTCCTTTATGCTCGGAAAACTTACAAGAGTTTTCTGATTTCATGTCTAGTGGCGTTTGAGCAATGTCCAATGTTATTATAGTTGGAATATGATGTTTAAGTTGGATGTTTCCTGGTTTATTTGAACTAGAGTTTTGTAGTCTGGTGTAGTAACAATGTTCTTAGATACTGGCTTCGTCTGTTAATAAAGTGTTTGGGTATTACCAGCGTGACGGTATTATAACAACTATCCTCTCAGTTGCCCTCCGGTCGGAGTATTCCTCGAAGTGCAACCATTTTGAAGTGCACCTAATGAAGCGCAACTAAACTAGGTATACCTCGAAACGCACGTTTTAGTTGCGCTAGCGAAAAAAATTACAATTATAATTTTGTTCCTCGAAGCGAACCATTGAGGGAAAAAACTGACATACTGGGATATTTCAAATGTTTAATTCTGTTAATCAGTTTATTACGTTTTTTAACAAAAGAATTTAGCATAAGTAACTGTTTTGTAACAACAAGTAAACCTCATTTCGAGTATTTGTAGTTTCAAAATTAATTCCCATTAGCGAAGTTATTTTCAGTTCCACAAAGGGTAAAAGAAAGTAACATAATGTTATTAAGTTGGCTCAGTATCAAGTATTGACTTTCTTTTAACATACTTTATTTGCATACATACAATTAAAAGCTATATATTTTTTGCAACGTTTGACTTGGTTCCATTGCTTAGATATTTACATTCCACTTAAAAAAGGATATTATGTATGTTCACTGATATACTCGCATATTGTCGTTGAAGTGACAATACCTCCTAACATTTTTAAACAAGTTTACTTTTTTATTGCAATAGACAAAAAAATCACTTTTGCATCTGTGGAATTTTCTCTTATCTTTTAACAATTTTCAGAAGAAAAGTTAGAGCGTTGTGGAAATAGCTTTACATCCAAATCAACACATTTAAGACTAGATGTCAAACGTTTTTTTCTTCTTCTGTAAAATTAACTATTATACAGTTAGGAGGTATTGTCACTTCATCGACGATATGTTTTTACGGTTGGAGACAGCGAGAAATAAATATCATCCATCACGAAACGTACATAGTTAATATGCTTTAAGGCTAGTGCGTTGCTATAACAACCATCGACTATAGACACCAGAGATGTGAATGCTTAACATCTTTGATGTCTATGGCCGATGGTAGCCTCTAACTATCAGTAGAACTATCTGCTTGTTTGCTGTCTTATGATATATAAAAAAACACGCTCCGGTTTCAGACTTTCACCACCATCTTCAAAGAGCACCCGAATCAATTTGAATGTGATCATGCTATGGCAGTCTTCGTATTCCGTGGCACCTAGATCCAAGTTTGCTTATTTCTTTTTATCCTCGTTCCAATTTCATCAACAGACTTACCGAAAGTCTGTTGATGACGTGTAAGGTCACGGGTTACTACTAGTTTGCTATATTTGGCATTGATACATACATATTTTATTGTATTTTAATAGTGCAATAACAAATAACTGCTGCGCGTCAGACAACAAAGGAACTCAACAAGTGCACGCCAGCTCGAATTGAAAGTCGGGAGGGTGTGGTCTGTTTCAGAAATCTTCAGGAATTGTCTGGCTTCATAGCAATTATGTTCAATCTCAGCCACGAGAGTTAATAGTGTGTTTGGTTTCTCTATGTGGAGTTTATTTCTTGTTTTACTTTAAATATCGACTGGTTTGTATTCTATACTTAAACAAATGCTAGAAATTTATTATAATTTAAATTCAGTAAGACTGCATAAATCGACTTCCAGCCTCCTGTGTATCGAAAACCCTGAATAGATCGTCACTAAAACGGTATAAAACTAAACAGGAAGTATACTCTTTTGACACTTTAATTAAATAATTTTAGAATGCGTTAAATCTGCCTATATGGTAAGTTCGTAAAATGCGACGATTAGCAGAAAGTGTCGCCATCATCATACTCTATGTACTTTTCTCGCCGACTAATCCGAGGTTTCTGTCAAAATAACAAATGTTTGTCACCGTCTACTTGTAGGTTAGGAAATACCTAGTTAATTTATGCACTCGGCATTTCATATCCTCCATACAGATGGCCCGCCACACAGATGGCAACGCACTATTAATACTTTGTGTTTATGGCGATGGTTGCCTTTTCTCTTCAGGGTAGACAAGTAACTATAAAAAGTAAGCGAGAACAAAGTTAGAAAGCAAAAAACGAATTGACATAAGCCTCGCTAAATCATGCAGTCAATCGTCATAGTAATGTATACCAACTTGTGGTAGACAAGCCTTTTCTCTTCAGGGTAGACTATAAAAAAACGAGAACAAAATTAGAAAGCAAAAAATGTTATGTACACCAACTTGCGATAGACAATGTTATAAATTCGTAATGAAACCATAAAAGTAACGAATTGTTAGAACATATAATTTCATTGTCTAGGTTTTGGTTGGTAGTCACATTGGCTTTATTTATTTTTCTTAACGAAAAAACAATTTTACGTAACGCGAAAATAGTTTCACATTAACTAAGAAATAATTGTTTTTATCTCAGGGACGTTAACGAATTTAGGTATCGTTTCGCTACGAAGCGATGTTACTTTGTCTAAGCCCCCAGGAGAGTCATTTGCGTGTTAATTTTTCCATAATATAAAATATAATAGTAGTATAATTAAATGATAATGGGAACGTAGTGAAAGCCGCGGTTAATCATTAGTAGCGATAATAGATTGAGTTCGTCCACCCCGTTCGCATCCATCACGCTAATATTGCATCTAATCGTGAGATAATTGAAATGGCGTGGGTGAAATTGCAGCTGCTACCAGTACACTCAGCCACAAAACATGTATCTGTCAATTCACATCGTTTTTAGAAAAATATTTTCTGATTGTTACTAGGTACTGGTATTGTTTTTGATAAAAGTCAAAGATAGTCAAAAGACTATAAATTCACATTTTTTTGGAACGAAGTTCCTTACGGCAGGCTTGGAGGGGATAGGGATTTTGCTGCACGACCGAACTGAAAAATATGTGATAGTAAAACCGTAAGAAAAAATCCGTAGAAAAAAGTGCGTGGAATAAAACCGTTAAATGAGACGTGCGCAGGCGCGACAGTCGCGTACAAAAGCGAGTAGTGCCGTTTAGCCGAAGGAACTTCGTTCCTATCTGGTGTCCCACGACACCACATCATTTTTTTATATCATAGAATAGCAAACAAGCAGATGGCTATTATGACGGAAAAAAGCAAACAACCTATACATACCAAAGAGTTAATTGTGCTTTGCCATCCTTTAGACGCGGTCTTAATGCCACGTGCATATCGCTCATTTGCTACAAGGTAAAAATGACGATTTTTGAGGTAACGATACAGTCGTGTAGAAAAATAAGTGCTCCGTTTAGTATAAAAACCTCATTTCTTTAGGCTCCATATAAGTGAGAGAGGAAATAATTTCACAATTATAACATTATTGTATTGTATCTTTCGTTTTCTTGACTTACGACATTAATGGCTCTCCTGTAAAATTGATTTTTGAGAAATGTCGACATTGTCGCAAATGAACGATATTTTTACCGGCTACCTTATCCTCCGAACCGAAACACGACAGTGATAACCACTGATGATATTGCGAAAGGAATAAGTAAGGCGGTAGTACCAAACCTAGTAGCCACGATGGTAGTGCCTCGCATAGTCGCTCGTTCGCCGCTTACAAATTGCCTGTCGGAATGTCGGATTCTTCACAGGGAGCCCGGACCAATACGGGGGAATTATTATATAGCTGTGTATTAAAAATGATTATATAATGTATCGTTAACTAACACCTATATGACAAGACATTTATTTGTTTACATTTGGTTTAGTGTAATTTACAAAAAAACATCCGACGATGACGATGGGTATATTTTTCTATCGGGAAACCAATCAATCTGCTTATTCGCTACCTTATGAGGCTTTTTCCGTTGATATATTTTTTTTTCTAATTGTGCTTTTTGTCAGGGATCTAACAGGCTCAGTATAAATTTTTCGTAACGACTATAGCTATTAGCTTATTAAGCTACTACATTGAGCGAGTGGGCGGGCCCAGTACTCAGAGAATAAAGAAGGGTTTGATGTACTTAACGCCCATGCTAAGTTTTAATGTTGTCTCGTCATAACTATTGTACATAAGAGTACCTTGTCAATGTATCCTTATATTATGAAGAAGGTAAGATTAGTTTGTTTGTAATGCTCAAAAACTACCGATTTTTAAAATGATTTTACCAGTATAAAGCAACATTATCACGTAGTGACATACTTTATCCGACTAAGTAAAAGGAAGTAATGTGTGTGTGCGGGTCATGCGAAAGAAGTTGTGGCGAATAGCTGGTGCGCAATAAAAAAAATACCAACCTACAGAAATAACGGTACCTACTTCACAATTTTTTTTAATCGCATACCACTAGAGACTACCTCATGTTTAGAGATTAACCTGTACAGCTCGGATCGTTAGGTCCCAGGCTCGAATTCCCAGTAAAAGCATTAATAGGGTTTCGTCGAGGTTTTCCTTAAAATCGAGATATCAGTAGCCACTACGAGTCAAGTGATGTGTTAAAATGCACGTACTTCAAGTGGGCACGTAAAGCTGTCGATCCCGGTTATCGCAAGAATCGAGCAATTGTCATTTTCAGATCCCCATCCAAGTAACAAAACGTCAATCGAGTCGAAGCGGACGTCGAGACATATACTTAACACAATACAACTACAATGTAAAAAAATAGTAAGTAAGTATCATAGGCTGTGTGTACACAACGTTACGTCGTACTACGACGCGAGACAATATGTCAGAAAATGAGCCCTAAATGCTTCGACTCGATTGACGTATTGTTACCTAAATCGGGCCTCAGGTTGGTTAACTGCGGCAATGGAGATCGTCACCAGACGGTGAACCAGAAATCTATAATCTTTTGGCTCACTCTGGCTATCACGTAAGGTCACTGGATTGAGTGTACTACTAAACATGAGGAATGGTGTTAATTTGCAGCCCTGAGGATGTGTTTAAACACCGGATTGGGGAACAGTCAAGGCACAGCTTAAATGAACCACACAGCCGCACAGGCGTCTGCTAAAGTCGGCTTTTTGAGAATTCGTCCCCTAAGGGGTAAATCGAATTTAGCTAGAGCGAACCCGCGGGCATTATTTAGTAATATCCAAACCTGGGTGGGTTGATGATTACCATCGGTGACACGTACGGACGCGGCGACATTGACATTGTCTGTGCGATCATATCTTGTCACTGAACAGATAAATGAATACACAGAGCACGCGATTGTTTTTCATAAGTGGATGCAGGGTTGACAGTTTGTGAATAATGGAGTGATTAATTACATCATGTATCCAACCCGCAATAATCTATATGAAGGGTACAGGGTAAGAAGGAGCTCATCGAATATTTAACGTTTTTGAAACCAGTCATGCCATTGGCTACATTGTTTTATGGCTAATCGAACAGTGTTTACTGAAAACGAAGTAGAAAGAGGTGATTCATGTAAACTCACATTTCAAGAAAACAGCGTTCGAATAAAATAAAATCCAAATTAGCATAAACGGTGCCCATTGCCTGACAAGCTAAGCTAAAACAGGTAGACTGTAATTTGCAATATTTTTGTTAAAAAATACGCCCATAAGTGGTAATCTTGAATTTACTGTCAATTTATTGAACTGTTTAAAGGGTAAGAGCGTGCCGTCAAGAGGCTATGTAGTAGATTCAAAACTTATCGTGTTTGAAATTCTTCTTTTTAGGTTTTTAAAGTTATCCCAAGCACGAGTGAATGCTTTTTTTTTTAAAAAAGAAGAAAGAAAAAATTGTGTGTGAAAAGAGTTATAAATGTGAAGAAAGCAGGACATGTCTGCCTGGGCTAGGACATATGGGGCATGGTTCTGACCCCCTTCACTTAAGGGGACTTGGCGTTTGGTGTATGTATGTAAATTGTAAATGTAGTAATTTACAAAATCCTTAACGGTGCGATTCTCACGACATTTTTGTCTCGCACTACTCTGTTGTGGAATTAATTACGGCGGGGATGTTTCCAAACGGATACGATCTGGGGACCTTCAAGAAAGGGCCTTACTCATTCTTAAAAGGCCGGCAACACATCTGCAAAACCTCTGGTATTGCGGACGTCCATGGGCAGAGGTGATCACTTAACATCAGGGGCACCTCCTGCTCGTTTGCCCCCTCTTCTATAAAAAAAAATATAAGGTCTAGCAGTTGCGTTGCCGGCCTTTTAAAAATGAGTAAGCTGTTTTCTTGAAGGTCCCTAAGTCGTATCGTAGTTTCAAAATTGCTCGATCGTCAAAGATTCGAACCGCGATCAAGTGAAAGAAGCTGGTACTGGGGAGCTGCGATCCAGAGATGAGAACAGTTAAATAAATTAATAAAACCTCAGACATCTATTGAAACTACACAGCAATTAGATATTTTTAATTGAAAATTTGTGAACATGTCACATCTTTGTTGTCTATATTAAGAAATCCAATCTAATTTTTACTATCCTATGATGTAAAATACTACAAATTTTAACATTCATTATGTAAGTAAAATTTCAATGTTTCCTTTATTTAATAACTAAATGACATGCCAGGTAATTAGTAACTTAAGCACCACCCGCCCGTGAGTAAATTAACATGATGTCGATATAGTTTTTCATGTAAACTTTCATCTGTTATTTCAGCTTCTTAGAAAAAAGTTAGCATATAATGATTGTCCTCAGATTTTCAACTACCTACATGTCATATTTCACCGAAATCGGTTTAGCGGCTTAGCCGTGAAAGCGTAACAGACAGATATAATTTTGAGTTTATAATATTAGTATGGGAGTGTGGATTACAGGGATTTAGCATTACAGACATTCAGTAGGAAACTTCAGGGTACATATAGGCTGTGTAGTTTATATTCGTAAAAATAAAGTATGTTTTCCATGGAAATCTAGTTTGTCGAGGTAATAGGTTGATACAATTTATTTCTTTTTTTTAATATCAATAGGAAACGATCTCGCCTGATGGTAAGCTAAGATGTGGCCTAAGATGGAACGCGCTTCCCTAGAAGCTACCTGTTACAGTACACTGTTCTGTTCACGCTGGAGTCGTAAGAAATATAAGAAAAGGAAGATTTTTCTTATATAATATTAAAATAACCGCTTTTTACTAAATGCATATTGATGTATACACGGTACATATAGGTACCAAAATAACATTTTTTACAATTTTTGTCTGTCTGTCTGTTTGTTCCGACTAATCTCTGGAACGGCTAGACCGATTTTGACGGAACTTTCACTGGCAGATACCTGATGTGACAGGGAGTAATTAAGGCTACTTTTTTTCGAAATTTTTCCACGCGGACGAAGTCGCTTGCTCGGCTAGTCTTACCAATATATTCTTAAGCACTAATATTATAAAATAGACGGACAGACAAAAATCGTAAGAAGTGTTATTTTGGTATGTGTACCGTGTATACATCCATATCACAAAATAACTTAACCTAGTCGAGGGCGTTATCTCGCGATGAATCAGTATCAATATCCATGTCGCCCAACAATACACAGATGAATCGTGGTGAACCTGAAAATTATTGATGTTCAGTTCACTTCTCTACCCTGCAATGGGACCAACCTCGCCGTCGCGTAATATAATTTATTTTTAACTTCCTGATTCGCACATCTTCGCCCGCGAGTAAAGTAACAAACATGTCTATGCAAAATGTAAGAAAATCCTTTCCGTTCGTCAAAGGTATTGTTTATATAATATGTTATTATTTTGTGGATATAGATAGACAAATTTTCTTTGATTAAAGTAATTAATCTCTTGATTAAAGCTTGTGTCGGCCCCGGGCTCCTTTGAAGAGCAACTGCCATTCTGCCAGGCAGGTCGTAAAAGGCGACCGATTGGTTATGCGAGTCACTACCATCTTGGATACTAGGTGGTAGAGTTCTGCATTGTCTCATCCGGGTCTGGTACCACCACCTTACGTATTCCTGCTGCAATAGCGTCAGTGCTTGTTATTGGCGTGTTCCGGTTTGGAGGGTAAGATAGCCGGTAAACTTATGCATTTGGCATTACACCTCACCACAAGATAGCAACGCACCATTGATATCTTTGGTGTCAATAGGCGGTGGTTTGCTCTTTCCATCAGAAGACCAATCTGCTTGTTTGCTATCTTATGATATAAAAAAAACTTCAATGATATTTCAAATATTACCATGGCTTTATAAAATGTCGGCCAATTAATTTTCGAAGATGACGCGACGGGCGGCTAAAGAACGGTCTATTCGTTTGCTATCGTCTACCCAAGGCATTGACTCGACGTGTTGTTGTGTTTCCAAAATTTTAGAGAAGTTAGGGGAAAAACTAGCATTTTAAAATTCCATGGTATTTTTATGAATAGAATCATTTCATTGCTTTTTTCGGTACTGTCATTAATCTGTCTGTATGTCCCACAAACCACATGAATACTCTTAGACACGCCATAGAGAAGGAAACGTGTCGCTGCGCATACGAGCAAACCCTCCTATTACTGTCAAAAATTTCATACATTTGTAGGTTATATCGTGAAAAAATAGAAATAAACTATGTTGTATTGTTTTATCGTCCCGAATGAGATGACAAGTTTTAAAAATTACCCTTGAAATGATTTTATTTCATCAATAAGTAGTATAACTCTGTATTTCTGTGTGTAATTGCAAGCTACACTGTCAAAATGAGAAATTGTCTAGAAAGGCGTATCCGTTTAATCCGTGTTATGCCCCCTTCGGGTTGGACAGGCTTTAATATAACTATAATTTTCATACAAAATTCCAACCCGTTTTTCGGCCCCTTAGAGGTAGTCTGATTTTTTTTTAAAATAAGACTATGTTTGAGCCCGGGATCTCAACAATCCTATTGCCAAATATTGAAATGGCTTCAGCGATTTACCTGTGAAAGCGTAACAGCAAGCAGGCAGACAGATTTTTGCGTTTATAGTATTAGTTTCGTTAGTTATGATAGATGATCTTCAGACGAATAGACAAAAGCGTACGGATTTAAATTTCAAAAGTACTTTAATTCACTTCATAAAACGTTGAAATGCATAATTCGAGTGCAAGAGCTAGCTGCATATAAAATCTATTACGTCTGGCGCATTTATCGTGCTTTCGCATTCTTTGAGAATGTCGATTTTAGTTAATGCTATGTATAATTCGTTTGAATGAAATGCGGTAAAATGGAGTTTGCTAGGAACTTATTTGCTTATTTGAATGTTCAAGTTTCTTTTGTTCATTCAATTGTTTATTTTCCATACGGCAATAGTACAGAAAACACATGTGTAGTCGCTCATAGGAACAAAGGTAAAAGAAGTATTTAATTTGCAAATTTTCCAATAAAAAAAATAACAAAAATTAAATAAAATATTTACGGGATAAATTACACTGACTGATCTAACCCCAAAGTAACCAAATTATTTGCTTGTGTTATGGGTGTTAGTCAACGATACTAATACATAGAAATACATATATAAATACTATAATATCTATACATATAATAAAATCGTAGGAAAGTCAAAACTGTATATTGAATATTCTTTTAAAAGAATACTTGGGGCGTGATCTACAATCGATATCGAAGCCAAAAATATAGTTTTTAGAATTTTTGTCTGTTTGTCTGTATGTATGTCCGGGGTAAACTCAAAAAGTACTGCTTGGATTTACTTTAAATTTTGCATGAATATTACTAACAGGTCGGGTCAAGATATAGGCTACATATTATCACGCTATCAGCTACGGGGGAGGAGCTGTGCGGAGTCAGCTTGGACGAAGTTGCGGGCAACAGCTAGTAGTATTATAAGTATTGATAATATAGTCGTATTTTAAAATGTTTTAGGTAAGTAACAAAATGAGTCGTTTTTAAGGAAAAAAGGATTCTCATATTGCAGCCCTGTACCACAACTGTGGTACCCCAATTCTCCTTATGTTTCTAACTTTTCCATTTTAAATTACCAACGCATGAGTTGAAAGGTTACAACAGCAACCCTAACTACTAGTGATCTGTGGCAATAAAACACGAGCTATTATATACAGAGGTGGGCTGATGAATGTTTAAGTAGTGTAACGCTGAACCCGTCGGATGTGCGGTATTGTTCAAAGACAACGCTGCCTGCAGACGCGGACGAGAGCCTCATGTAACGAGGTTTTTTGTACGTTCCTCGTAGGTGATACGGTCCCTACTAAGCTACATTTTCAAGTGATACGCTTTTCGCGAAAATTCGTACTTGTACGTTACTTATGAGAGTTAGAAAGTGATAAACTTACGGGTTGTAAGTAGAGACGCCTCGAATAGTGTTTTTGCCTAATGCTGAATATCCGGCCAGACCCTTAGCGGAATACCGAATATTCGGATTTCGAATTGATCGTGCGAATTGAGCTAATTGGTCTTACTTTTGTTGATGAACTATTAATAGTCATAAAATTGAGTAATAGTAATGATATTGAGTAATAGAAATGACATTGAGTAATAGTAATGACATTGAGTTACTAAATAATAGTCTTGCAGTATTGTATTTCCTTGTATTGTCTTTCTCGATTGTCCAAAAAGTAAACTGTATCAATAAACGCTGAAACAAATGTTTTTATAAATAATAACTTACCGTTGATAAATTTAAAGTATTAATTATTGTCATGTATCTTGGTAAAATATATTGTTTTTTTAAGTAATTAATAATTACGACTTTTTGTTGTGATTAGGTATTTAATATTTGACCGAATAGTTCGCAATATTCGACCTAATATATATTTTTTTATATCATAAGATAGCAAACAGGCAGATGGGTCTCCTGATGGTAAAAGTCAACCATCGCCTATAGACACCAAAGATGTTAATGATACGTTGCTATCCTGTGGCGAGGTCTAATGCCACATGCATAAGATTACTGGCTACCTTAACCTCCAAACCGGGACACGACAGTGACAAATACTGACGCTATTGCGGCAAGAATAGGTAAGGCTTTGGTACCAGACTTGGACGAAACCATGCAGAACTCTACCACCTAGTAGCCACGATGGTAGTGACTCGATAGCCAATTGGTCGCTTTTTACGACCTGCCTGGCAGAGCGGCAGTTGGCCTGTTTTTCAAAGAAGCCCGGAATCAACACGGGGAAAAAAAATGTCAAAGAATGTGACCGAATAGGCCGAAAATCGAACAGTAGTTGAATATCCGAGTCCTCTCTTGTTGTAAGGTTTAGTAAGGAATAAGGGTCGCTATAGAAGCGACCTTTATTATTGACTGACTCTATTGAGGCTGGAAAATGTAAAACGGTAGTACAAAATCCGCGCGACGAAATGTTGAACTAGTGATCACGTTAATATTGACACATTGGACCATCGTTCGTCTTATATGAATTACTATCTGGCTGAAAGCCAGGTAGTCGGTTCTTCAGAGGGCCCGGACCAACACGAAGACCAAAAGGTCCGTTACAGAGTTCTCCTACCGACTCGCAGACACCATATTCTTTTTATATTATAAAATAGCAAACAAGCTGATGACCTTCTTGATAGATAGTGACAACTATCGTCTACAAATACCATAGATGTTAATGGTACTATCCTTGTGGCGAGGTCGTAATGCTACATGCATAAGCTTACCGGCTTCAATACACTCCAAACCGGAACACGAAAGTGACAAGCACTGACGCTTTTAGGTAAAGCAATGGCTTTAGACCCGGGCGATGCAATGCAGAAGTCTACTACCTTGTAGTCACGATGTTAGTGACTCGCATAGCCAATCGTCCGCCTCATACTAACTGCCTGGCAGAAGAGCAGACGGTCTATTCTTCAAAAGAGCTTAAATCAACACAGGGAATATAGAGATACGTTTGGGGTGTGATTTGCCTTTTACCAATTACCTTATAGATAAGTAGATGATGTTTTCTTCTCAAAGAGCGCGCTCTCTTAGCGATAAGCAAAAACTTACTTTCTTTACTTTTCTGTAGAGTCTATAGTCCTTCACGTAGATAATACTGATCTGTCCCTATTATCAAAGATTTCTCTAGCTTGCTGCTTCTAGTAAGTATTCCTAAAGATAATACGTTATCCAACAAAGGTACTCGTCGTGAAACACTCTAAAAAGTTACTTTTTGGAGATGTCTGTTTCGGTAGCCTGCAGTAACTGAGTTGGCGAACAAAAACTCTAGGGACGTCTTCAAACTTTTCGTCGTTGCGTCTTTTAGAAGTTAAATCGACGGAGACAGTTCGGAGTAACGATCAGATAATGTGACATATCCTAAAACGTATAATATAAAATGATAATTTATAGTCAAAAAATCAATTTTTTTTATGAAAAGAAACCGAATATACCGAATTTTAAAATTTTCGTGTTGGGGTTTGATTACCGACAGGACTGGGGTATGCATATTTTGTATGATGAGCATAAATTGTGGTAATTATTGTTTTAAATTTTACACTTGTACTGTTTCACAATTCACTAATTATATATGATATATACTTTTTTATTTAAATAGTCAACCGGTTTCGCATTTTACTGCATCATCAGGACTAAAAGTCTTTTATTATTTAAAGAGCGCATATATTTTTTACGTGTAAAGTTTTTATTTTCATTTTAACGTATCTTTTAAATTTGCATAAGAATCTTTTGAAGGTCGTCTGAAGCAATGAAGAGAGTGATGAATGTATAGGAAGCAAGACAAGCCTGCAAGGATCGTGATGTATAGCACTCGGTTTTCTCTGCCTAGCTCGTAAGGGATCTGGCGTGAAGATATATGTGTGTGTGTGTACGTATGTATTTAAACGATACTAACACATAGCCATACATAGGTACATTAGGTATATATACATGTATAAACATTAAAATATATTTTCTCTGCCTAGTGCCTACGCCCTACCTCCTAAGGGATTTGGTATAAAGGTATGTTGTTGTTGCTATTTAATAAACACCTGAACCTAGAAATACCACAATTTATAATTTATACTTTCCATCGTCGGCACTTGGTGAAACTCCGTCATAATTATTGTTTTAAATTTTACACTTGTACTGTTTCACAATTCACTAATTATATATGATATAAAAGACTTTTAGTCCTGATGATGCAGTAAAATGCGAAACCGGTTGACTATTTAAATAAAAAAGTATATATCATATATAATTAGTGAATTGTGAAACAGTACAAGTGTAAAATTTAAAACAATAATTATGACGGAGTTTCACCAAGTGCCGACGATGGAAAGTATAAATTATAAATTGTGGTATTTCTAGGTTCAGGTGTTTATTAAATAGCAACAACAACATACCTTTATACCAAATCCCTTAGGAGGTAGGGCGTAGGCACTAGGCAGAGAAAATATATTTTAATGTTTATACATGTATATATACCTAATGTACCTATGTATGGCTATGTGTTAGTATCGTTTAAATACATACGTACACACACACACATATATCTTCACGCCAGATCCCTTACGAGCTAGGCAGAGAAAACCGAGTGCTATACATCACGATCCTTGCAGGCTTGTCTTGCTTCCTCCACATTCATCACTCTCTTCATTGCTTCAGACGACCTTCAAAAGATTCTTATGCAAATTTAAAAGATACGTTAAAATGAAAATAAAAACTTTACACGTAAAAAATATATGCGCTCTTTAAATAATAATTATCAAAGCAGAAGTAGATCCAAGATCGCTGCTATCTTATAAATTGCAACAAGATTTTGTCAAGGACCAGAGGACATCGCCTTTTCGAAGTTAATACTAGTGTATCTTCTTTGTGATTTAAGATAAGATAGTTTTGCAAATAAACAATGAGTTGTCGGCAAATTGTTTTGTTCTGTTGAGATAAAATGGTTATAAAGGGCTTTAGTAATGTTATCATAATAAGGAAAAGCAGCGGGGTTCATTTAATAATTAGGTTGTAAGTAAATTATTATTGACAAGTGTTAGGCCGTGCGCTACTCTATGTATTTACTAACTATTTATATAAGCCATATTAAAAGCAAATAATTGGCTTAGGTTCTTTAGATTCATCAGTAAGAATTATTCACGTTTGTCGTTGGGTTATTGAATTATTTACTATCACGCCCACACATTTCAAAGAGATTGGTAGAGATGCAAATTGTTTATCCACCCAACGGTATTAAGTCGTGTGATTTGACAGTTCTACCTAATTACAGTTTGAGTACACAACAAGTCTCAGAGAATGTATTTTTTCAGCGAAGCTGAAAACTTGTGAAGTATAAATTTCTCGAGTCAGGATTCGAATCTTATGCAGTTATAGTGAAAAAAATCACGATTTTTTCAATTAACGATTTCCAAATAAATCATAAAAATCATTTTTTAATTTCCTTTTACCCCGTGTTGGTCCCGGGCTCTTTTGAAGAATAGGCCAACTGCCGTTCTGCCAGGGAGGTCGTAAATAGTGACCGAATGGCTATGCGAGTCACTACAATCATGGCTACTAGGTGGTAGAGTTCTGCATTGTCTCGCCCGGGTTTGGTACCACCGCCTGGAATAGGTAATTCCTGCCGCAATAGCGTCAGCACTTATCACTGTCGTGTTCTGGTTTGGAGGGTAAGGTAGCCGGTAAACTAATGCATGTGGCATTAGACCTCGCCACAAGATAGCAACGCAATATCAACATAGACAGCCTGTATGTTGATGGTACGTTACTATCCGTGTGCACGTGTAGGAATGGTGCATGTATAGATGTACATTCTACCTTACCCTCTACATTGAAACACGACAGTGGCAAGCACCGACGCTTTTGCAGCGATATTGTACCAAATACACGGTCGATACGTTGCAGAACTCCGAAACCTAGTCCATAATGATCACAGATCACATGAATACTAATAGACACGCTATTGAAAAAAAAAAACCGTGTCGCCGCGCATATGAGCAATCGCTCCTATTACTGTCATATATTTGTAGATATATTATATCGTGAAAAATAGAAGTAAGCCATGTTGTATTGTTTTATCGTACCGAATGTGATGACAAGGTTTAAAAATTACCCTTGAAGTTATTTTATTTCATTGGTAAGTAGCTCTGTATTTCTGTGTGTAAATGCAAGCTACACTGACAAATTAAGAAATTGCCTTGAAAGGCGTCTCCATTTAATCCGTGGTAATGTCGATGTAAGTGAAATCTGCTCTTGCCTTTTACGAGATGCCTAATAGGCAGTCGATTTATTCTTCAAAAAGGTACCTGGATCAACATGAGGCTAGATGCATATTTCAGAATTTATATCTATACATATAATATAATCTAAGGAAAGTCAAAACTGTACATTGAATATTTTTTTAAAAAAAAAACTTGGGGCGTTATCTAGAATCGATATCGAAGCCAAAAGTATAGTTTTTAGAATTTTTGTCTGTTTGTCTGTTTGTATGTATGTCCGGGGTAAACTCAAAAAGTACTGCTTGGATTTACTTCAAATTTTGCATGAATATTACTAACAGGTCGTGTCAACATATAGGCTACATATTATCACGCTATCACCTACGGGTGAGGAGCAGTGCGGCGTAAACGAAGTCCGCGCGGACGAAGTCGCTGGCAACAGCTAGTAGAAGAATAAAAGTATAAGGCATTAAGTTTTCGCTTCTTCTTCTTCTTCTTCTCGTGTCAGGAAGTTCAGCATCTGTTTTTAATTTTTGTGACGTGATTTCTGTTCGTTTTGTGTTAGCTTATACTTGTGGTATTGCCATTCCCTCACATGGCTATCTACGCGCCATTAACATGTTTGGTGTGTAAAAGCCGTGGTATTTTTTAGCAAACAAGCAGATGGTTCTCCTGATGGAAACAGTCAACCGTCGCCTATAGACACCAAAGATATTAATGGTGCGTTGTTATCTCGTGGCGAGGTCTAATGCCACATGCATAGGTGTTTCATAAAATGGTTGGTTTTTGCGTTAGGATAATCATCTGCTTGTTCGCTATCCTATGAAATTGAAGAAAAGTAAGTTTTGTTTAAGAATATCTTTTACTAGGTACAAAGGCTCATTTTGTGTGATAAATAGCGATACGGGGTGAATATCGAAGAATCAGGTCAGAAAATTTCTTTGAAAGTGCCCGAGTTATATCGTTCCGGTAATAACGCTTTAGTTAGAAAATTCCGAACGTTTTCAATGAACCAATATTATTTTAAAGTCAGTTTTTGGATCCTGGGTAAATAAACATAAGGGTTTTTAAATGAGAAAATAAAAATGTTATCAAATGGTAAGAAAATAAAAATACATTAACACAATTTTCTAGACGTCCTGTTGATTCTGGTTTACAGAAGTTACAGTGGTGGGAACGAGAAGTGGGCCAATTGCCCTTTTTAGTTTTCTAGACGTTATTCCGATTCCAAATTTCTAAAAGCTTTTATCAGAATTAACACTGTTGTTCTTCATGTGCGTATCCTCGAAGAGGTAGGCAGCGGTACAACCAATGCACTCACGATTAGCCGAAGATACACAAGTGGTAGTTAAAAAAAATGTTGATGCGTCAATGTCCCACAAAAAAATATATTTTTTTTGGTCTGAGACGCGTCAAAATAACTTGTAAAAAGTTTTATTAATTAAGTATAAAGTATTTATGATTTCTGATACTTAATCCCACAATGTGATAGGTGGCAAACCAGCCTATCGCCAACCGGACACTTATCCAATCCCGGTCAACGTTATTTTTATCAGAAAATTGAAAAAATACATTTTTAAATAGCCCGACCCTGAAATCGAATCCTCGACCTCATATGTTCAACACCGACACTGGGCCACTAGACCACAGAGGCGATAAACTTTTTTGAACTTTTTAACTAAACTAGTAGGTTTTAAGGTCTGTTTGTAACAATATATTTAAGAACATTTCAAATATACTATAGTAAATAATAAATATGCTTGTCTTTTAAATTCATTATGGCTCTGACATAATATTATTACGTCTCATGTTTCTTGTCATTTGTCATATTGTGCCCATATAGAATGTTCTATTGATTGCGTGCGTTGCATTCTGACGGGAACGTCCTTCTTATGTATAATTTATTTAATTAGGAATTGACGTTTTTAAATACCTACTTTAAATTTTTAAAAGTTTCAGGTAATACTGTGTTGGGACAGGAATTTTTAGCATTATGTTGTTTTTTTTTAATACAATTCAATAAGAAAAATCTATGTCTAGTTTTTTTATATTATAAATATTATTCGATATCGAAGTCAAAAATATAGTTTTTTGAATTTTTGTCTGTTTGTCTGTTTATCTGTTTGTCTGTATGTATGTCCGGGGTAAACTCAAAAAGTACTGCATGGATTTACTTCAAATTTTGCAAGAATATTACTTACAGGTCGGGTCAAAGTATAAGCTACATATTATCACGCTATCACCTACGGAGGAGGAGCAGTGCGGAGTAAACGAAGTCCGCGCGGACGAAGTCGCTGGCAACAGCTAGTAGCAAATAAATATATGGCGCAAAAATTCTACAATAGGATAGCTAAAAGTCACGGTAATGGAAAGAAATAGCCTTTACCTGCTAAAGATCCTAGTGATGCGTTGTCCTTCCAGGGTCACGAATGCAATGTCATATGCATGAGTTTACCTACTAATCTTGTTATGTTGTACTAGCTGTTGCCAGCGACTTCGTCCGCGCGGACTTCGTTTACTTCGCACAGCATCTGGCCGTTAGGTGCTAACGTGATAATATGTAGCCTATATGTTGACCCGACTTGTTAGTAATATTCATGCAAAATTTGAAGTAAATCCATGCAGTACTTTTTGAGTTTACCCCGGACATACATACAGACAAACAGACAAACAGATAAACAGACGAACAGACGAACAGACAAACAGATAAACAGACAAACAGACAAAAATTCTAAAAACTATATTTTTGGCTTCGATATCGATTGTAGATCACGCCCCAAGTATTCCTTTAAAAAAATATTCAATGTACAGTTTTGACTTTCCTACGATTTTATTATATGTATAGATGATTATAGTTGTAATATCATTCGAGAAAGTAGGTACGTTTTATTTTACCCCATTATAACATCGAACACTTGAAAAATGATGATTTAATTCAATGAAGTAGATTATGTTTTTTCAAGTGATCGATATAAATTGACGTAATTTTTTTCTTCAAAGAGTATTGACAATGTGTATAATATTGAAAATATAATTTGATAGAATTAACTTTTAGCAGACATTTACGTATAGGAAAAATATTAGAAAAAAATGTTTAAATAAATATAAAAACTTGTTTAATTTTTATGTTTCAAAATTTGTTTTGAATCACGTGTCTATAATGCAAAACGACTGTGTCTACGTACAGTATCGAAACTGGAAAATAAAGGTTTTTGTAATATTGAATGGCCATTTTTATTATACACTAGCTGCGCCCGCGACTTCATCCGCGTGAAAAAAATTCAAAAATCAAAAATCAAAAAAAGTAGCCTAAGTTACTCCCTGTCACATCAGCTATCTGCCAGTGAAAGTCCCGTCAAAATCGTTCCAGCCGTTCCAGAGCTTAGCCGGAACAAACAGACAGACAGACAAAAATTGTAATAAATGTTATTTTGGTATAATATATCCATATTCATTTAGTAAAAAGCGGTTATTTTAATATTACAGACACTCCAAATTTATTTGTATAGATTTTCGCATAAAATAAAGAGAACATACATTTTTTTTATATCATAAAATAGCAAACAAGCAGATGTGTCTCCTGATGGAGAGAGTCACTCATCGCCTATAGACACCAAAGATGTTAATGATGCGTTGCCATCTTGTGGCGAGGTCTAATGCCACGTGCACAAGTTTACCGGCTACCTTACCCTCCAAACCGGAACACGACAGTGACAAACACTGACGCTATTGCGGCAGGAATAGGTTAAGGTGGTGGTACCTGACCTGGATGAGACAATGCAGAACTCTACCACCTAGTAGCCACGATGGCAGTGACTCGCATATCCAATCGGTCGCCTTTTACGACATGCCTGGCAGAACGGCAGTTGGTCTATTCTACAAAGGAGCCCGGTACCAATACGGGGTAAAATAAAATTTAAGCTTGTATTTAAAATTAATTGTCTCGGTCAGGGTTAGGCTATTCGTTTCAGATCATGAAGTCCAGAAATTGAGTTCGAAAGCGGGTCGGACATAAGCGTTATTGAGGCTTTTTTGAGGTTTTCCTCAAAAATCTAATGTCTCAGTAGCAGCTCTAATTCTTTTGGAGCGGTGTATTACCACTCCTATGCCTCGGAAGAGCACGTAAAGCTGTCGATCCCGGTTACTGCTAGAAAAAGTCGATAATCGTTAACACGTCGGTAAAATGCGAAGATGAAGATCACCACTTATCTCGTCAACCGACAAACCTGTAAATCGTGATAAACCGGAAAGTCTATAGAAATTTGGTTTACTCTGCCTAACCCGCAAGGGATCCGGGCGTGATGACACTTTTTTACTTTTTTATCTCTGAATGACAGTTTTGTAAACAAAATTAACTTTACATTGCTGCCTGTAAAATACTTGTTTTTTAATTTTGATGTTATATGTATATAAGTACAGTCAAAATATAAAGGGGTGTCCATGAATTACGTGACGGTTTTTTTTAAATATTCTGTCCCTCCCTCCCTCCCTGGTGAGATGTCGTGAGATTTTATTCAATCGCCTCCCCCATCCCCCAATCTCACGTGAGATTTTTCAAAATGTGGGTTTCTTAAACATGTAAACGCGTTGGATTGTTATTGTAAAAAGAAAAAAAAATTGCTTAGTGCTTTTATTTACAACTAGTTAAGACTGTATAACGTCGAAGTATGAATGAAATTATTTTTGTTTCGAACGAATTAATGAACTTAATCGTATTACGATTACGCTTGAGATTAAATCTTAAGCATATACAATCTGGATAATGGACCAAAATAGTATATATTTTTTTGTTTCAATCAAAAAAAAAAAATGCGTGATATTTGCCGAAACCCCCCTCTCTCCAACGAAAGATTAGATGAGATTTGACTCGACCCTCTCTCCACCTTACACATCTCACGTAATTTGTGGACGGTCCCTAATCTGTGCAACAACGTCATCTATAACATTTATTCTTATAGCAGTTTATGTTTATGAGAGTGACAGGAGAGTAGTATTTGTCTGCTAGATCTAATAAATATGCACGTATCTCAAATTCATCATGGCTTCGACCTGTGGCTTCGACATTTTGCATCTCACGTTGTCAGTTGTCATATTGTGCCCATAATAATTGTATTGATTGCGCTGCGCTCTGTCAGCGTGCTTATTATGTCGCCTTGACTATTTCATGCAACTGTTTTTTCCTCACACAACGAACACCGCGTCATACATACTTAATGAAATTGCAATAATCTTACTCAATTATAAGTGCATTGGAGTAGGGACTTCGGCCTTCGAGAATAGTTTATAATTTATATTAGAGGCTACTTTTACTGAAAATAATTTTAACGCAATAAAACTGTGACAACCGACTCCAATATTCTGTGATTCTTTAACTCTAGATCAGATCTTTTAACTAAATGGGAAACATCCTAAGCAAAGTTTTTTTTCCATATCGGTATAAAAATGGCCGAATTCTGAGGTATCACTCAAAATACAGCCGAATTAAGAACCTTCTCGTTTTTGGGACGTAGGTTTACATTAAATTGCTGATAACTTGTGTGTTTTTATAAAGACTTCCATCAAGGAAGCAAGACCAGTTTTAGCCAATTTGTGATGTTGCGTCTTGAGGTACCAATTACCCTTACGCGATAGGCAGAAATTAATAAAGATAAATAATGTATGTCTATATTCTTATTATTTAACTAACCGCTTAGAAAAACTTAGAATAACTAATCGATGTTATGACTTCTTCAAAAAATTCTGAGCTTTTTTATATGAAGATAGTACACAAGCACATGAAAAGAGACAATCATCGCCTATAAACACCATACATATGGACTGTGTCTTGCCATCTGTCTGGCGGAGTCAGGTAAGTGAAACATAGGTCAGTTTATCGGCTACATTTCCGAAACCGGAACAAGACAGTGACAAGAACTGACGCATAATCTATTATTACATTACATCTTATATATGATAAAATCGTAGGAAAGTCAAAACTGTACATTGAATATTTTTTAAAAGAATACTTGGGACGTGATCTACAATCGATATCGAAGCCAAAAATATAGTTTTTAGAATTTTTGTCTGTTTATCTGTTTGTCTGTATGTATGTTCGGGGTAAATTCAAAAAGTACTGCATGGATTTACTTCAAATTTTGCATGAATATTACTAACATCGGTATCGGGTCAACATATAGGCTACATATAATCACGCTATCACCTAGCGGCCAGGTGTTGTGCGGAGTAAACGAAGTCCGCGCGGACGAAGTCGCTGTCAACAGCTAGTAATATAATAAAATCGTAGGAAAGTCAATGTATGTCCGGGGTAAACTCAAAAAGTACTCCATGGGTTTACTTCAAATTTTGCATGAATATTAGTAACAGGTCGGGTCAATATATAGGCTACATATTATCACGCTATCACCTACGGGGGAGGAGCTGTGCGGGGTAAACGAAGTCCGCGCGAACGCGAGTCGCGGGCAACAGCTAGTATCAATATATTTTACTAGTTTTCTAGTACTACGACTACTATAGTTACTAGTACTAAACACTAAAATCTTTTCAAAGTTTAACAACAGATATTAACTAAACAAAAAAACTAAAGAAAAAATTTGTGAGCCGGTTTACCCTGCAGACTATCTCTGAAATTTCCCGCTAAATTGAGGTATTAGTAATAATGACTGGGCATTTGGTCAATGAAAAGGGGGTTACCTGAAAAGTTTTCCGGGAGTTTTGAAAATTGGTTATTTTATGGATTTCGGTATGCTCTTTTCGAATTTCAACTCCTCCTCCTCCTCCGCCACCTCGTATCTCCGCCGCTCGCGCCGCCATATTGAGAAAATGGTGCATAATAAAAGTTTTTTGGGAATATCTCCTTTCCGACGCATTTTACGAAATAAATATTTATGTACTAAATGAAGTAGGAAAAATTTCCTACAATTTATATTTTTCGTCGTTGCGAGTAGCTTTGAAACTTAAGTGCTAATAAAACTAATGCAGACGGAACAAGAGAGACGTAGAAGGGAACGGGCAAACTTAAACTGCCCAGCAAACACCAGCTGAGAAGAAGCAACCATGCTGGACTACCCTCACGAAGTAATGCCTAACAGCAGTTTCGTGGGGGAATCAGGTCGAGAAATCGAAGAAGGGAGTTTAGTCAGTAGGGCCTATAGTCTTTCTCTACAGAAGAAGTTCGACAATACATACCTATACGTAGTGCGTAAATGTAATCCAATCTAATCTCGTAAAACAAGAAAAAAACACATACCTGCTGTTTAAATATACCGTGTCATACCGTGAAAATAGACGGAAAAGGTTCCTAGGACCTCAAACCGGTTGGAGGTAAAAATTTGTGAAACAGTACAAAAAAAAGTACAAGTGTATTTAAATTTTTGCTCTGGGTCTTCTATCGTATTTATCATGGGGAGTGTTCCTACGAGTTGTTTGGATTAATTCCTGCCGCCGAATTCCACTATCGGACATCACGTCAAAATTTGAAGTTCCATCCTCACCATTTCGTTGTCTGGGAATCCACAACTGTGCGATTCTCCCGTCACTTTTTGCCTCGCACTACTCTGTTGTGGAATCAATTATCGGCAGGGGTATTTCCTAACGGATACGACATAGGGATCATCAAGAAAAGACCTTACTCATTCTTAAAATGCTGGCAACGCAACTGCAAGACCTCTGGTATTGCGGATATCGGTGGCAGTGATCACTTACCGTCAGATGCACCTCTTGCTCGTTTGCCCCCTCTTCTATAAAGAGGGGG
Organism: Apodemia mormo; assembly: GCA_036924255.1. Lineage (NCBI taxonomy): Eukaryota > Metazoa > Arthropoda > Insecta > Lepidoptera > Riodinidae > Apodemia > Apodemia mormo. The sequence continues at coordinate 7,390,763 of JAUPFN010000012.1, read as the reverse complement.
CAAACGAGGGGGCAAATTCTGCTAAAAAAAATTACAAATAGAATTTCACCAAGTGCCGACGACAAAGAGTAAAAAATACGTGTATGTATTAAACGCATATGATATAGAAAATACCAGCAGGTATATTTTTGCCCCGTAATAAAATTAAAATTAAAATTAGATCGTGTTTATTCAAGTGTTGAATATAATGTTACAATTGTATGCTTAGGTGTTAATCGCGTTTGGTGAATATCGGAGCTGTATTTCGTTACATTATATTGGTGTCAGGGTGGTATTGGGCTAAGGTTTGTGCTCACGATACTGTAAAGTTAATTAATTATGCCTCAAATGTGTATTTGCTTTGCAATTTAAGTACATGCACGTCTCAGACACAGATAATCTAACGTTTTTCTCTATATTATAGCCTATGGGGTTTTTTATATTATAAGATAGCAAACAAGCAGATGGGTCTCCTGATGGAAAGAGTCAACCATTGCCTATAGAAACCAAAGATGTTAATGGTGCGTTGCTATCTTGTGGCGAGGTCTAATGCCACATGCATAACTTTACCGGCTACCATACCCTCCAAACCTGCCTCCATTAAATCAGCGAACTGATACTGTTTAGGCATTGCGTCCAAGACGGAGAGCGCCTGTCCCCGTAACGCCGTACTTAGAGCTGTTAGACAAAGTTCGTCTGTGCAACCACTGGCCTTCGCTGCTATTTTAAATTGAGTCTGGTAGGCACTCCATGGTGTAAGACCGTCATAAGTGGGTACCTTTACCTAAGAATCTACCTGGTGAGAGCAGCTGGTAATGGTAGCACCCGACTTAACTCCCGTGATCTTCATTTTCATGATTTCCCACACCAGTTGGTCCACGTTTTCAGTTATCTTATCGCAGCTGGCCTCCAAGTGGTCAACCCTCTTCTCAAAACCCTTCATGTCGCGGTTGACGAGGCCCACATCGCTTTTTAGCTGATCTTGTTGTGCCAAGATAACGGTCAGTTTATCATCAAAGCCAGATAAATGTTCCTTGACCTGTTCTTGTAGCTTCTGCTGTAGCTACAAGACTGCTGTTGTCGCTGAAATTGATCCCGCAACGTTTGTTGTTGCTGTTCCTGTAGCTGCTGTTGTTGCTGAAGTTGTTCTTGTAGTTTTTGTTGTTGCTGTTGCTGTTCCTGTCGCTGTTGCTGAATAGCTGCCAGTATAACAGATAGATCAGTAGGCGCAGTACACGATGGTAATGACGTACTGGCAACACTTGCGAGTTCCTCAGCTGCACACATCTCAGTGTCCTCCGACACCCTCTGTGCTTCCGCCTGGAACCTGGTGGTAACACCTTCCTTCAGAATAGGTGGCATTTCACAATTTCACTTCTGACACCAGTTGTTACGTACTTCGGGCTCGTAATTGTAAGAAAACACCACTATATATTAAATCCGTGTACAATACAAATACACAAAACAACACAATGTAATACTCAAATACTCTGATTAACACTAGTCACTCACTGTACTATCACTAAACTTAACCGACTACACAATAAAACACTTCTCGCTTCGCACGGGTCGCTTCAAGTATCGCTCTCGATCGCTTTATAAAAATTGCCCTGTATTTGTCAACACATATCTATTTATACCCAGGGTAAAGTTCTACCTGGATCCAGAAAAATCTAAATGTATCGGGAATCAATGAATCACTTCTTATTGTAAACAACTTGTGATAGCACACGCTATTTTCACCCTTATGCCATATACCACAAAGTCCATTATGGTATAGCTATTCGGATAACGGCCAACTATTTGTTTATTAATAGGAGTAGCTATCTCTTTCTGTTATTTCTAGATCCCTCCAGCGTTCCAACTCTTCGCGTTCCTAGATTATTCGTAACAGCATTAATTAGGTAAAGGACAAAGCTGGAGCTAGCAATCGTATTAATCACTTGAAACATATACCTACGTTATATCTCTGTCTATGAGGTCTCGCCATCTCTTTTTATACAGCTATGTTAGAAAGAGAGGGTAAGACCTCAGAAGATGACAGCAGTATTCAAAATTTTGTTTCAGGTAGGTGTTAGAAGTATAATACAGTTTCATGGTCCAACCCGAAAGGAACATAATATGTTCCTTTCGGGTTGGACCATGAAGCTGTTTTTCATCTAGAGGCAACTATAGCTAGGTCAATGACGTTATCGAAAAGTCATAAAAACATTCTTTTTGTAAAAATAAAAATATTTTAGTATTTTAAAATGTTAGTAATCGTGGGTGCACTGGTTGAACCGCTGCCTATCTCTTTGAGGTTACGAGCGTGAACTTTTTTTTTAACAAATAAACAGTTCTTTATCTTGTTGTTTGATATCGCTAAGATAAAAACGCTCAATATTCGCGTGGGCTCAACCTTTACCAACCGGTAACGCTTCAAGGGCGATCTGTCGCGTATCGTCGTTCATTTCCATATTATTTACATCTTAATGTTCAGTTTATTATAATTCAACACTGTTGTGACGATAATTAAAACGCGTCGATATTAACAAATAAATTAAAATACGTCAGATAACAGTTTTAAAAACGGTACTGTGTGTCCTGTCTGCGTTAATTTTGTGGTGAACGGAGTAGTTATTTTGATAACTTTCGAAATGAATGTTTTTTATTATATATTAAAAGAAAGCAAACAAGCAGATGGCGCTCCTAATGGAGAGGGACCACCATCGCCTATAGACACCACAGTTGTTAATAGTGTGTTGCTGTACCTCCAGCTAATGTTAATGCCTCATCCATAATTCTACCGGCTACTTCCTCCAAACCCGAACAAAACAGTGACAAGCACTGACATTATTGTAGCAGGGATAGGTAAGGCGGTGGTACCAGACCAGGGCGAGGCAATGCAGAACTCTACCACCTAATAGCCACGATGGTGGTGACTTGCAGCCATGCGTCAAAACATGCGTGTAGATTAGCGGCTACTTCTTATTCTATCGCATTGACTCCGACTAGTGAAGCGTGATAATAAACAAACAAAGAATGAGCGCTGAACTATAGTAATAATGCTGCAATAATCTATACATATAATAAAATCGTAGGAAAGTCAAAACTGTACATTGAATATTTTTTTAAAAGAATACTTGGGGCGTGATCTACAATCGATATCGAAGCCAAAAATATAGTTTTTAGAATTTTTGTCTGTTTGTCTGTGTGTCTGTTTGTCTGTATGTATGTCCGGGGTAAACTCAAAAAGTACTGCATGGATTTACTTCAAATTTTGCATGAATATTACTAATAGGTCGGGTCAACATATACGCTACATATTATCACGCTATCACCTACGTGGGAGGGGCAGTGCGCAGTAAACGAACTCCGCGCGGACGAAGTTGCTGGCAACAGCTAGTAATTAATATTATCAAATTGGTTGTATAATTTATAACGGGCCATAATCAAATTGGTCGGTTGCTGTCCGAATATAGTGTCATTAGTCTCCAAAACCGGCGTATTTGCATGAGTTATGAATATAATTGATGCAAAGCATGTCTATATGGATCATGATGTATGGCTCTCAATTCTCTGTGCCTACCCCGTAAGGGATTTGGCGTGAAAATATACATATATGTTTGTATTTTATTGATAAAATTCATTTGAGGTCTGTATTCTTTTTAAAGATAATCAGGATGTAATCTAGTTTACCCAGTGAAAAGCGCCGATTTCAAGCCACTTTAATGTTATTGATATAATGTACATTGTACATACATACATATTATGTACATTGCACTTCAATACCAGCTGAAGTGGAAAGCTGCATTTCCGTTCATCGATGAAAAGATAAAATAAAAAGTAAACCTGGTTTACAAATAATATCAAGTATTTATATTGTACGTATATACAAAATACAGGTTTTATTGATGAAATTCCTTTTAATGTCGTCAACCGAAACCGGATAGGTGGTTATAGTTCTGCAACGTCTCGTCCGGGTATTTGGTACCACCGCCTTATCTATTCCTGCCGCAATAGCGTCAATGCTTTTCATTGTCGTGTTCCAGTTTGGAGAGTAAGGTAATAGTATGCATGTGGCATTGGCATCCCGCCACAAGATAGCAACGCACCATTAACATCTTTGGTGTCTATAAGCGATGGTTGACTCTTTCCATCAAGAGACCCGTCTGCTTGTTTGCTATCTCGTGTTATAAAAAAAAATAAGAAGAACCATCTGGCTGTTTGTTATCCTGTTATATAAATAATACCTTTTAAAAAAAAATTAAACCGACGAAAAGTTAGGCATGGTCATTGGTCATACATCAAGATCAGTGGGTAAATAATAAATCATCCCTTATTTACGTACCCTTGTGGTTGGAATTAAAAAAATAAAATAAATGGGGACCACCTTCGGGGTATACCCACTCCAATAAAAGAAAATTATAAACATTTATATACTATCTATATAGTATAGAGTAAGTAGATTGTCAAAATTGACAATTTTAATAAACGGTATCGACTTATTGCCCTGATGATGCGTTAAAATGCAAAACCGGTTGGTATTTGTTAATAGAAATCTAAGTAAAACAGTACAAGTGTTTGTAACATACTAATAATACAAATTAACATGGAGTTTTACCAAGTGCCGACGATATTTAGTGTTCAAAGTATAAAAATCTGTCTATTCTAGAAAAAGTTGTGCGTGGTCGAATGTTAAAAAATTATATTTTTCGAACTGAAAACCTCCTCTGTTTTTCGTCGGCTGAAAATATATCAATATAATATGTAACCTCACGTTTGCGCTTTACAAAATAACCAATTTGAAGTGGAAAGTTGCATTTCCGTCCATCGGTCATCGCCTCCGGTGTACTGCGGGACGTTGACACCGCTTTGTCTTGCATCGGAGCCCGAAGGTACACTCACACCCACGTCCGAAATGATTGGCTTACTAAATGGATGCGGTATTTTATAGTCTGCGTACATTTTCAATGATTCCTTGAACTATCTTCTTTGTGGTATAGTAAGACACAAGATATAGTCTTGTTATCATATCCTATATATTTTTTATAAGTTAATTTTAATCAATATAATCCAAATAAATTTTTATTCTTATAATAAACTAGCTTTTGCCCGCCGCTTCGCTTGCGTAAAGTAAGAGACAAAAAGTAGCCTATGTTACTCTCCATCCCTTCAACTATTTCCATTTAAAAAATCACGTCAATTCGTCGCTCCGTTTTGCTGTGAAAGACGGACAAACAAACACTTTCCCATTTATAATATTAGTATGGACACAAGGACTATTTTTTTTGATTTTTCAACGTTTTCTTATGCTTCAATTTCTCACCGATTTTTAGGAAATAAAATGTAGTACCTATTTTACAATTTTTTAATAAAACTAGCTGAAGGTTCAGTTATAATTCACTTGAACATGCTTAGAATTTCTATTTCCGTTAGTACTTTGGGATAAAAAGTATATAAAAACACTGTTAAATAGATTTTGTTGTGAACAAATATCGAATTATCGGGTATGTTTTAAGTTGTGTAGACACAAACAAAATAAAAGCATAATCTATGTACATATAATAAAATCGTAGGAAAGTCAATGTATGTCCGGTGTAAACTCAAAAAGTACTGCATGGATTTACTTCAAATTTTGTATGAATATTACTAACAGGTTGAGTCAACATATAAGCTACATATTATCACGCTATCTATCACCTTCGGGGGAGGAGCTGTGCGGAGTAAACGAAGTCCGTGCGGACGAAGTCGTGGGCAAAAGCTAGTTTTTATACAAAAAGCTTTAACATATTTATAGTTTATATTATATCCTATATTATAGCCTCATGTTCTTATTGTTAGTGGCCTATTCGGATTGGACAAAAGTGTTACTGAATTTTTACGAGATTTTCCTCGAAAATTTAGATCTCAGAAGCAGTTTCGTATCTAGTGGTGATCAGTTATCACTCCCACGTTTCGGATGAGCACGTTAAATTATCGTTAGAAACATGGAGTAGTTATTATCAGATTAATAAAACTCAGCGATGCGACGTCAGTCACTTAATGAACACGGACATATACCAAAAAACGATATCACTGATAGATTGCCATATCTGTAACTAATTTCATATATATCTTTAGTTCTGAAGTGATAGTTTGCTTATCAAGACAGAAAACAAGTTTTATGTTCATTGCAGATTGCTATTTCACTACCAGAAACAAAAAACCTTACACATTTTTCCACGCTAGTATCGCTACTAGTAAAAAGTTTGTCTTATTCTCAGACGAGATTGAATGTGTTTCTAAACTGTGGTTAGTATGCTGCTAGGTACAATACCTAGGCGTAGGCCTAAATAGGCTTTAAGAAAAAAAATTAGAATTTTTTAATAATTGCAACATTCGTAAGGGGACATTAAAATAAAGATATTTTATGTAAAAAGCCAAATGTTATAATACTTATATGCTAATATTAACTACCATATGATAGTGAATCAATTCTATAGAAAATCTGGGAACGAAGTAAAATTATTTATTTACAGAAACGCCTTGTCTCTTTGTTTAATGTAAAGTTTATTATTACATGGTGGACTATTGAGTGATATAAAAATGAGGTGTTAATGACACGTATTTCTGTTATTTCTCCGTTCGGATTCAAATATAACCTTTAAGACCGGTATATCAAGATCTTTAAATTTGCTATTACTTTATCACATTAATCAGTTGGCATTTATTAATTTCACAGTATGTTATAAAAATAAACAACCACAAACACTATTTTAAGCTTATGCTAATAGTTGTGCCAGTGATATTAAATGAGTCGAAATTTTATACACTCTAAACACTTATTTGTTGCAGTATCACCAGCGATAAATTTAAAAGGTTATTGCGAATTTTATGTGTCTGCTCCAGACGTCTACCTATGTAGAATGGCTGCTAGAATCGATGCACTTCTTTCCTCGCTGCACATTGCACCGTCAGTTGTGGATAGTCCACGCCGTCACGCGGTCGCAACGCGCCTCGCGCTCTTCCTATTAGTTACGTTGTGTCGCATCCAAAAGTTTGCCTTCGTATTCTTGGTCGGCGTTGGATTATTTACACCTCTATTATAAAGGTTTGTGGCGTTTATTTTCATATTGTGTGGTTTTATGTTCTTGTTTGATGGAGATTAGCGTAAATATTGACTGGGTTCTAAAGCTTTGATAGCTTTTTGTTTACTGGGTTTAAGCAAAAAAGTATCATCACGCGGATTCTCCTGCGGAGTAGGCAGAGTAAACCGGAAACACGATTCAAGGTGGTTCTCACCGTCGCATTTTACCGGCTTAATAAGAAGTGTTACTTTGTTTTTTGCGATAATCGGAACCGACAACTTTGCGTGCTATTCCGTATTATACACACCATCATCATATTTTACTTTTGAGATTCTTACCAACCAACCCGATATTGCAACCTGTTTCTAGCGACAACCGGATTTTGATGGCTTTACATGCTTATCCGAAGTATTGGGGGACACACCCGCACCTGAATCTGCTTTTGAAATTTCGCTTTTCGAGAATAATCCTGATACCACCTTAATTACACTTTTACTTGAACCTGGGATTGAACCCTACATTATAAATTATAGTATGGTAGAAAAAAATCAACTCAAGAGTGCATAAACGAAAACATACGTTATTTTGTTAAAAAAATATTAAAGAATATATTATAAAAAATATTTTCTTTCAAACAATTACATAAAAAATAAAAAAAAATCTCTGACACATTCCTTTATCATCAAACCATCTTTCTGCTTTATGTGCATTATTTGCAACAAAACCTTGAGTAGAAAACAACTAATGAGACCAAACACGATACATTTACTGTAAGTGATCCAGGAGTCGGGCTGTTGGCTGACTTTCCTGATTACATTAATACCTCAGATCTAACTCTAGAACCGTTTCGCTATATGAAGTTCTCACTTTAAAAATAGCACACTCAAATTCGTCTGGAAACTATGATGCTACAGATAGGCTCACAAAGTACAAACATTGATACACATGTACTCAGATATGATTTGTTATAACACCACTGAAATGAGAAAAACTGCTTTAAAATTTATTAGTTTATTTCGCTACAACAATGTTACATGCATACTCGTATACCCAAATCAGCCCATTTTAGCTTACACAATGAACTCTCATCAACATTCTTCCAAATACACAGGAGAAAGTTCTTAACCATCGGTATCTTTTTTATGTATGTACGTTACTGTCACGCCACCTGTCCTATATTAGACTTATGGCCAGTTGCACTAACATTGTCTCAGCTTAGGACAATCCTAAATAGTATACTGTCTCATTCTTTTTATTTAAGACAGGAAGTGACAGCATGCTATTTAGGATTGTCCTAAGCTATGACAATGTTAGTGTAATTGGCCATTAACATCGTTTTATAATTGTGTTTTTGTTATGCTGAGGCCGCACTTGCGTTTATCGTCCCGAAGTTATATGCGCGCTAAGGCACTTTTTCGAAATGACTATTACAGTTGACCTCAAGGGTCGTTACTGCGTAATCGGGCTTTTTGGGCGAGCGGATTGCTCAGCAAAAGTTTAAATTTGATACGCAATACGCAGTTCGGAATGTATGCGAAAATTGTCACTACAACATTTATTGTGTCATTGCACGAAGCTTTGTGACGATAGACGCAAGTGCGGCTGAGGCATTAGCCGTGTCTGTATATTATACATTCCTTTTTTATATTATTATTTTTTTTATTTTCATATCATAAGATAGCAAACAAGCAGATGAGTCTCCTGATGGAAAGAGTCAACCATCGACTGTAATGCCACATGCATAAGTTTACCGGCTACCTTACCCTCTAAACCGGAACAAGACAGTGACAAGCACTTACGCTAGGACTGCGGCAGGAATAGGTCAGCCGGTGATACCAGACCCGGGCGAAATAATGCAGAACTCTACCAACTAGTAGTCACGATGGTAGTGACTCGCATAGCCAATCGGTCGCCTTTTACAACCTGCCTGGTAGAACAGCAGTTGGTCCATTCTTCAAAGAAGCCCGGAAAATACTTAATATTATAATGTGTAATTAAACAAATATATATATATATATATATATATATATATATATATATATATATATATATATATATATATATATATATATATATATATTTGTTTAACTTATACAATAATATAGGTATTTCAAGTCAAAACAAACTTACACTAGTAGTTAGTGACATACAAAGTACATAACTTTGTTCAAATCGTTCTTCCTTAAAGTCTTATAAGACGTGAATAATTTCCAAAACTGTAACGTCCTAAAAGTTCGGTTTGGGTTGTACTTGTAAGTTTAGAGTACTTTTAAGTTTAAAGTTAAATACGTTCGTTTCGGAAGAGATACCTTTACAATCTACATAGTCCCCGTAAGAATTTGTCAAGAAATAATACATATAATAATAATAATGTTACTAATAATGTTATAGCCAGACAAATTACACAAATCGATCGAATCCCAAAGTAAGCAAATTATATCCTTGTGTTATGGGTGCTACTCATGATACTAATACATACAAATACGTGTGTAAATTCTGTTACATACATAATGAAAATAATAAGAAATGTTAATATTTACGTAAGAAATGTCTAGGTGAGAATTATAATTATAAAAAGAGTTTATTTTTTTTATTTCCTATTTTGTCATAAATTCGATAAGTCAGTCAACGAACGCGTACAAAAACAATATTTAATTTAAATTTGATAAGACTAAAGAAAAAAAATCACGTCAAATTTCTTGCAAATTGCGCTGTCGATAGAGCGTGATTAGACACTCTTTATTCATTACAATTCCCCGTTTTATCAGAGTGCTAAGTGTGAGTTTTTCTTTTCGCATTCGATCGTGAGCGCGTTTGGAGTTTACTAGGAATTTGTATGTGATTTGTACAGCGCCACTTAGTGGTAAACTGGTTTCTCACGTTTACCACTAGGTGCCGCTGTACAAATCACATACAAATTCCTAGTAAACTCCAAACGCGCTCACGATCGAATGCGAAAAGAAAAACTCACACTTAGCAAGCACTCTGAATTCATAAAATACTTGGCATACTTGATGTTAAGGTGGACTTAAAGCTTCATATGAACAGATTACCTTACTTAGCGCATCAGAAAAACTATTATCTACATATTGAAAAATTTAAGATTTCTGTAATGCCGGTTTCCTATAATCAACGATCCGTCATTCGTAATAGTAACTATTAGCAACCAATTTAATAATACTTACATATTTTGGTAATTTGACATTTATTGGTACAGTTTGGCTTACGCCTCGTAGAAAACGTTACTACTCGCAACTAAAACGAGTCGTTTTATTGATGTAGGAACCGGACATAAATTGAGGTCTAGAAGTGTGTTTGTTTCACAATTATAATAAATGACTTCGAATTTTATAGACTTCCGGTTTTGCTTTTCTTTTTAGACCGTAATCATGGCTTTTATTTTATAATTCACTAAGTTAAACATTATTTCATTGCATGTAAAGACTATTACCAAACCAAAATGTAAGAGAATTAACCATGTAATAAAAACCATATAATAAATCTTAAAATGTTTGCAAATTTATCCTTCAATACGGGGATTTCTTGTAAAGGGTGGTAGTAAATTTTGTGATTATCAACAAATCTAAATCCATACTTCCATACTAATATTATAAATGCGGAAGTCTGTCTGTCTGTCTGTCTGTTACGCTTTCACGGCTAAACCTCTGGACCGATTTTCATGAAATTTGGCACGGATATATTTGAAGATCCGGGGTCAAACATAGGCACATTATTGTTTTTTCAAAAATTAGTCCCTGGAGGGCTGAAATAGGGGATGAAATTTTTATTAAAAGCTATTTGGACGACTTATTATTATATACTCGCGGGCAAAGCTGCGCGTGTCAGCTAGTCTTATATGTATTGCAGTAACTTTCTTCTTTCTTTCAAACGTTGAGGCCATAATATTTGGTAAAATATGTCGCCACAAAAATTATTTGTAGCAACTTTTAAAACTCATATTCTTGCCAAAGACCTACAAAATATATGTATATTTATTAAATTTGATTCTAGCATATAAATAATAAAAGAAAGAAATTCTTTCGCCTTTGTTACGAAACTGAGGCTACTAATTAAATTAATTTTGAAAAACTTTTAGGTATTCAACTGATTCCCTTTAAAATAATGTAAAAGTAAAAAAGTATCTTCACGCCCATATCCCCGAAGGGGTAGGCAGAGGTACAAGAAGTGCTCCCACGATTAGCTGAACATTAGCTTAGTCGCACAATTTGATAGGTGGCAAGCCTACAACCGGGAACTTTTCCAATCCCGGGCAACGTTTTTTTATCAGAAAACTGAAAAAACACATTTTTTAATTTGCCCGACAGGGGATTCGAACCCGGGACCTCATGAGGTCAACACCGACACCGGACCAATAAACCATAGAGGAGATTTTTTATATAGTGTTTGTAAACTTTACACTAAAGGTCATAACAGTTACTCAAATGTATTGCAACACTTAAATCCACGGATTACCCGATTGTTGTAACTAGAGCGCTTTCTATTTTTCTCAACTAATAAGTATGTCAGCCAAAAACTTTATTTTTTTTAAAAGAGCGCATCGCACCACTTTTTGGTTTTCCCAGATGCTCATTATACGCAGAGTGAGGTTTTGTGTGTTCGCCAGCTGTTCAACCTTAGAGCTTGTATTTTGACACACAAGTTGACAAAAAGTTCATACATTTACAAGTTATAAATAATAATAATAAATAAACATCGCTTGACTTATTTCACGAATTGATTTCACCCTAAATTAAGCAAATTATTTGTTTTTGACATGGGTGTTATATGGCAACCTTCCAGATAACCACTGAATTGCGAGCTCAACGTGCCCTGGGGTACAGCTAAGTTGTCTTGGGACCCGCAACGAAATTAATCATAAGTACATATATAGGAGAGTAGGAAAATACATCCAGTTTTCCTCCCTTTTCAGTTGGAAACAGTGAAATGGTAAAAGCATAAAAATGCTAAGAAATGAGACGTTTACAGTAAGGTTAAGCCTGATTGCTATTGCACCACGGTAGTACAGGTAATACCGTGGTGGGTGGTGGCCTACTTAATTCTGCTTCCAGCGGTAAGTATCACAAAATCGCTTGAAGGCACGGGAATTCCCACGTGTTCCCACAAGATCGGAGTAGTAGATTACACCGGATATACATCGTACATTATCAAGCATTTGGCTACGTTCGGTTTGCCAGAGACTACACTCCCAAAGAAACTATATGGGTGTTAGTGAACGACACTAACACTGTAACAATGAACACCCAAGCCCATAAATACAAACATTATGCTCATCACACAAATGTTTATCCCTATCCGGAATCGAACCCTAGCACCTTCGAATGGTTAGTCAGAGTCGCTAACCACTCGATCTACGAGAGATTTTTGTGTAAATTTCTTTGTGTGAATTTTTTGCGAAAACTTAGTAAATGTGTATACTTATATTACAATGTTATATTTTTAAGTTATATAATTACTGTACTGTTTTCCTAATAAAATAAAATAAAATAAATAAAATTACTTCTGACTCCTCCATCGATCCACTAATGCATATGTGTAACTTCTGTGGGTGTAACGTACTCGTACTTAAGTAAGTGTCGGTCATACACTTTTTCCCGAGTTTTTTCCATTCTTCAAACGTGCGATTATAAAAACTTAGTTCCAATAACCTTGACAAGTATTTCTAGTGAACTTTGACATTGTAGTTTCATGTCCGTTAATGACGTTCGAATGGTATACATTATTAACGGAACATTTCACCCGTAATAAGGACCTCAATTTCATGGAATCGATTTTATTGACGAAACAATGTAGGGCTCAATCTGATGCGGTCAATTTAATTCCTACGATCACGATAAAGCTTTGGAACAATTATTCAGACAAATAAATTTTACACTCAAAACAGATTGATATCGCCTATGGACACCAAAGGTATTATTAGTGCGTTATTATCCGTTTGGGGTGATGGCAGTGCTACATGCGTAAGTTTACCGGCTACCTTACTCACCGCTGGCTTCGGAGTAGAGCGAAAAGAGCAGTCGTTCTAAGCGCCAGGTGGCGAGGTCAAATCTAAGAAACAATTTACAGCTGCATCGTGTGTAAACGGAGCAAAGGGCGCTGAACCACAATCTTGGTCTGCCTTAATCAAGGGTTAGGACCGGTTCTAACTTTACCCTCCAAATTGGAATACGACAGTGACAAGCATTGGCGCTATTGCGAAAGAAATAGGTAAAGCGGTGGTATCAAAACTAGGCGAGATGTTACAGATCTTTACCACCTAGTAGGCACGATGATATGTATTTGACAGGCCAATCGTTCACCTTTTACGGACTGCCTGACAAGTGACAGTACTTAGCACATTAGACCGCAGCAGTGGGACTCAACAGGCCGCAACGCAACGCAGCTCATTTCCGTGTTTATTTCCAAACTAGTTAGTAACATAATTACTACAAAAATATGTTACAAAATGTGTCTCAACTAATTGTATTCACATTAATACTAATAATATAATGAAACTGATATACTTGATATTTATATACAATTGATTATAGCTTTATTTGTTATGTATAATTTTATTCTCCTTTGTCGGTCATCATAGCGTGGACCTTAAACTGAAGTTATTAAATAATTGTTCTTCATCAGTAATTACGTAATTTTAGAAATTAACACTCAAATACAAGAGCATGTACGCGTAATTCCATTTGCCATAGCACACTGGGGACGCGGCACAGTGGACCGGGCCGAGTTAAGTCGCATTCACCAAAGCGGTGTTTTTCAAAAATGCGCCGCGCATAAATCCGCCCTGTAGTGCGCGATAGTTATATAAAAATGTATGAAAGCGATCTAGGCCGATTTTTGCTATGCGGCCCGTCCCGTTACGGCCCGTCCCAGTGGACTCAATCCTTATGATTAAGTTTTTTGAAGTTTTAACGAGGTACAGCACTCATCTAGGTAATGTATTCATTACGACGCTATCTATACACTACCAACTACTGTAGCAATGATTATTTTCCTATTCTCAGAAATGGTATGTTGTGTTTGGAAACATTACGGTTTGAACCGAATACACAAATATATTTTCCATTAGGTAATGTAAAAATATTACAAAGCGATTTGCAAGAACCGTCGCAATAAACCGGCGATATTTACATACACCACCTTACGACGCTGGCTGTCTAGACACCCTCTCGTCTGCGCTGTCACCAGTTAGGTTAACCTAATGCACTTTCGCTGTCTGGTTAGTTTAAAATTGAACCATAAATATTACCTCTGAAATTGAATTTCAAAAGTAATATTCGTGGTATCATTGATTTATCAGTACATATAAAGGTGGTTATGCTATATTTTTAGTTATAATAAATTCAATAGCGGAACATCGACACTTGACGTGCATTAAAGATTTGTCGGTTTCAGTTACCGTTGTACATTTGATTCAGTTCTACTTTTTAAAAGATCCGTCGTAAATATTTGTTTTAATTTTTAATAATACTACGTCCAAAAAATACTGTTTTTTATTTCATAGAATAAAATCAAACAAATAGTTTTTCCAATATAAAACAAATAAACATCGCCTATAGACATCGGATAGCATACTGGAATATAATGACCGCCCCATTGGTCGAGTGGTTAGCGAACCTGACTACGCAATCGACGAGGCTCGGGTTCGATCCCCGACGGGGACAAGCATTTTGTGTGTTGAGCATAAGTGTTTGTATTTCCGGGTTTGGGTGTTTATTAAATATATTCCATTATTTATATCGTATATCGTATGTATTAGTATCGTTAAATAACACCCATAACACAAGCAAATAATTAGCTTACTTTGGGGTTAGATTAGTAAATGTAATTTGTCCCATGAATGATACATCTATTAATTTACCTGCTACTTTTACCTCCAAACCAGAACACGACACTGACCAACATAGACGCTATTGCAAGAATAAATAAGAGGATAATAGCAATCCCAACAATGAGGCGAGGCTACTACTATATGTAGTGACTAATGAATAATGACTATAGATAGGAATAGGTAGTGCAATTTGCCAGGATTACGTGATGATATTTTAAGGCGAAATAAAACTAGTGGTATTATAAAAGAGGTTATCAATTTATCAAATTTTTTTCCCCGTATTGGTTCCGGGCTCATTTGAAGAATAGACCAGTTGCCGTTCTGCCAGGCAGGTCGTAAAAAGCGACCGATTAGCCATGCGAGTCACTACCATCGTGATTCGTGGCTACTAGGTGGTAGAGTTCTGCATTGTATCGCCCGGGTCTGGTACCATCGCCTTACCTATTCCTGCCGCAATAGCGTCATTACTTGTCGCTGTCGTGTTCCGGTTTGGAGGGTAAGGTAGTCGGTGCAACTTATGCATGTGGCATTAGACCTCGCACGCAGACCACGCACGAGCAACGCATCATTAACATCTTTAATATCTATAGGCGATGGTTGACTCTTTCCATCAGGAGACCCTGCTTGTTTGCTATCTCACGGTATAAAAAAAATACATGAGTATTTACCTACTTAATGCAGACGATTTTTGTAAGAAGTTTTAAATATTTTTTTTTATTGAGTTTCTTCCGTCGGATCTTCTTAATGTGTGGCCGCTTTTTTGATCCAGTAGTAGTTTTAAAAAATGTTGCGTCAAAATAACTTGTAAGAAGTTTTGAATAAAATTCTACTATATCTGATTTGTTTTGTCGCGGCCTTTGGTCATATTTACTCCAATCGAAAGATAACAATGATACAAATACAAAAAGTTATAGGACTTTGCAAAAAAATGTAATTAATACTTTACCATAACTAGTGGGATTCAATGGCTTACCAAAATTATCATCACTCAATCCCGGAAAATTGCACTATCTATTCCAACCTATGCTCATGACACATTTAGCAGTACACTAAATGTGTCATGAGCATAGGTTGGAATAGATAGCTAACTCACTTACCCTTCAAACCAGCACATGACAGTGACAAACATTGGTGCTTTTGCAGCAAGAATAAATAAGAGGGTAGTAGCAACCCAGGCAAAACGCTGATTGTTCTACCACCCTTTTAGCTAATCGTTCAGCTTTTATGAGGTACAAGAATACAATTGATCACATGACAAAATATGATCCATTCTATTCTTTAAAAAAAACGGTCAAGCGCGAGTTGAACCCGAATACCGAGGGTTCCGTATAAACTTGTAATTAACTTTAACGACACATAAATTTCATGATTCTAGGTGAAAGTGAAGTACCCTATAGGTTTTGATTCCATTGTGAAATTGCAAAATATGCGACGTAAATGGTCGTATCTTTTGATCGCGTGATTTTTGAGATGTAACTTAACATTAACAGTTTTCGAATTTTTTTTCTTAACATGTGTTGTGAGAGGTAAATTATTGCCAAATTTCAAAATTCTAGGTCAGTAGGAAGTACCCTACATGTTTTGATTCCCTTTTAAAATCACAAAAAAAAATTATTTATTTATTTATACATTTACAACATAATTACAGTTTCTCCAGTCAACATTGTCAGTAAACTAAATCTCAACATAAATGATATAATATCTTTTAATCGCATTGACTTACAAGTTTGATTTTTCCACAGCTGAGAGGGATCGTAGATCTAACTATACATAAATTTCAACTTTAATACCTTGACGCGTTCTTGAGGAAAGGGGTTTTGCTAGACAGACAACGGAACCCTTATAGGATAAGGGTTCCGTTTTTTCCTTAATAGGTACGGAAACCTTAAAAAATATTTGTACCAATAGGTTAAGTTCTTATGGGTAGTAAAGGCTATTATTTTTCATGTGTCTAAGTAAACATTATCATAATTACGTAGAATCCTAGCGCGAATTTCCATCGGATATATAATTTAAAGATGTGACAATCCGTACAAAGCGCTTGGCAAGAGTCGCCGCTATAAACCGGCGACGGTTACAATACCATCCAACATTAGACGCCGCCAGTCTAGACACCCCCTTATCTGCGCTGTAACCAATTAGATTGACTAAATGTACCTACTTTCGTTGTCTGGTTTGCTTAAAATTATAATTAGAAAGTAACGTTTATTGTTTAATAACTAAAACTTGGTAATTTTTTTAAATATAAGTACATACCAAATGATTGAATATTATCACCCTCTTCATTGATGGATAAGGCTAGGGTTACCATGTGACAGAAATATGCCGCATTTGACAGGCATTTTGAGGTTTAGACAAACGTGCAGCCGGCGCTGAGTAGAGACAGGCATTTTACAATTTTGCGCATTTTTATCTCATTTCGAAGATGACGTGTGTACTAAACACTTGCCGTTGACCTAGAATCATGAAATTTATGTGTAACCAAGGCTGTCTACAAGTTTGTACGGAATCCTCGGTATGCAAGTCCAACTGGTACTTGACCGATTTTTCTTTGATATTCGCCGCTCCCTATATTCGCCCGCACTGTGGGTGACTGCACGCTTTTGTGATAAACCGGTTTATATAGGCTTATGAAGCGCTCCCCTCAGATATGCTTCGAGCGAAACCTTTTTTTTATATCATAAGATAGCAAACAAGCAGATGGGTCTCCTGATGGAAAGAGTCAACCATCGCCTATAGACACCAAAGGTGTTAATGGTGCGTTGCTATCTTGTGACGAGGTCTAATGCTACATGCATAAGTTTACCGGCTACCTTACCCTCCAAACCGGAACACGACAGTGACTAGCACTGACGCTATTGCGGCAGGAATAGGTAAGGCGTTGGTACCAGACCCGGGCGAGACAATGCAAAACTCTACCACCTAGTAGCCACGATGGTAGTGACTCGTATAACCAATCGGTCACCTTTTACGACCTGCCTGGCAGAACGGCAGTTGCCCTATTCTTCAAACTCCGGGCCCGGGACCAACACTGGGGGAAAACCTTTTATAAAAACCGTTAAATCCCATTTTAACCGGTATTCTTTAAACCGGTTTCAAGCCTTTTAAAAAATACCGGTTTCAATCAAACATAATGATTGCAAACTTAATTGGTTAAAATAGTTTAAATGTAAATGTACAAATGAAGTGGTAAAATATAATGGCAACAAACTAGTTCATTATACAAAGCACGTGGAATGTTTGTGGAGCGACGAACTCGACAAAAATTTTGTACACGTCTGCTACGTACTCTGCATGTAGAGGCTTTGGAAATACCGAACTTTGATGTATACGGTCTTAACAAAAATAAGGCTAACAATTAATTACGGCTTCTTGAATTTATTAAGATAAGGAAACACAGAAATCATAATTTTAGCCTAGTTATACGCACTGGTTTTTTACTTTACAACATAAGTCCGTCTTGTCCCACAGAGATGTCTTTTTTCGTCAAAAAAACCATCTGCTTGTTTGAACTTGAATTACTTTTAGTTATTATAGAAGTTTTATTTTGAACTAGCTGACCCGCGCAACTTCCTCTGCGTCACATAAGAGGGAGTGGGTCATAGGGACCTATAATACCATTTTAAAGGAACTGTAATTTTTTAATTAATCCACGAACCACTTGAAAACTATTAAAACAAACAATCATACCTATAGTGTTAGTATAACCAGGAGAGATTTTTACCTATGTCTGCTATGTTTGTAGGCACATTCATTTGAAGTTTTTTTTTTTTTATACCTCTGGTAAAAGTATTGTAAGAGTAAAGCCTATTATATAGTCATTACACTATGATCATGATCAGTAAGACTGAAACTATAGTAAAAAAATTGGCACGGGAACATGAGTAATAAAAAGAACGTTGGCTAACACTAATGGGGTGTCAATCAATGAATAGTTTACGCTATCTCCTGAAAGTTTACTTAGTATTCTGTCATTAATTTCTTCAACACTACTATTTCTAACCGCCAATATTGCCCTTCCACATCCACTTGCACATCCACTGATAGTCTTTATTTACTACTTCGACTACATGCGGCATGCTATCTCGGAGAGTAGGCTACCATCTGATCTCGCTACCTCGCGCGGTGCTTGATAATAATAATATTCTATAAAGAGGTCATAAAATGTGAACCTTAATAGATAGATGTACACTATCGTGGACTTTTTTACAACTTTTTAAGACGAATAATTCGATCATACATGATTTTTGCGTAACTTTAACGCAGCGCACGCCAGGAAAGCGCTCGAAAGGTAAAAAAAAATTCCGTTTAGACCACATTTTTTGTTGATACTCCGATCCTGTTAATCGTAGCGTGATGTTATATAGCCAATAACCTTCCTCGATAAACAGACTATCCAACTCAAAAAGAATCATTCAAATCGCTTCAGCAGTTTTCGAGATTAGCGCGTACAACCAAACAAACAAACTCTACAATTATATAATATTAAATAATAATATAGATAGCATATCAAATTCGTAAAAGATGATTGGTTGGATAGAAGTGTGTCTATCAGACTAGGACAAAACGTTACAGAATTCTACTGTTCTGCCACTTCCTGTCCGTGATTAATAGCTTCGCTATTTTGGCAGGAAAGGCGGCTGTTATGGCGTTGATATTTGTCAATGTCATACTCGGATTTGGAGATTAACGTAGCCTGTAAACTTACGCATGTGATATTACTTATCCGCCACAAAAATAGCAACGCACCAATTAACAGTCTATAGGCGATGGTTGACTCCTTCCATCAGGAGACTCATCTGCTTGTTTGCTATCTTATGATATAAAAAAAAAGTTTATTGCCTTCAATACTTCAGCATAAAGTATGTTTATCCAAAATAAAGTACAATACTTTATTTATAAACTACGGGTGGCAACCGTATTTACAAAGTACAATCTGAATTAACGCATAAGTTTTTTTTTTGGACTATATATATATATGTTCCCTTAATTTTCTCACGTAGCGTTCTCTTGGTTTCAGCATATTACAAGGAAATTGAACAATTATTGGGGCCCCAAGCCACAAGTATATTTTTTAATACTGTGGTTAAAAATTATAAAAATACGTTAGTGGTCGTGTGTTATTTTGAAGAGAAAGTAACCACTAATTGCAAACATATGGCTTTACATCCCTGCCAAAAAAAAAGCGATGCATCATAAATATCTTAGTGCCTTTGATAATTGTTATGTCTTTTCATTCGGACAGCTGCTTACTTGTAATCCTCAGCTTAACAAGTGGCTTGACAGTTCACACAGGATATTCGTTGAGTTACTCGCTATGTCTAAAGCCCCGTTTTCACTTTGATTAATGCAAGTGCGAGTGTTTAATGCAGGTGCTTAGTATTAAGCAAAGAATACGTGTCACGCCCCAAGTATTCTTTTAAAAAAATTTTTAATGTACAGTTTTAACTTTCTCACGATTTTATTATATGTATATAGATAATCGTGCGTGCACTGGTGACTGGTTGTACCTCTGCCTACCTCTTCGGGCATACGGGCGTGACGATATTATTTGTTCCTCTTGTAATTTGGTGAGGAATTAATTTAGTAAATTACAGATAAGGCTGCAGCATCAGATCAACGTTACCATATTCTGGTTATAACATTAAATTAAAAGGAAACAAAGAAATAATCCTTTCTTTCTATGGACTGTTATATATTTCTTTCAATGTTTTAGTACTTTAAAATCTGTAAATAATAATGTATTTTTAATGATTTCAGGTACTGATAACGAATAAACTCAACGTATACAAACAGCAGTTTTAGGACATGATAAGGTATTTCTGATTTAAAATTACTTTTTATAAAGTCTAGTGATTAGCCTATTCAGCTTAGATTATGAGATCTCAAGGTCAGTCCCCGGTTCGTGCAAAATTTTACATTTTTTCGGGTTGCCCTGGACTTATACATGTGGCATTAGACCTCGCCATAAGATAGCAACGCACCATTAACATCTTTGATGTCTATATGCAATGATTGACTCTTTCCATCAGGAGACCTATCTGCTTGTTTGCTATCTTATGATATTAAAAAAAATCGGACCTAAGCAATGTTGGCGCCTGTACACCATTTACGTGTACCGGTCAGCCCTCATTTGCTAATGTTCGCAACACATTACGATGTCAAATTAGGCCATGTAAAAACAAAGAGTGTGACCAATATGAGTGTGGAAAACCCTCGACCTACCCTACTTTTTGCCACGGCGCCGTTATCCGATTGTAACTGTTTTTGCCAGTCTCCCAAGTGTGCAACGCCGAGAACTCTGAATTCCAGCACTCCATTGTTTATAATGCTAATGACTCGCTAATGTTTAAATTATGTAGATAGGTATTGAAGTGGCATGCCCGGATTTGTTACCACTGCTATATATATTCATTTTGAAATAGCGTCAGCGTTTTTCACTGTCCTGTTGTGGATGGTAAGGTAAGGTAGTAAACTTATACACAATAACTATAAATTCAAAATGTGAAAACCTTTTATGTGTGGGGTCTCATTTGCAGGGTGAAACATGTAAAGAACTTCTAATTATTTTTGTGTTATAGCACTCACCCCGTGCTTGGGAAACTTAAAAAAAACTTAAAAACGACAAAGAAAAAATCGAAACGCAGGATTTGAACCTGCAACCCATTCGCTAAAGCCGGGATGCTCTACCACTGAGCTAGTGTCGACAGGTTCGATGTGGCAACATTTTCCTTTGCTGTATGATCGATTCCATCGAATGTACTGATCGTTATATATACATATGTATAACTAGTTAGATGAGTTCATCGCTACAGATGTAACTCACATACGTACTTTCGTGTTTCTAGAAACTTGTATTTTTCTTTGTTGTTTTTAAAGCTTTTCATGTAAAGAACTGATGATCTACGAATAGGACCCCAAGGAGTGAATACTAAATTTCGCATCGATCAGGCCTTATCGCCTTAGCAGTTGCTTAATTCCTTTCATGAAGTAGAAAAGGGCTGATAACCTTAAAGCAGCTGGATGGATAAAACATCTCTAAAAATCAACGCTGCTGGAGTTGAGTGTCTGTCTGTGTCTGACACAGTGACAGACATATACACACATACTCACACGCACAACGGCTAAACTTATAGTACCACTTCTTTGCGTCGAGGGTTAAAAAATAATAACTGTTCGTTTTTTTAGTATCGATAGGAAGCCAAACGCTTCCTATCGATCTCGCCTGATGGTAAGTTTCGCTGTGTTGGTCCCGGCCTCCTTTGAAGAATAGGCCAACTGCCGTTCTGCCAGGCAGGTCGTAAAAGGCGACCGATTGGCTATCGAGTTACTACCATCGTGGCTACTAGATGGTAGAGTTCTGCATTGTATCGCCCGGGTCTGGTACCGCCGCCTTACCTATTCCTGCCGCAATAGCGTCAGTGCTTGTCGCTGTCGTATTCCGGTGTGGAGGGTAAGGTAGCCGGTAAACTTATGCATGTGGCATTAGACCTCGCCACGAGTTAGCAACGCACCATTAACATCTTTGGTGTCTATAGGCGATGGTTGACTCTTTCCATCAGGAGACCCATCTGCTTGTTTGCTATCTTATGATATAAAAAAAAAAAAGATGTGGCCTAAGATGGAACGCGCTTCCCTAGAAGGTACCTGTTCTCTCTTCTCATCTCTCCTCTCTTCTCTTGAAGATCTCCAGATTGTACTCGTCGTTATAAGAGCTGGTGGATTTCATTCTTTTAGATCCGTTCTTAATCTGGTATGAATTAATATCTCTCTGTCTCACCTTGACAGCGATATCATAAAGATAATATTGTTAAGGTTGTGGATACTTCCTCGTTCAATTAAGTGCTACCATCTAGAATGTTAGATGGACAAATGCAGTACATACACGCGGACTGATAACTCCAGACAAAGATTACTGCGTATATAGAGCGTCTCTAAATAAACTGATAACGCTACAATACGACAAAGTACGTTGGACTATTGATAACGCCGCGGCCTTTATATCTCTTTATTGGTATTAAATACTAAACTGTAGTATTTGATACCAATAAAGATATATATGTACCTATATAATAAAAATATGGATTTAAGTCTGCGTGAATCATGGTTCTTGGTCTTCGCTTTACTCCGTAATAGATTTAGCGTGAAAATATGGTCATTAAGGTGTATGTGCCAGGAGAATACTAAGACTGATATACTATTAATAAATTGATTGAGATTTATCCAAGGATGATGTTAATCTATACAAATAAATAAAATTGAAGTGTCTGTTTGTAATATTAAAATAACCGCTTTTTACTAAATGCATAGGGATATATACACGGTGCATATACCAAAATAACATTTTTTACAATTTTTGTCTATCTGTCTGTCTGTTTGTTCCGGCTAATCTCTGGAACGGCTGGACCGATTTTGACGGCGCTTTCATTGGAAGATAGCTGATGAGATAGGGAGTAATTTAGGCTAAATTTTTTTCGAAATTTTCCCTCGCGGATGTAGTCGCGGGCTCAGCTAGTAATCCCTATAAACCGCGTGTTTCTATTAAAAGCTATAAATGTGGAAGAAGCAAGACAAGTCGGCTTAAATAGTGATTGCATTCTGTTCTCTATACTGCTTCGAGAACCGAATTCATTACGGAACTGAAGATAAGCTTCAAAACTAGCCCTTCTGACTGTCTGCTTAGAACAAAAGGTTGTATAATGTATCGTGAGTGACCATTCGATTGAAAGTCACCTTGACCAGAGTGTATCTACAACCAGATCGGTAGTGAAACACGCGATACTCGCAGGCATATGAGTGGTGGCTGGCGAGTTTCAAGGTTCTGCCTGTGTATTTTGGTATTACAATTAGATTTATTTTAAATACAATTTTTAAATTCGAAACGAGCCATATCGATGTCGTTAGATACAGGGTTCGTAAACGGTAAAAGGATCAATAACCTGATGTTAAAACTATACCATCACGAATTTACAGTTCGGGGTGAAACGTTATATAGTGACCTAATAGGCCTATTAAAATCAAAATGTTTATTTTTGAAGTGAAACTTCTTTCTTAAGCTTGATGAAACGGAAATGCGTTACCTTAGAGAAACAAACACATAAATGTATAGAGACAATGAGATAGAAAGCATTACACAGTATTATATATCTATACAAATAAATAAAATTTGAGTGTCTGTTTGTAATATTAAAATGACCGCTTTTTACTAAATGCATATGGATGTATACAAGGTACATATATCAAAATAAAATTTTTACAATTTTTGTCTGTCTGTTTGTTCCGGCTAATCTCTGGAAGGGCTAGACCGATTTTGACGGGACTTTTACTGACAGATAGCTGATGTGATATGGAGTATCTTAGGCTACCTTTTTTCGAAATTTTTCCACGCGGACGAAATCGCGGGCTCAGCTAGTTTAAAATATTATCATCTATTTAATGGTTCTAAAACCAGCCAGAAACAGGTTTATTTTTTCAAAAAGATTTTACTGCTACGTGTTTTACTGCGTGTGAGCTCACATTCCATTTTTAACTCGCTTTTATTAGCTTCGGTCGTACGTCTGTATGTTTGTATGTTAATATGTAAGTATGTAACGGAAATTTGAACATGAGAGTTTGATGTACTTTAAAACGGATTAATTTGAAAGTTAGCAGTCTTATCAAGGACCGATGACAATACAATAATATAAATAGTTAGTCCTGCTATTTTTACCAGGATCTTCAAGATAAGCGATTTGTTTTTCTTTACCCCCGCGATATCACGTATCTCGTAATACGTAATTTTCGTTATTGTTTAGTTATCGCAAGACACATAATAGTCATATTAGTGACAGTCAAAAAAACACGCTGTTGTAAAAAATCAAACTAAAACATAAAAAATAAATAATAGTTAAAAAAACTAAAAGACACTCTTTTATAGAAAATGAAACTAAACAATTAAAAATAAATAATAGGTAGCTAAAATTTTCTTTTTAATAGATTATCTATTAACATCATTCACCCCACATTTTTTACAGTGCAATAAATTTTTTTCCTTATTTAAATTATTCTCAATTTTTTTTTTATTTTTGTTTTTTTTTTTAAATTATTATTTATTTTTATTCCAAAACTATTTCTTCCGAGATTCACAGAACAGCGATCACAAAACTATCTTTAAGATCTACTTAGCTTAGACTAACGTGATTATTAGTCTATGCTAAGACTCTTCATGGAAAAGAAAAAATCATCACAAAAAGACGGCAACCTTTTAGGTAGAGTTGTAGAAAAAACTAGTTATGGATATGCACGAAGTTTTTATAGTTCAAAATAAATTAAGGTTTTTTCTGATCTAAAGTACAATGCTTCGGAGGAGTTTGGCCTTGGTTGAATTTACTATGACCACTTACAATTAGCCAAGTTTTTATAAGTTTTATTACTCAACAACACGCCTAATAGTTTAAGATCCGAACCTAAATCGACCTTCACCGGGGTAATTATAGAATAAAGGTATTTTAAAATGGAGTATATTAGAGAATGTATCGAAAATGGATATACTAATACAACATGGACTATTTTTAATTATTAACTAAAAATGATTTTTAAAACGTTGCAACTTCGAGGTAATATTTTTATATACCAAGCATGAAACCTTTAGAATGTACAAACTGTTAAACATTGGGTTTGCTAATTTCTACCTTTTTTTTTTTTGTTAACGAAGGGGAAATCCTAATGGATACCCCGCCGTTCTTAGGGGGGGATGGAAGAACGACGAGGTTATGTCGGACTCTCACCGACTAAAACCCCTCCGGTAGCCATCTACCGTGCATTAGGGTGGCCACGGGCTCTCCAATGAACACACCGCGGCCCCCCTACACGTTGCCCCCTCGGGCCCTTCCAGGAGTGGTACCCTCTGGTTGATACGGTAGCGTGGGGCTACACCACGCCGCCGTTCGTCCCGGGGTTGTAACCGAGGTGACATCCTCCTTGCAGTCACCTCACAACCCCCACTTCCCCTTTTAGTCGCCTCTTACGACAGGCAGGGGATACCGTAGCCCTATTCGTCGCCCGGAACTACAGGGCCATGCTAAATTCTACCTGGACGAACTCCTGGGTTGACATGTATAAACATTAAACAGGAATATCGATGCCAGTTACCAGCTTTGCAGATGCCAGCACTTTCATAGCTTTGTTATATCAATATGGTCGCTGTTTTTTTGTGAAAACGTTGATATAGGGTTGGCTATAAACATTTTAAACATTTTGATCCCAAACAATGGGGGTTTGCAAATTTAGAAAATTGGAAATTCAATGCGAGTGGAAAGTGTGACAAAAAAATCCGAGCCAAGCCGGATAGCCAATATGCCTGAGCCGCACTGTTTGTTTAATAACATAAGATAGTAAACAAGCAGATGCGTCCCTTGATGGAAAGTGTCAACCATCGCCTATAGACACCAAAGATATTAATGGTGCGTTGCTATCTTGTGGCGAGGTCTAATGCCGCATGCATAAGTTTATTGGCTACTTTTCCCTCCAAACTGGAACACGGCAGTGACAAGCACTGACGCTATTGCGGTAGGAATAGGTAAGTCGGTTATACCAGACCCGGGCGAGACAATGCAGAACTCTACCACCTAGTAGTCACAATGGTAGTGACTCGCATAACAAATCGGTCGCCATTTATGACCTGCCTGGCAGAACGGCAGTTGGCCTCTTCTTCAAAGAAGCCCAGGAGCAACACAGGGAAGATGTGACCACTACTTTTAACGTGTTATTGCACGAAGCTTTGTGACAATAGACGCAAGTGCGGCTCCAGCAATATAATAATAATGGTGCAGCTACATATGTCGGGCTACGGCGAAGGTTCGCGCTTGCCCGAACTAGTTTGCGACACCTGCGTACATCATAATGACGTCGTATTATCACTGGTCATCAAACCGCGGCCCGCAGGTTATATTTGTGCACCCCGCGACATTCATTAAACTCTTTAATTTTATGCAACTATTAGCTGACCCGCGCAGCTTCGCCCGCGAGTAGAAAAATATGTCGTCGAAATAGCTTTTAATACAAATTTCATCCCCTATTTCAGCCCTTCAGGGGTTGATTTAAAAAAAACATTAACCCCCGGACCTTCAACTATTTCCATGCAAAATTTCATGAAAATCGGTTCAGCGGTTTAGCCGTAAAAGCGTAACAGACAGACAGACAGATAGACTTTTGCATTTATAATATTAGTATGGATGAAAATTGGTCCAGCGGTTTAGCCGTGAAAGCGTTTTCTATTGTGTTGGCCGCGCTAAATATATCACCCGCGGATCGCAGTTTGACGCCCACTGCAGTGACGCGTCAAGGCCCTTCGCGAAGCAGTTCGGGATATCGCGATAGCACTGAACCTTCGCCGTAGCCCGACTTCTGTCGCCCGAACGCAACCCGGGCGACAGAAGTCCGCAGAGCGCATGCTCAGTACTCATACGAAACAGAATGACAGTGATACTCTTAGTCCGGGAGGAATCGGCGCATGAGTACCGAAAACTATTCCACCTCAATTTTTTTATGCGATCCTCTTCGAATTGCCCTACTGATGATATAAATGCATGTTGCCATGGGGCAACCCGGTGCCATATTGTTTAAACCGAAATTTTTTAAGCAATTGCAAGGAATTGTTATTTTTCAACCGGACAATTTTTTTATATTCTTTATTGAAATACCAATAAAAAAGGTCCTATGACTTTTCACGATAAAGTTAATATTTTTAAAGATATGAATTTTTAAAGGTTCGAAAAATCTCAAATTTGGGTACTTTCGACCCATGAAAAATATATTTAAAAAAAAAACATAATGTTTAAGTTATATTTTTTTTAATTCTCTATACAGTAGTTAATAATATTGTTAATAGAGATTTAAAAAAATGTCAGTGTTTATATCTTTTTTTTAATTGTTAATTTCGCGCGCTCACAAGTGTGCGTCGCTTACTGGACTTCCTGAAGATTTTCATTTTGTTTGTGTAGTTGTATTTATCTTCGCCTAATTTTTTCTTCACTTGTGTAATTTGCATAATATGTTCTGTGCCACAAAAATGTTTGTTTGTCAAGAGAAGAATTAAACAAATTTTCAAATCGGATAGCAACCTCATCTTTTCGTCGATAAGTTGCACGTTGTACAGTTATATATGTATCAGGCTTCAGTTTTTTCACTACATCGGTTTCATTTTCACAAAAAATACATGGTAGGATATCATCAGAATATTTTCTTTTCTTGGGAACAACTAAAAACGACATGAAACTTCCATTTATTGTAACGAAAAATCACAAAAACTAAAAATATATCCATCTAATAATGTTAATAATACATGAAATCACTGAACCTCTTTGTATAAAACCTTAAGATCTTTGTTTGTTCTTGTGACAAAATTATTGATTATATATAACATTTAAAATAAAAATACAAGTTAGTGCATGTTGATTCTCAACTGATCATTCTTTGTTTTTTACTCATCATTTTACAGTTTTTCAGTATTTTTTATTTCGTTCAAGATTTAATATTGTTAAACGTTGTTGCACCCATTTCAGTGATTTTGTGTATTATTAACATTATTAGATGGATATATTTTTAGTTTTTGTGATTTTTCGTTACAATAAATGTAAGTGTCATGTCGTTTTTAGTTGTTCCCAAGAAAAGAAAATATTCTGATGATATCCCATCATGTATTTTTTGTGAAAATGAAAACGATGTAGTGAAGCCTAATACATATATATATATATATATATATATATATATATATATATATATATATATATATATATATATATATATATATATATATATATATATATACACATATATATATATATATATATATATATATATATATATATATACACATATATATATATATATATATATATATATATATAACTACAACGTGCAACTTATCGACGAAAAAGAGAAATACAACTACACAAACAAAATGAAAATCTTCAGGAAGTCCAGTAAGCGACGCATACTTGTGAGCGCGCGAAATTAACAATTAAAAAAAGATATAAACACTGACATTTTTTTAAATCTCTATTAACAATATTATTAACTACTGTATAGAGAATTAAAAAAAATATAACTTAAACATTATGTTTTTTTTTAAATATATTTTTCATGGGTCGAAAGTACCCAAATTTGAGATTTTTCGAACCTTTAAAAATTCATATCTTTAAAAATATTAACTTTATCGTGAAAAGTCATAGGACCTTTTTTATTGGTATTTCAATAAATAATATAAAAAAAATTGTCCGGCTGAAAAATAACAATTCCTTGCAATTGCTTAAAAAATTTCGGTTTAAACAATATGGCACCGGGTTGCCCCATGGCAACATGCATTTATATCATCAGTAGGGCAATTTGAAGAGGATCGCATAAAAAAACTGAGGTGGAATAGTTTTCGGTACTCATGCGCCGATTCCTCCCGGACTATCTAGTAAACACTGAGTCTTAATTTAGAGCAACTTACAGTTTTAGTTGCAATAAAAATTAATAAATAATACATTATAATCTAATATAGTATATAAACAATAATACAATATGACGTAAATCAAAACATATATAATTAATTAAATATGCATATAGTCAGTAAACTTATGTTAATAATATATTTATGTTGTATGTTAAAGTTTTTCTGAATGAAATTATATTAAACTAAAATAATATAAAAATTCTATTGCTATTATACCTATGATATATATATATATATATATTATATATATATATATATATATATATATATATATATATATATATATATATATATATATATGATAATTGAAAATAATCATATTTTATGTACTTACTGTATACCTACTCCGTACAAAAATTTTAAATTCTTCATTGTATTTATTTCTTAAAAAATTTTTATAACACGTCGTGTTCTTAGAGTGTATTTGAGTAGCCTCCTGATGAGCAACAAATTTCAAAGACTCTTTATTACCAGGAAAACCCACTTTCAAGATAGCAAGAATGAGGAAGATGAAAAAAAAATTCAAAAATCGGCTGACCGGTTTCAACTATTTTGTTGCTAGTTGTTTGAGTGTATTTGAGTAGCCTCCTGATGAGCAACAAAATTCAAAGACTCTTTAATGCCAGGAAAAACCAGTTTCAAGATAGCAAGAACAGAAAAATTAAAAAAAACAATTATTAAAAAATTTTTTTGCGATATCTAAGATATAGCAACAAAATAGTAACTAAATCTTCTATAAAGATGAACGGAAAAGAATATAATTCATTAAGTTACCTTGCTACCTTGATATCACGATAGCATAATTCGCGATTTCTAGGGATTGGCACGAGCAACAAAATCGTCGTTTTGGCAACTAATTAGCAACTATTTAGCTACAAATTGATGTATTTTTTTTTGCAATTTTGCTGATTTCACCATGCTAGCCTGATAGGGCTGAACCCAATCAGATGGCTCTCTTGACGGAAGGAGACAACCATCGCCTATAGATACCAAATATGGTACGTTGCTGACTTGTGGAACGTTTCGTTCTTAATAAGATTAATTGGCTATTAATAGTTTTAGATACGAAAACGAATCGTTGATTACAGGAACTCGGTATTTATTAATCATGGTATTTCTTGGCTAAACGTGGGCGAGTTGCATATCTGTCTACCCCTTGTGCGACGTGAACGTAACTCGTAACAGTATATTTATTTAGATTCAGAATTTTTAATTCCGTTAAAAATAGTCACAGTTTAATGTCCTTCCTTAATTAAATTTACAGTTTTTCGCGCCGCGAGCGTAAATCGCAATTGTGGCTGACTCATCTTTTGCATCTTATGACTACGACAAACGGCCGTGCTGTAGATCAAACACGAACGTTCAAAAAACTGCGCGTAATATATTATCACATTAAAAGTGATCTTATTATGATATCTTATATACCAAACCTAGAATATGACATTAATCAGCAATAACAATAAGGCGGCAGCAAAATGTAAGGCATTGATACCAAATTCGGGCGAGACGCTAAAGAAGTCTGTCACTTATTTGACACTGTAATGGTGACACATTTTAATTTCGTTTGGCTTTTGACAAATATCTAGTAGGAAGGTAGATGGTCCATTTTTCAATGTTCGGGACGGACCAATATGGGAAAATCCTTATGATGAATAAATTCTTTATGAATTCATGGTTGGACAATATCAATACGGATAAAGACTAGTACTGCGCTGTTCTGTTCTCAAGATTCCGTAACCGATAAGTATGTTTGTATGTGTACGATTATGAATGCGGAAAAAGCAAAATATTTTTGCAAGTTTGTAGTTAGTTCTTGGCAATAAATTGTCTCTACATTGGATAGGCAACATGAGATGTATTCTTTTACCAAGCAAAGAGAGTATTGTATTATTAATAAACATTACTGGACAAAATTTCACGTTTTTTTGTTTATATAATGAACATTCATTGCGCAAACGAGCAAATTGAAATACTCTTTGTGATAGCCGTTATCGCGAGCCAGTTCAAAGATTTAATTCTCAAATAATCCAATTCGCCAATAGTACGGTTCGCATAGTGCTTAATTCTCAATTGGTTAAGTTCTCAAATTGCCCAATTACACAAGGTCCAACTCCCAACACCGTTATCCGTAATTTTGTTTGAGATATTTAATCTATTGACCGGTTTTGTACGAACTTTGCGTCCTCTCAACAGACTGCCACTTCCACGAAACGTCGGACCGTTGCCTTCGAAACGAATTACCTCTCAGCGTTTCCCCGAAGAGTTAAATTTGCACTTCACACAGAATACTACCCGGGTATCTCAATTCGACGCAACGAATTTTTAAATAGCGACAAATAGATTCAAATTATATTAAGCGGTTGAGATATAGTGCTGCAATTGTTATTTTCTGCCTACTTTCTGTAACGAAGGATTACATAAAGAATATAATGAAGGATACACCGACTTAAAAAATTATTTTGTTATTAAGAAAGGTATATAGATATTTAGACTTATATTTAGACTAGACATATAAATTAAGTGAAAATCAGATCTAATACATTTGGAAGTCGGTTGTTGCACTCAGTTGTCGGTTGTTACTGCGTTTTAATCATGATCCGAAATATCTATTGGCGCGTCTTGGCAGAAAAATCTACTCTTATGTTGTAAAGCCAAACGGCATGTCGTTCTAACATTGAATATTGTTTAGACAATATAATATATAATGTACAAAATCGTTTTGATGCTTTACATCTGCCAGACCCACCATCTGTCCCACGGCGGCTCAACTTTTTATGAGCCTGAATTTGTCTAACTCTAATTTGATATTCATAACACAATAGGACATAAAATATTAAATATTACGAGATATTAAAAGGATGATTTCAATCAACGGAATTGGAAATATTTTTATATGTCTACGAGTATATCCAATCTCCATACTTAGCACCTCCTCATCAGCCATCGGAAAAATTCTTTGATCGCGTGAAATTCACAAACGAATTATATAAAAAATATTTAGTAGGCAAACATTTATTAAAGTTTAAATTACTTCTACTTTCACAGACAAGAGTTTCAAGTTACTAGAGTGAGAGCCATGAGCGTCTTCTGTAAGACCGGACATTAGTTTAGTGCCGCGCTTTGGCTAACTGTGGAGAGAATCGTCGTCATTATCCTCCGCGTTGGCAGATGACAAACATGTTAAGTGTTAAATAATAATGTTATAATATAACATTATTATTTAACAGTTAACATCTTTGTTATAGAAAATTAAAGATCAACGAATTAAAAAAACCGACTGTGTCGGATCGGATATCCGAAAAAAAATCCTACAAGCGTATTCGGCTAAATATTTCATAGCCTATGTAACTCTCAAAATTAAGACAAATCTAATGATCCCTCCGAATCTTAAATCCATCAAGCCTAATGTTTCAGAACGTGCCAAAGAAATATTCATACAAACAAACATTATAAACACAAACATAACACTATGGCTGCTATGGAAAGTATGTAAGTACCTAAGTATTTTGTATTATCGCATGATTATCGCCTTGTATGGATATATCCCTTGCGTACTTTGCGACACTATTAGATGTAGATCAAAGATTTTATCATTCTATCTAAACATTGTTAGTGACATTAACGCTGGTGCATATAAAGTGAAATCTAATTTTCTAGACTGTACACTAACACATAGATATACATGTATTTATATATACAATGAAAGTTTTCTCAGATTTACGCATTTATGTTTCGCACTTCACACCTTTGTTGTTACCCAGTAATTGTTGGCGTATAAAAGTGTGATGAATCCGATTTTCATTCAACGGTGCGATGCCCGACTGGAAGGTCGAATCCAATTAATAAATACACATCTTTATAGTCGGAGAGTTAATGCTTTGGGTTTACGATGTGCGCGTAAAAAGGGTGATCGACGAAGTGTAGATCGAGTATACCGCGGATTTTGAAGAACGATGATTTTTCTCGTGTTTCGTTGATCTTGATCAAATACCGAGTTAAAAAGTCCAGTCTGATTGTTTGTAAAGGAAAAATGTCTTGTTTAGTGTCTAAATCTGTATGTTCGTATGTATCGAAATTAGAAAAAAAAACACGCATTAGCTAGACTTGAGGGTTAAAGTAAGATAAAAAGCAGAGCAGGAATGGGTGAGGAATAATGACTTATTTCTCGGTGGTAGTGACTTATTTTCACATTGTTCGCCTCTGCCGAGCTGAGTATTAAGAAAAATATGTCTATTTATGTTATGTGTATTTTAGTTAAGTAAACACAAGTTTTTTTTTTCATTTACTTGTTTTTGTCGTATTGGTGAGACTTTATTGGAAATTCTGTAAAGATTTGGTTGGTTGAAAGTTGTAAATCTATAAAAGAGCTGAGATGTGTATTTAAACATCCTAAGAAGAACGTTCACATAAAAATAGTTCACGTTTATGTATTACAGTCTACAAATGCACTTAGTCATAAGTTTGTTATATTGGTCACAAAATGCAAGAGCTCTTGGACTAACATAAGCTTTGAACTCCGTCATTGTTTGATCTTTATTTTAATATTTAGCTGGGAACCTTGCAATGTATTTTTAAACACACATTGTAGCCCTACGGTGAATGGATGGTAAATCATTGTCAACGGTAAAGTCAAAACTTTGGTTTAATAAAACGCTTCCTGGAGTTTTAAAATTAAATTGTAATATCTACGGTATCTTATTCTATACGTACATACACGAAAATTTCTGAGGCGTACAATTCGAATAATGTTGATACTGTGCGGTATTGGCATACAATAATCGAATCTATGTGGCACATAGTTGTGTCATTTATATCCTGGTTCCCAATTGATACTTTTATAAAAGGTTTCTCAATGCGGGCTACGCGTACTTTTTTGAATACATCAGATAATCGTAGACTCTAGACACAGAATACTGGAGACTTAGTCTTAGTCTCCAATATTCTGTGCTCTAGATGCCGTAATCGTAGGACCTAATTTAGGGAGTAGCAGCTGCTTAGCACGAATGCAGCCTCTGTAAAAGACTCTGTACTTGAACTATCTAATCAAAAATCAAAATTATTCCAGAAAACAACTGAACAGTAATCTGATGTTTTGATTAAAAAACTGGCCATAATGTCTCTAATTTCCCCTGTGTTGGTCCGAGCTCCCTTTAAAGAATAGACCATCTGCCGTTCTCATAGGTTGTTCGTAAATGGAGAACGATTGGCTATTTATGTCTCCAGCATCGTGGTCACTAGGTGGTACAATTCTGCATTATCTCTCCAAGGTCTAGTACCACCGCCTTACCTATTCCTTTCGCAATAGTGTGAGCGCTTGTCACTTTCGTGTTCCGTGTTGGATACGTAAGGTAGTCGGTAAATTCATACATGTGGCATCAAGAGTGAGCCACAAGGATAGCAACGCACCTTTAACATCTTTGTTATCTGTAGGAGATGGTTGTATCTTTTCATCAGGAGAGCCATCGGCTTATTTGCTATATTTTGCTCACTTGACTTAAAATACTTAAATTTATATTATAAACCAGCTCAATTTACTTATAATACTGGAATATTAATTTTTGACAGTATTTTTTAATAAAAAGCTAATTTGTATATCTACAGATGGTTTGTTTAAAGGGCATTTTGAAAATTTAATGTGGGTACCCACTACACAACCAGCTAGCTATCTATAGGTTTGAGAAACCCTACAGTAAAACCAGAATACCTATTTAACTGACAATGACGAGTAAAATTGATCAATCCTTTATAAATTGGATTTACACAAACGCGTAAACAAATAAATCAAGTTTGTTTAATTTTTTTGTTATTTTTTTTTAAAAATTACACTTAGTTAATACACTGACACGGGTATACACTGATCTAACCCCAAAGTAAGCAAATTATATATATATGCTTGTAGTATGGGTGTCAGTCAACGATACTAATACATAGAAATACATTTGTAAATATTCTAATATATTTAATAAACACCCAAACCCAGAAATACAAACATCTATGCTTATCCCACAAATGCTTGTCCCCGTCGGGAATCGAATCAATTGCATAGTCAGGGTCGCTAACCACTCGACCAACGGGACGTTTAACGTATCTTTATTTGTACAACAAAAATTGTTAAAGTATATTTTGTGTTTAAATTAAGACCTGTGTTAAATACACAATTAATCCTAAGCTCGCCACAAGATAGCAACGCACCATTAACACCTTTGGTGTGTATAGGCGATGGTTGACTCTTTTCATCAGGAGACAGGAAAATAAAAAAAGCTGCAATTAATACCAGTTAACAAAAATAACGTAGTTCTTCCAAGACGTGTGCCAAGCCTCCCATTATCAGCAATCTGGCTGAAACAAACAGCTTACGTGTACAATGTAAACAACTCATTAATCCACTTCACCCTTGTGTAATAGACTAGCTTCGTGTATCTATCTCTTGGTATATTTACAAAAAAAAAAGTAAAATATTTGTATGTGAAGTCAATTATAAACACATACACCGAAAGTCTGGTTTCGGATTCATTCAATTACAATAACATATATTATCAACCGGCTTCCAAAAAAGGAGGTGGTTATCAATTCTTCGGATTTTTTTTGTATGCTCACCGATTATTAGAAGACGCTGAAGCGATTTGGAAAATTATTTTTTTGTTTCGAAGGTTATATATACTTTCCAGGTGATTTTATTTTAATTTGGTGAAAATCTGACGGAGGGTTCGACATAAGAAATAGGAAGTCGGTTGTTTGCATTACATTTTTATATCATAAAATAGCAACCTCTTAACCTCTCAGACTCTCCCGATGAAACGATGTATTTTTCTTTATTTTATCATTTAATTCAGCCAACATGGCCCATATTATAAATACCTAATAGACTAACATATATATTAATATAATAAAACTTAAAACTACACTTTGTCACGTGTTGACAGTGACGTGACGCGCGCTTCATTCCGGAGTCCCCCCTGAACCTGCGGAAGACCACACCAGTCGGCCAGAATTCCCCAACCTCAAAGGTCGACAGGAGATGTGTCGGTACTCTCACCACAAAGCAACTGAAGTTGACCTTGTGGCGAGACTGCAGATGCTCGACCCTCAAGTGAACTGACGTCTTCTTACTGATGTAGTCCACGACGTCCTCGACATCCATGGAATCCTTTCGAAGAATAGGTCTACTGTTTACTGACAGACATCTCGTGAAAGGCCAAAAAAATTTCATGACAGGCGATATATGATATCAAAAAAATATATATGTATAAGGCGGTTGCGGGGACCTCGCTCCGCAGACGCAGCGGGTACATTGATGCGGTGCCGCAATGGTTTCGGGTGGCGCTTTTCTTCTTCCTTCTTCTCTCCGCCAGTGTAAGGCCCTCCCAAGGAACTTATATACGATAACTGGAATTTCTACGAAGCAATATTTGAAAAATAAAAATGTACTTTATTTCGTTCTCAATAAAGTTGATATTTGTTTCTTACATAACAGAGGGTAAAAACGTTCTGAGCAAGACAACGACATGAGTGGATGTTGTCCCCTTCTTGCAATTGCCAGTGTAAATAAAACTTTCGGATGGTAGATTTTTATATATTCGGTAATCGTTAAATCCATTGATATAAAAAAACCCAAGATACACAATCAGTGTGTCAAAAACGTCCTCCAAAAATTTAAAATTGTGCACTCATTTCAAATAGAATCGTCGGCCGCGTCACTGTCAATTTTATTTATTTTCGTACATTGCTTTGTAAAAACAGCTATAAGTCTTGCACTTAAGGTTGGATATGCAAAGACATGTTTTTGCCATATCTATAACTACTTAAAAGAAATTAGGGACACTTTTGAGTGTCAGTTTTGTTCGGGACTGTGCATCTAGGGTTTTTTATATCAATGGTTAAATCCCTTTTATTCATACACGTCGATAGATACATTAGCATAAAATGTATTGTAATTAATATAGTGAGTTCTAAAATGTGCTTATTTTAATTATTACGTAATTACTTAGGCAATGCAAAAACTGTTTCTGAAATTAGTAGAATTACTTAGCAGTAATTTGCAAACTACGCATGGCCACACTTATATATGGCGATTGGCGCTTTATTTAGTAGAAAGAGACACACTCCACTCATGTCGTGGTACTCTTCGGAACGGTTTTGAAGCGCGTGTAAGCATTCCGGGTAGAATGTAACTTCCTTGGGCCCTCCTCATCGCACCCTCTGCTCTCGTCCTTGCAAGGTCGAGAATACTCCACCTTGCTCTTCGTAACCTTGCTCTCATTAGTCCAAATAGCCATCGATCATAGATACCAGTGATGTTAATATCATGAAGGGATTTAATGTATCACGAATAACTTTATACAGGCTGTGTTACCCTTGAAATCGGAACACGACAGCGACAAACACCAATTATATCGGAGCGGAAATACATAAGATTTTATAGAACTTTACCACCTAGTTAGTAGTCATTAAACTGATGCCTTTTAATACTGTCGCGTTGGCACTTTACAGGTACCCTAAAAATGTGATGTTTTGTCTGCAACATTGTCTCTTTGTAGACTAAGAATAAGCTTCGTGAACTAGATAGCAAAGAACGGTAAAGCCCATTGTATAAGTAGGTCAAGGTATTGCACCAGATCAGTATGAAAAGAAATGCACCGGTAGCAATACCGACGAGAGCGAGACGGTTAAATAAGACGATTGTTTTATAATATATGCATAATATTGAGGAAGTATTCTATATCAAGAGAAAGTGTCGGTGTAATGATGAATAAGGGCATACTCCGTTGATCCGGGAATTGAATATAGATTGCCAGATGATCAAGGGCGTCGCCAGCCGATGGCCCAGGGGGCAAGTTGACTTTACCTACCACAATTCATACTTTTCTTATTCTCCATGAATGAGAAAAGTAGCATGAATGAGAAAAGTAGGTATGAATTGTAGGTAAAGTCGACAGCAAATTAAGCTTGTCACTTGTACTATGAGCTTTACATCTACGGCGATTGTAAAACCAACAGTGCCTATATTCAACACTCTTTATCGTCGGCACTTGGTGAAACTTCATATTCATACAATATTTTATATCGATAACACTTGTACTGTTTCACAATAAACATTTATTGTGAAACAGTGCAAGTGTTATCGATATAAAATACTGTATGACAACAGTACCTTACCAGCGTAGTTGAGCGTACGGATATTAGAAATGGAATTGGTGAATTCATTCGAGTTTCGACGTACAGGATTGATCGATCAAGCAAGTCAACTCAAAGACTTAGGAATTTGTTTGCATTACATATGGGCAACTTTTTTAGAATCTCTAGGGGGGGGGGGGGGGGGGGGCTGCCCCTCCCTGGCCCCCTTGGCGACGCCCTTGCAGACGATGGATTGACTAAACGTTATTCGGATAAACATCCAGGCGCCTTTCGAAGAATAGGTCTACTGTTTACTGACAGACATCTCGTGAAAGGCCAAAAAAATTTCATTACTAGGAGTCACTAACATCGTGGTTGTGGTAGGAATCATTAAAATCTAACCAGGTGGTGGAGTAATGCAACGTTTTTTCCGGGATTTGGTATCACCACCTTACCTAATCCTGCTGCAATAGTGCCGGAGCTTGTCGCTGTTTTCGGTTTGGAGGGTAAGGTATCCGGTAAACTTATGCA
Source organism: Apodemia mormo (assembly GCA_036924255.1). Taxonomy (NCBI): domain Eukaryota; kingdom Metazoa; phylum Arthropoda; class Insecta; order Lepidoptera; family Riodinidae; genus Apodemia; species Apodemia mormo. The sequence goes on along the minus strand of JAUPFN010000012.1, from coordinate 7,351,768 downwards.
TTTAGCACTCCATTGCTGCTACAAGGATAGGAATACCCTATCGCGTAATGTCTACAGGCGATGATTTTCTCTTTCCAGAACAGCCATCCTGTGATATAAAATAACGGTTAATAAACAAACGGCTAAGATGAAAAAATAATTTTGGTTGACAAAAATTTCAAATAAGGCCTTCAGACCTTCTTTGAAGCTTTTGTAAAAGAAAGATATGCCAACCTTGTCACTACCCATGTGACTGCTAGGTGGTAGAGTTCTAGTAGTAATTTATAGTAGGTAGTAATTTATATATCACATATTATAAAATGAGCATATCCATCAATTTACAGTACATTCTGAGCAATAAGAAATGAATTTAATGACGTAGCCGCCTTGGACATTGTTTACTCTAGTTCATCGATCGTCACCACCCACGCTTTGGACCGAATTTCTTTCTTACGCATTTGAGGTTCATGGCTAAGTCCGGTGCCAACTATTCGGCCGGTTCCTCATAGGAATAGTATAGCTATACTGTTGTACATGAATCATTTGAATGTCGACTCAGTCGGAAATGCTCGCCGTTATACCAACCACAAAGTATATATTAAAAATTAAATAAGTATCATCACGCCCGTGTCTCTTGCGGGGTATGCAGAGTGAACCAAACGTCTATAGACTTTTTCGGTTCACCACGATCAATCAGTTTGATGGTTGGCGAGAGTGGTGATCCCCATCGCCGCATTTTACCGAACTCGTAATGATTATCGAATATTTTTAGCGATAACCAGGACCGACGGGTTAACGTGTTCATCCGAGGCACGGGAATGGTAACACACCTCGCTCCAGACTACGAATTGTTACTAAACATTTTGGATGCTCGAGAAAAACTCGATAAAACCTCAATAAAACTTTGCTCGACCCGGGAATTGAGCCCGGGACCTTATGATCTGAGCCGAATAGGCTAACCCCTAGACCACGAGGCAGTCTAAAAATTAAATTTTTAAATAATTTAACAAAACTAAATCTCATCATTCTTTAATTCGTTCATTTTGTTTGGGTGTTACGAAACACAATGATAAAGTTTTCTTCGGTAAGAAAGAAAAAGCTTACTCATTCTTAAAAATCCGGCAATGCAAGTGCAAGATCTCTGTTATTGCGGATGTCCATAGGCGGCAGTGATGACAATTGACATATCAGCAGATGTACCTCCAGCTCGTAACACGTTTAACGTAACGCACCCTCTTCCATATATATAAAATACCTCTAAAGTGGGTAGGCTTTAATATTGTTACGAATAATCTAGAAGCGTGTGGAATTGGAGCGCGCGCGCGCTAATATTCTAGAAATAAAAGAAAGAGATAGCTACTCCTATTGACAAACAAATAGTTGACCGGGGCTATGCCATAATAGACTTTGTGGGATATGGCATAAGGTTGAAAGTAGCGTGTACTAGGATTTATGACTCATAACATGTTTACGATAAGAAGTGATTCATTGTTTCCCGATACATTTAGATTTTTCTGGATCCAGCTAGGGCTTTCCCCTGCCTATAAATACAGAGATGTTGACAAATACAAGTCAGTTTTTATCAAGCGATCGAGAGCGATACATCAAGTGAACAGTGCGAAGTGAGAAGTGTTTTATTGAGTAGTGTTCTAAGTTCAGTGATAGTACAGCAAGTGACTATTGTGTAAAGGGTATTTTAGTATAACGTTGTGTTGTGTCGTGTAAATACACGGATTTAATGTAAGTGGTGTTTTCCTACAATTGCGAACCCGAGTACGTAACAACTGGTGTCGGAAGTGAAATTGTAAAATGCCACTTATTCCGAAGGAAGGTGTTACCACCAGGTCTCAAGCCGAGACACAGAGGGTGTCAGAGGACACTGAGATGCGTGCAGCCGAGGAACCCGCAAGTGTTGCCAGCACGTCATTATCGTCGAGCGCAGCCCCTACTGATCTTTCTGTCATCCTGGCAGCTATTCAACAACTGCAGCAGCATCAACACCTTCAGGAACAACAACAACTAAAGCTACAGGAACAACAACAAGAAAAGCTACGGGAACAACTTCAGCAACAACAGCAGGTACAGGAACAACAACAAGAAAGGCTACGGGAACAGATCAAGGAACATTTATCTGGTTTTGATGATAAACTGACTGTTATCTTGGCACAGCAAGACCAGCTTAAAAGCGATGTGGGCCTCGTCAAGCGTGACATAAAGGGTGTTGAGAAAAGGGTTGATCACTTAGAGGCCAGCTGCGACAAAATAAGTGAAAACGTGGACCAACTGGAGAGGGAGGTCATGAAAATGAAGATCACGGGAGTTAAGTCGGGTGCTGCCATTACAAGCTGCTCTCACCAGGTGGGTCCTCGGGTAAAGGTACCCACTTATGACGGTCTTACGTCATGGAGTGCGTACCGCACTCAGTTTGAAATAGCAGCGAAGGCCAGTGCTTGGACAGATGAACATTGCCTAACAGCTCTGAGCACGGCGTTACGGGGAAAGGCGCTCTCTGTGTTGGATGCAATGCCTAAAGAGTATCAGTTCACTGATTTGATGGAGGCATTGGAAGCTCGCTACGGTGAGCGTCACTTGGAGCATGTTTTCCGTGCCCAATTAAAGGACCGTGTACAGAGGAGCGGCGAGGGACTTCAACAATGGGCCGTCGAAATTGAGAAGCTTGTAAGGAAGGCGTATCCTTCAGCCGACGCTAACACAGTTAATAACACCATCGTCCAGGCGTTTATTGATGGAATTAGAGACCTGGAAGTGCGTGCTGCTGTTCGCCTTCAGCACCACGTGACAATGAAGGAGGCTTTGGCTCATGCGCTGGAGGTAGAAGCTGTACGCCACGAACCTCGAGCACATAAAGTACGTGAGGTTACAGAAGTTGTGGCTCAAACAAAGGAAGTGGAACCTAGAAGACTGGGCCCCATGTGTTATGCCTGCGGGTAACGTGGGCACATTAGAGTCAACTGCCCCACCAAACCAACGAGTGCAGTTAATGGGCGACAGCAAGCGGCCGGAAGCTCAGCAGCTGAAGAGAGCAGGCAGGTCAACCAGCCTGTTCATCCAGCCCAGGGAAACGAGTAACAGCCAGGATCAAGGGGCGGGTGCTGGCTGATCGAAAAACAGCCCCAAAAGTTGTCATATCCCAGGTTTGCGACGGCAACAGTTTATCCATTAAGGGACTGATTAATGGCAAGAACTGCAGCTTAACGCTGGACACTGGAGCTACACGAACTGTGGTGCGACCAGAAGTAGCTAACAATGGCAACCTGAGATTGAGGAATTTTGGGAAAAGCAAGCTTCTGTCTGTCACAGGTCAGCCAATACCCGTCTTCGGTGAAGCATCTGTAGTGATGCAAATAGGCGACGAGTATTACACTCACGACGTCGTAGTGGCCGATATTATGGATGACTGTGTGCTTGGTTTAGACTTCATGAAGAAGAATGCCTGCAAGATTGATTGCAAAACAGGAGTTTTCGTATGTGGGCTAGTAGAAATTTTCATGGATGGGGGATCAAAAGGAAAGGTAACAGTGGCTAGAAGAACCATCTTACCTTCAAGATCGAAGACATTGGTACGCGTGAAGTTACCAACCAGTTACAAGGGCCTGGGTAATAGGAGTGTGTTAATTGAAGACAATGGAGCAATTCCACACTGTATTACAGGCCGGAGTTTGGTTTGTGACAAGGGCTTGGCAGCGGTGCAGGTAGTCAACTTGAGTGACAGTGATGTGGTGCTTAAAGCAGGTGATGTTGTAGGACAAAGTGATGAAGTTATGACGTTAAGAAAACTGACATCGACAGGAAGTACAGCATCAAGAGACGTACCACAGGAACTTAAGGATTTGGTGAACAAGTGCAGCTACCTTACCGCGTCACAACGACAGCAGGCTAAGGATCTACTTTCGCGTTATGCCAACATTTTCTCTAAGACTGATAGAGATATAGGCAGAACATCTATAGTCAAACATAAGATTGACACTGGAAACGCGCAGCCTATAAAGCAGAAAGCTAGACGTGTCCCAATAGCCAAAGAAAAGGAGGTACAGGAGATGATAGATGAAATGAAAAGGAACGGAGTTATAGAGCAATCTTCTAGTCCATGGTGCTCTCCTGTAGTGTTGGTTAAGAAGAAAGATGGGTCTACACGTTTCTGCATCGACTATCGTCGGCTCAATGAAGTCACCAAAAAAGACAGCTACCCATTGCCACGAATAGATGACACTTTGGACACTCTGGCAGGCATGTCTTGGTTCTCAACTTTAGATTTAAAATCTGGGTACTGGCAGGTTGAACTTAGCCCTAATGATAAAGAGAAGACAGCATTCTCCACAGGACAAGGATTATGGCAATTTAAAGTGATGCCGTTTGGATTATGCAATGCGCCGGCGACTTTTGAAAGATTAATGGAATGTGTTCTAGCAGGACTTGTAGGCGATGCCTGCTTAGTGTATTTAGATGACGTAATAGTCATAGGAAAAGATTTTCAACATCATATGTACCAACTGGAAAGGATTTTTAATAAAATACAAGCTGCAGGGCTAAAGTTGAACCCAAAGAAGTGTCACTTATTTCAAAAGGAAGTCAACTATCTGGGTCACGTGATATCACAAAACGGCGTACAGACAGATCCTGAAAAGGTTGGTGCAGTACAGAAGTGGCCAACACCCAGAGACAAGACCGAAGTTCGTGCATTTTTAGGACTATGCTCTTACTACAGACGTTTTGTGAAGGGATTTGCTGAAATAGCAAAACCGCTGCATAGACTCACTGAAGAAAAGAAGAGTTTCGATTGGAATGACATGTGTCAACAAGCTTTCGATGAACTTAAGAAGCGGTTGTGTGAGTCACCAATTTTGGGCTGTCCTGATCGGAAAGGACAGTTCATCGTAGACACAGATGCAAGTAACACTGCCATTGGTGGTATATTATCACAGAAGCAAGGCGATCAAGAAGTTGTGATAGCTTACTTCAGCAAATCATTATCGCGGCCGGAACGAAACTATTGTGTTACAAGAAGAGAACTATTGGCAGTAGTGAAGACTCTTCGACACTTCAAGAAGTATCTGATTGGGCGACCCTTCAAGCTGCGTACCGACCATGCTGCTTTGAAGTGGTTGTTACAATTCAAGGACCCGGAAGGCCAAGTGGCTCGCTGGATTGAGCAATTGCAAGAGTTTGACTTTAACATAGAACACCGCAGTGGAAGGTCTCACTCGAATGCAGATGCGTTATCACGACGACCTTGTGCGGAAGATTGTAAACATTGTGTAAGGATGGAGACGAAGGAAAGGGTTCAAGTACTGCGAGCTAAGCCTACGGATGACAGGTGGGAAACTGATGAGATGCGTGAGGCCCAGTACGAAGATAGAGATTTGCGGCCTCTAATAGATTGGAAGAAGCAAGACACGGGAAAGCCCGAATGGCAGGAGCTGGCTCCCTTCAGCGCTATTACGAAAAGTTATTGCGCGCAGTGGGAAAGCCTTGTGTTGCAAAACGGCTTACTGTACCGCAAATGGGAAAAACCTTCAGGAAGAGAACATCATCTACAGTTGGTCGTACCAAGAAAACTTATCAAGGACGTACTACGTGAGCTGCATGATGGGGTTTCTGGGGGACATCTTGGAGTACGACGAACATTGGTAAAGGTACGAGAGCGTTTTTACTGGTTGAATTGCCGAGAAGATGTCGAGAATTGGTGCCGAAAATGTACGTCATGCTCAGCAGTGAAAGGTCCGCAGGTTAGAAGCCGAGGCAACCTTAGACTATACAACGTGGGAGCCCCCTGGGAAAGGATAGCGATTGACGTGGCTGGGCCATTTCCTAAGACAGATAACGGAAACAAGTATTTTATAGTCGTGATGGATTACTTCACGAAATGGCCGGAGGTGTTCGCAATCCCTAATCAGGAAGCCACGACTGTTGCTGAGAAATTAGTCAATGAGGTGATATGCAGATTTGGCGTTCCGCTGGAGATTCATTCCGATCAAGGCAGAAACTTTGAATCTAATGTATTCCAGGAAATGTGTAAATTATTAGGAGTGTACAAAACAAGAACTACACCTTATCACCCGCAATCTGATGGAATGGTCGAACGATTTAACCAAACTTTGGAAAGACACCTAGCCAAGCTGGTAGAAAATCACCAAAAGGACTGGGATAAATACATACCTCTGTTCTTACTGGCTTACCGAACAGCGGAACACGAAAGCATAAAAGTGACGCCAGCCTATGCCAACTTCGGCAGACAGTTACGTATACCAGCAGACTTAATGACTGGAGGCCCGCCACCGATTGCAGAGACCCAATTAAGTATACCGGAACATGTTGAAGACATTCGTGAGAGGTTACGCGATATACACTCGTTAATAAGGGAAAACGCATTGGAATCAAGCCAGCGGATGAAGACCAGATACGACCGAAACGCCAATCATCGAGGTTTTCAGGAAGGATCTCTTGTTTGGCTACATAATCCGGTTCGACGAAAAGGAAAATCACCTAAGTTACAGCGACGTTGGGATGGGCCATACAAAGTAATCACACGGATCAATGACGTAACCTACCGAGTGCAGAAGCAACCAAGAGGGACCATGAAGATTGTTCATGTTGATCGATTAGCTATCTATAATGGAAGTAATGATGTTCGGGACGAACATAACTAAGAGGGGGGTAGTGTTACGAATAATCTAGAAGCGTGTAGAATTGGAGCGCGCGCGCGCTATTTATCTAGAAAACTCCTGTTGACAAACAAATAGTTGACCGGGGCTATGCCATAATGGACTTTGTGGGATATGGCATAAGGTTGAAAGTAGCGTGTACTAGGATTTATGACTCATAACATGTTTACGATAAGAAGTGATTCATTGTTTCCCGATACATTTAGATTTTTCTGGATCCAGCTAGGGCTTTCCCCTGCCTATAAATACAGAGATGTTGACAAATACAAGTCAGTTTTTATCAAGTGATCGAGAGCGATACATCAAGTGAACAGTGCGAAGTGAGAAGTGTTTTATTGAGTAGTGTTCTAAGTTCAGTGATAGTACAGCAAGTGACTATTGTGTAAAGGGTATTTTAGTATAACGTTGTGTTGTGTCGTGTAAATACACGGATTTAATGTAAGTGGTGTTTTCCTACAATTGCGAACCCGAGTACGTAACAATATTTATTTCATACTAGCTGTTGCCTGCGATTTCGTCAGATCGGACTTCCTTTACTCCGCACTGCTCCTCCCCCGTAGGTGATAGCGTGATAATATGTAGCAGAGGTGCAAAAAATGCATTACTTTAGTTAATGCATTAGCGTTTCATTACTCATTACTATGATAATGAGCAATGAAATCAGTTTTCATTACTCATTACTATAATAATGAGTAATGAAATCAGTTTTCATTACTCATTACTATAATAATGAGTAATGAAATCAGTTTCCATTACTCATTATTTTTTTTAATGGAACAAAAATTAATTTTCATCAATTTTTTTTTAATGAATAATTTTATTATTTTTAAAGTATTTTAAAGTATTTATTTTTTATTAGTATTATTATATAGTAGTATATATAAGTATTATTTTAAAGTATTATTTTTACATTACTTAATTTTTTATTTTAATGAGTATTTCAATGGTTTACATTAAAATTCTCAACGTTAATGAGTAATGTACCAACTTTTCATTACCCATTTCATTATATTTAATAAAGCGTTAATGAGCATTTCATTACTTATTTTACATAAATATAATTACTATTTGTGATAATAGCTGTTACACAGAAAGAAAGGTTCACTTAAACCAAGAAAATGTTTATCTTCCAAATTATTTTCTTGGGCGAAAAAATTTGTTTTTTGACACAAGAAATTTCACTTATTCCAACAAAATTAATGCCTTGCTTCAAGAAATAGATATCTTGATCCAAGACAAAATTTTCTTGGATAAGCTTAAATAAATATTTAAGTCAAGAAAATTTTCTTGTTTTGAGAAAATTTCTCTCTTGCTCCAAAAAATTAAGTTCTTGACAGGAGTAAATTTTCTTGCCTTGATAAAATTTCTCTCTTGTTCCAAAAAATCATATATCTAAATGTAAATTTTCATTAATATTTTTATTAACTAAAATGTCAAATGGGAAGATCAAGTAATATTAAATCATTTTTTTTTATTCAATATGTATAATTGCACGCTAAAATGATATGAAATGGGTATCAAATATGTATTCAAGAGAAAAATTTTCCTTGGCAACAAAGTAAGATGAAATAAGTCAATGCCTACTACCGTCCAGTCAGATCTTTCTACTTTACAAAATAAAATTGCGAATATTAAATCTAGGCAATTATCTTGATAATTGATAATTGAGTTACAATGTTCAAATTTTCAAAATTTTTCAAAAAATTCAATTCAAAGCTACAAGGAAATAGTGGCTGGTGTTTTTTAACATAAACAAACTTATCTATCATCAGGTTAATCTGATTTATGATACAAAATCTGCGCATTAATATTTTATTGTAATAATTTGCACAAATTTGAACTTCAAATTTGACATTTAATGGAAAATGAAGGACCAATAATTTCTCATTACGATTTTAATGAGTAATGTATGATCTTTCATTATTCATTTTTTTTCCAATGACTAATGGAAGACCACAAATTACACAATAATTATTTAATGAGTAATGTAAATATTTTACATTAAAAATTTTATTTTAATGAGTAATGGACAAAAATTACATTACCATTAAAAAAGTAATGATTATTGCATTATTTTTTACATTAAGATTTTTGCAACTCTGATTTAGCCTATATATTGGCCCGACCTGTTCATGCAAAATTTGAAATAAATCCATGCAGTACTTTTTTAGTTTACCCCGGACATACGTACAAACAGACAAACAGACAAAAATTCTAAAAACTATATTTTTGGCTTCGATATCGATTGTAGATCACGCCCCAAATATTCTTTTAAAAAAATATTCAATGTACAGTTTTGACTTTCCTACGATTTTATTATATGTATATAACTATGAAATTTTCTCTACTTTTAGACGTAGATTTAAAATTTTAACGCAAGAATGTTTTAATAAATACATTATTATGTTATTATTTAGGATGTAAAAGCTTTTTGGTCATATGTTAATAGACAAAAAAAGAACACAGGTATCCCTAACACTATGTTTTATGGGGGTGACAATTCCACATCTCCTAGTGGCATTTGTAAGTTGTTTTCTAAGTATTTAATTTATTTATTTCTAATAATTGCAGTGTGGATTTATCTTCCCATCTATCAGATATTAGCCTAGATTTTATTTCTAATATAAATGTTTCTAAAGAAGCTGTAGCTAGGGAACTGGCTGACCTAGACATATGTAAGGGACCTGGCCCAGATCTCATTCCTCCATTTTTTCTAAAATATACTGCTGACACCATCAGTTTACCGCTTAGTATATTATATAACATCAGTATTCGAGAAGGAATTGTCCCCTTTGCCTGGAAAGGTTGAATGGAAAGGAGGAAAAAGTTGTAGTAAATGGATTTTCTTCAAACCAAATAACAGTTACTTCTGGGGTCCCTCAAGGTTCAATTTTAGGCCCTCTTTTGTTTATTCTATATATAAATGACACTGGGGAATGTTTTCATAATTCTCAATTTCTTTTATACGCTGATGACCTTAAAATTTATCGCCATGTTGAAACGATTGACGATTGTTTAAAGCTACAAGATGATCTCAATCGATTACAAAGATATTGTCTTAATAATAAACTATTTCTGAATCTAAATAAGTGTAAAACTATCACAATAACAAAAAAACTAACATTATTAATTTCGCTTATTCTCTTTGTGATATCCGTTTAGAAAAAGTAACAACTATTAAGGATTTAGGCTTATTTATTGATTCAAAATTACATTTTGATGTACACGTCAAACATATTGTCAGTAAAGCATATCAGATGTATGATCTTATAATGAGAACATGTTCTTCTTTTAAGCGACCCTCTTCATACCTTTTGTTATATAAGTCGTTGGTAAGATGTCAATTAGAATATGCTACAGTTATTTGGAATCCCTTTTTTACCAAGTACAAAGAAACTATTGAGATGGTACAGCGCAAATTTCTGCAATCTTTAAACTACAGATGCTTTCATTCCTTTTTTTAAACTACAAATCTTCATACTGTTCGTTATTAGTTAAATTCTCCCTACCTACTCTCAATGCTAGACGACTAATCTTAGATCAAAAGCTACTTTATAATATATGTCATAATAATTTTGATTGCAATGAGCTAACTAATCAAATATATCTACGGATACCAAGTGGCTCGCAACGTATACGAGAAACTCACCCGCAATGTCTCTTTGCACCAAAACTGTGTCGTACAATAGCAGGGGTTCGCGCTCCTCTGTGCCGTATTATGAAGTTTCATAATGATTATTTCACTGATGTTGATATATTCCAATTGGAATTTTCCTCATTTAAAAACAAAATTAATTCTAAAGTTGATCAGATTACTTCTGCCAATTTTCATTGATACTACAAAATATGCATTAGCTTTAAATAATAGTTTGTTCTAAATTTAATAGTTATAAATTTAGAACAAATTATTAAAAACTGCATGTACCTACAACAATCTATAACTTTATTTGCCTATATTCGCTACTAGCGGCTCATCCCGGCTTCGCACTGGTGGACATTTGTTTTTTAAACATATTGTGATAAACGTATAGTCATACATATATAGAAAATAGCCTGTTTTAATCAGTGATAATGTAGCATTCAAATGATGAAAGAATTCTTAAAATCGGTCTAGTACTTTTTGAGCCAATTCGTTACGAGAGGAAGAAGTTGTATGTAACATACAAATCTTTCCTCTTATACATTAGTATTAGATAAGTACTGTTAATGGATATATGTGTGTATATATTTATATGTGTGTGTATGTGTGTATATATATATGTTATGTATGTGTGTTTATATATATGGATACGCATATACATGTACATATGTATGTATATGTATACATATATTAATCTGTTGTTAAAGCAAGAACATAACCGCCAATATATTATTGTCGTGGGTAATAGTGTTGGGTGTGCAATTAGTTTAATTAATTAAGTTTATGTTAAATAATTATATTTATTGTATACCTATTTTTTACCCCAAATATAATAAAAATTAATATATATATATATATATATATATATATATATATATATATATATATATATATATATATATATATATATATATATATATATATATATATATATATATATATATATATGTTTATAGTGTAGGGACTAGGGGCGGTGCAGTTTCTTATTTTCACGCCACAACTTTGGGTGTAGTTTTAATTCTCATTTTAGAACGTGTTGCACAAATTGTTGAATTGACAAAAGGAGACAATACAGATGAGACAGAGTGCAAAAGTGGTAGTTGTTATGGCGTCGCATTTAAAGGAAAATTAGTAGTTATAATCGGAGTAAGAGGCACAGTATCTTCATCTGACAATAAAGGGCTGTTATTACGTGAATCTGATATTTCGTCAATAGAACTTGATGAATTTAAATCTATGTCTTCTAACTCTGAAGGCAATGAATATGGTTCTGAGCTGTCTGAGTCGTTATTGTATTTGGGTCTGGCATTATTCGAATTTTGTATTATTACTTCATCCTCCGAACTGCTACTGCCATGCCATGCCATGCGAAGGCGCTTTCTCTGGGGGGACTAATGACATTATTTTGTCTATTCTTTGCCATTTTATTCTAGCCTGAAGCAAGCAAAACAAAATAGGTATGCAAAAACAAACACCAAGCACCAAAAAAAGATAAAATAACAGAAAAAACAAAAAAAAATATTTTGTTAATAAAAGGACAATGTCGAAAATACTCGACATAACCAATAATTAGTACTTTGAGGCATGTCGTGCAATGTCGATTATACTCGACGTCTTACTTTGCCTTTCAATATCACCAAAGTTAATTGTTTAGCAAGCATTATTCATACATAAATAAGTAAAACATACATTTAAAACTCGTCACTCGAAATTTTAGTCACAACAATGCAAAAAATCTATTTTATTTTTATTTTACTTACATGCATGTCACGCAGTCCACACGTTTCCGATGCCATCTTGCCGGTAACTGAGGAATATTGCGCGCAAATTTATTAATATATTATATATTATATTAATTTTTATTATATTTATATATATTATATATATATATATATATATATATATATATATATATATATGTTTATAGTGTAGGGACTAGGGGCGGTGCAGTGTACAGAAAAATTAAATTTTACGTTCTAGTCATGATGGCTATTCCTTTTTTTTTTGTGGGAAATACAAAATTTGTATTTTATGATTTTTTCTTATTTTCACGCCACAATGTAAAGCGTGAATTGCGCCGACTCGTGGCGCCCGCGGATCTCTCGAACCAGCCGTTTATTTTACGCGGCATTTGGTGCATAATACATTGCTTATTTTGTGTATTTCCTTAAATTATACTATTTTTCAAAAAACAGTTCAGTGTAGAGTATTAGAATAAATCAATTCACACAAAGTTAAGGTAAAAAATTCGTCAAAAAATTCCCACATATATGAGTTTTCATCTCAGAATTATGGCTCAAATGTAAGTTCTGAGTGCTAAGTGTGAATTGTTCTTTTCGCATTCGATCGTAAGCGCGTTTGGAGTTTATTAGGAATTTGTATGTGATTTGTACAGCGCCACCTAGTGGTAAACGTGAGAAACCAGTTCATGATCGAATGCAAAAAGAAAAACTCACACTTAGCACTCTGTTTGGTAGACCGTCCCTTACACACTGTATACTATTTATATTTTCAAGCGGTTCTATTGCGATAAACTGCAAGCCAACGGCAGCTTATAAACCACGATCCAGTCGAGTTCAACCGTAACTTGCTGGAAGGCAATGATAAGGCGATTATTGTAATTAAATCCTGTAAGCCATTGGACATTGCCATTCATAGAAACTATTAGCTGTTAGAAAGCTTTACGGGCTACCGGCGGCTTTGCTTGTGTGATTTTACCTGCTTAGAGGTTAAATTTTTAAAACTCTTTTCTTAACTAGGTAACCTACGTCATCAGAGAGGTATATGTTAAATCTCTGTTCGATCAGTCCACTATTGTTTATCTCTGTCAATTTCTGACTTTGTCCTTATATATGTGTATACTATATTGATTGATTTGATTTGAATTGATTTGATTGACTTGATTTAATTAAGTGTTTTGTTAATTTGGACAATGTTTCAAAATGTTGTGTACTGACAAGTGATAACTCAATTTTAATGCTTGTAATATCTATTCGTAAGTTGTACTATATATATATATATATATATATATATATATATATACATACACATATACAATTCTGTATTTTTTAATTTGCTATGGTAAAATATATGTACCGCGCTCATTGATGTTAAGTGCAAGTCTGAACTTGCGCGCAATATTCCTCAGTTACCGGCAAGATGGCATCGGAAACGTGTGGACTGCGTGACATGCATGTAAGTAAAATTAAAATAAAATAGATTTTTTGCATTGTTGTGACTAAAATTTCGAGTGACGAGTTTTAAATGTATGTTTTACTTATTTATGTATGAATAATGCTTGCTAAACAATTAACTTTGGTGATATTGAAAGGCAAAGTAAGACGTCGAGTATAATCGACATTGCACGACATGCCTCAAAGTACTAATTATTGGTTATGTCGAGTATTTTCGACATTGTCCTTTTATTAACAAAATATTTTTTTTTGTTTTTTCTGTTATTTTATCTTTTTTTGGTGCTTGGTGTTTGTTTTTGCATACCTATTTTGTTTTGCTTGCTTCAGGCTAGAATAAAATGGCAAAGAATAGACAAAATAATGTCATTAGTCCCCCCAGAGAAAGCGCCTTCGCATGGCATGGCATGGCAGTAGCAGTTCGGAGGATGAAGTAATAATACAAAATTCGAATAATGCCAGACCCAAATACAATAACGACTCAGACAGCTCAGAACCATATTCATTGCCTTCAGAGTTAGAAGACATAGATTTAAATTCATCAAGTTCTATTGACGAAATATCAGATTTACGTAATAACAGCCCTTTATTGTCAGATGAAGATACTGTGCCTCTTACTCCGATTATAACTACTAATTTTCCTTTAAATGCGACGCCATAACAACTACCACTTTTGCACTCTGTCTCATCTGTATTGTCTCCTTTTGTCAATTCAACAATTTGTGCAACACGTTCTAAAATGAGAATAAAACTACACCCAAAGTTCATACTAATAAAAGGCTTAAGAAGTATATCAGAAAGGAACTTTCATTAAATTGGAAATCAGTAAAATTTCGACATTCGGCTGAAATAGAGAAACCTCAACTTACTGCATCCTCTACTTTGGACAGTACTACGAAATCCCCACTGGATTATTTTCAACATTTTTTTTCGGAAGATATTTTTGATTTAATTGTTCAACAAACCAATTTGTATTCGGTTCAGGGTCCGAGTGGCAAGAACGTAAACGTAACTCAGGAAAACAACAAAGATTTTATATCTATTTCACTTATAATGGGTGTGGTTCAAATGCCATCTTATAGAGATTATTAGAATAAAGAAATGAGATTTCCGCCAATTGCTGACATAATGCCATTGAAAAAATATGAGCAGATTCGTAGATATCTACATTTTGTAGATAATAATGACCTCGATGACGACAGATATTTTAAAGTCAGACCCCTTTTGGAGAAAGTGAGATATAACTGTATAAAGTTGCAAGAAGTAGGACGATATAGCATAGATGAGATGTTGGTGCTGTATAAGGGCACTAGAGCTGGAAGCAGACGGCAATATCTCCCTAAAAACCCGAAAAAATGGGGATTTAAATTATTTGTTCGTGCGGGAGGGAAACATTTCAAAGCCTATTCCTTTAAAGAAATACCGGATGCAAATAGCTTTTGAGCTTCAAAAACGGGATAGGGTAGGCGCAAATAATGCTCCAGTGGATGTGGCTCTTCAAATCAAGACATACGTTCTTCCCAGGCCTTCAGAATCAGTCAGATTTGACAACACTGGGCACTTTCCCACATTTACTTCTTATGGAAGATGCAAATACTGCAAAAAAGGTCATACTAATGTCCATTGCAATAAATGTAATTTAAGGTTGTGTTTAGTTCCGAAAAGAAATTGCTTTCTAATATTTCACTCTAATCAATAAACGTTCATTGTCTTAAAAAATCAATAATTTGTTTTATTTTAATTTTACAGTAAAACGGACAGTGTTAAGTATACTCGACCTCTAATTAGAAATGTTCTTTTCTTAATATGTCGCAATGTCGAGTATAATTAACATGTCCTTTTAAATAAACGCAGATTAATAGTATTTTTTAATTATTTTTCTGAGTAACCATATACTTATATGTCTTCAGTAAAATAATCAAAATTGACAAAATCTTGATTTTGTTACATTGGTCTTTAAAGGGTTAAATATAGTTTTTATGTCAACAATGTGCTTACAAAAATTAAACATACCGCCCAGAATAGGTATCGAAATGATTCATCTCGTTCTCACGTACGAGTTCAAGGACAATGCCGACAAAAACAAAACAGACAGCCTTTATGATCAGAGGGCCTACCATGAACTCTTATAATACTTGTCAAGTTCCAGGCAGTTCAACTATGAGTATTAACTTATCAGGTTTTACGATCGTACCATGAACTAATTTTTGTTGACCTGCAATGCGTCGTCTTCTGGCCGGTTACATTATCTCTGGCAGCACATATCAAATTAACGTTGAGAAACACATAACTTGCCGATTTTTAAATTTTAGTATAAAGTTATTATTATTAATGCATTTTAATTATAAATCTTGAATTTAAGAATACAAACTGGCAAATGAGACCGAGTTTTAAGTTATTCAAAGTCTACGTAAAATATATGCAACATAAAGTAAACGTGTAATATTTGTTAAGCGGCATCCATTAAAGAACGCAACTCTGGGAATATTACACATGACCCTGAACTGTTTAATAAAGACATTTATGTTATGAGCGCGGTTTTTAAATTTCTTGAGTGCGTCTTGATTTTTTGAGATTAGAGTTTTGGAATAGTATTTTGTGACTATTTCAAAGCTTAAAATTACACATTGATTTGATGAACGTGATTGATGTCGGAAGCAAAACGATCGTATGATGTCAATATATTCAATGAACAATTGGAAGTTTTATAAGATATTTTAAATACTCATAAAGATATTGCAACGGGATTCAATAAAAGTGCACACTCAAAACGTTAATTTTCATCACACATCTAAATTTATGTGTATCTCCTCTGTGGTCTAGTGGTCCGGTGTCGGAGTTGATGACATGAGGTCCCGGGTCGGACAATTCAACAAAATGTGTTTTTCAGTTTTCTGACAAAAGCAATGTTGCCCGGGATTGGAAAAAGTGCCCGGGTGGCGATAGGCTTTGGCTATTCGTGGGTACACTTGTACCTCTGCCTACCTCTTTGGAGATATGGGCGTGAAGATACTTTTTTTAAATCTAAAATTAAAAATAAATAAAAACTGCTTTAAAAGTAAGTAAATATTAAATAATAAATAAATAACTTTAAATAGAAGTAATGAATAGGGATGGGCCGAAATTCGTTTTACATTCGGTTTAACCGAATTTCGGCAGCTTGAACCGAACTTCGACATTCGGCCGAAATTCGGTTTAAATGCCGAACATTCGGCACTAGAAAAAAGTATCTTCTTGCACTATTTTGCTTGAAATCTACGCTAATGTTATAAAGAGGAAAGATTTGTATTCTATATTTTTATATATTGTATCATCTAAACTTAAAAACTACTAAACCGATTTGAAAAAATCTTTCACCATTAGAAAGATATTAAAGTCATTCCCGAGTCACATAGGCTATACTATACTTTCGAAAAAAATCCGTAAAACAGTTGACCTAGCAGGCCATCCCTGAAACATCTCGCTAAATAAAAATACATAATAACAAAAATGAAAAAATTTCAGCATAGATTTTTGAGTTCGAAGAGTTCAAAAAAAATGTAAAACGGTTGACCTGGCAGTTCATCCCTGAAACTTCCCGCTAGATATCTATATCTTAGCATATCACAGATTTTTTTCAGAGTTCAAAAATATTAAATTTGTTACAAATATTCGTTAGTACATAGAAGTCGTAAATGACACTAATTTCAAAATTTTTGAAATGCTATATATTTTAAAAACGATGATTGATTTTTGGCTTTCGAATGGCATTTAACGAAATTTTTGACCTATAAATTGTTTTCATAGCTACATAATCTGCTTATGTTAAGAGATATATTATATATTAGAGAGAGAGTCATAACAAAGTTATGAGATGTTTACATATACACATACACATATATACAGGCATGCTGACCTCATTGTGAAAATAGTCGGAAGAGATTTCTAGGACCTCAATACGTGGAGATCTGGTGAAACTCGATTTTCAAAAAACGGGGCAAAATCAGTAACTTCCTTATCTATATACCTACGTAGCAGAAAGTTAAAAATAAAAACCCATGCCTAAATTGGAACAATGCAACTCAATGTATCAAAATTTTCCTGTTACGTCACTAATTCACGTGCGTTGCGAAACCCATTAACGATATCCTATATATCCATACTAAAATTATAAATGGGAAAGTGTATCTGTTTGTTTGTCCGTCTTTCCCGGCAAAACAGAGCGACGAATTGACGTGATTTTTAAGTGGATATAGTTGAAGGGATGGAGTGACATAGCTTACATTTTTCTCTTACTTTACGTGAGCGAAGCCGCGGAGAATATAATAGCTAGTAGTAAATAGTAAACTAAATTTTAAGCAATTTCGTAAAAAAGTCACGACGTGTCGCTTTTAAGAAAGCGCAAAAGAAAGCGCGCCAATTAAACCAAAGTTCGGCCGAAATTCGGCCGAATTTCTTATTTTCACCGAATGTTCGGCCGAAGTTCGAATTCGGTTCAAGCCACATTCGGCCCATCACTAGTAATGAATTAAGTACTATATTTTATACCAATATCAATATTTTTCTAAAACACAGTCAATGTCAAAAAATATACAGTATAAATTCCAAATAGGACTAGGGCTAGGAATAGCAGTAATAATAAAAAATACCTACGTTTACAGTATATTTAAGACAAAGCAATCCAATAAAAGTTACTTTGTTCCACCTGCAACTGACCGGCAATATTATGACAATTTAGCAGTTCAAATATCATTTCGGTCTGACAAAAACACTTCATGGTACGCTAATGCAGGGCAGACGTAGGTTTGAGTAGTAATATGATCGCTCGCCGGCATAGGTCACGTGGTCGCTGACTGGCCTGTTAGATAACGCTTTCATGGTACGAAATAGCAGGACAGTTTAATTATCGGCTAAAATTGACCTGCTATAAGAGTTCATGGTAGGGCCGCAGAAGAATATGTTGTATGACTGAGGATTAAATGGAGCTATTTTTACTTAACGATTATTGCTCGAATATATGCTGTTTCAATATTAACATAATCAAGCAGCATTTGTAAGTCCATGCACGTCGCTTGTACGTGAGTCGATAGGATTATGAGGGTGCATTGTGGCGTTTGACACGAATAGTCAAAATGGTAGTGTCTGTGCAATCGATGGCGCTCGGGTTCGGTGCCCGACAAGGACATATTTGTTTAAATTTCATAAAATAGCATACAAGCAAATGGTTCTTATAATGGAAAGAGATAATCTTGGCTTATAAACACTAAAGATGTTGATGGTGCAATGCTGTCTATGAAGCGGTGTCAGAAAATATGACATGTATAAATTTACTGGCTACTTTGCCTTCCAATCTGGAACTAGCCTAATCGGAAAGTGGGCCTATTCTAAGACACCAGCGCATAGCCAATTAATTTTGAAGGTATGTGGTGTCTTATGCCAGGCACCTACAAATCAACGATCCGTCATTCGTAACAGTAGCCTTTAGCTACCAATTTTATAATAACGAGAAGTTCCTCAAGTTGTTTGGACATTTTGTAAGTTGACATTCATAGGAACAGTTTTAGCTTACGACTCGTAGAAAATGTACTACTCGTAACTAAATCGAGTCGTTTCACTGATATAAGAGACGGGTATTAGAAAAAAAGTGCGAAATTATGTATTTTTCGACTGGACTAAACATTATAGCGACAAACGCGATGCAATCGTGTCAGGAATAAATGAGGGGGTGATAAAAAACCAGGTCCAGATGTTGAAGAACTTTACCTCTATATAGTAGTCACTATTATAGTCACAAGTATTTGCCTTCTCTCACCATTTGTAAGTAGCCTAGCAGTTTATTTATTCTTTTTAAAACCAGCCATGAGAAAGTTACACTCGGGCACGAAATGTTTCGTACCATTATCTATAAAAACAAAAAAAAACACTTGTTGTAACCCCACTTAAATTTTATGGATTCTGTGAAAATTTCGAGCGATCACGGTGCATGAGTTGCAGCCTGGTGACAGAGAGACGGACAGACGGACGGGCAACGGAGTCTTAGTACATAATAGGGTACCGTTTGTGCCCTTTGGATACGGAACCCTAAAAAAGGCGTCCTATTCTTCAAAAAAGCCTATGTATCAAGGCGACGTACACACAGAATACCTAATACTAATACTATTCTAACTGACGTAAACTAATTCACTTGCCACCTAATTCCGTTTTGCTGTTATTGCGTTAGGGTTGCCATATTTGGCAAGCTTCGTGTCGGGAAGCAGAAAGAAAATAAATTAATAAGAGTATATAATTTAAAAAAACAAATCCTAATGTAGGTAAAGCAGTGCTAAACGTAGCTTGATCATATCATACTGAAGACTTATCTTTTTTAAGTAATTCTTCTTGTCATTTTACATAGATCTATATGTTAATACGTGCAGGAAAAATTTTGGTCTTTTTTTAAATAATTGCGCGAACGCTGGAGTATGAAATTTGGTACAGTTGAAGTTTAAATTGCGGAGGACTGCAGAAACCTAATATTTTTTAATAAAATGCATTAGAATTACATTAAATTACTTAAAAAACTGGCCAAGTGCTAATCGGACTCGCGCACAAAGGGCTACGTACTAGGTATCTTCTATAAAAGCGTCAAAAAATCACGTTTGTTGAATGTTATTATAGCAGCTACAGAAACACATCATCTGTGACAATTTCAACTGTCTAACTATTAAGTACGATTCATGAGATACACCCTGGTGACAGACGGACAGACAGACACGCAGGCGGACAGACAGACATACATGCATACAGACAGACGGATAGACACACAGACAGACGGATGGACAAACGGCGAAGTCTTAGTAATAAGGTCCCGTTTTACCCTAAAAAACATTACGCACTACATTCATGTGACATACTGCATACTGTATGCAGTATGTCACATGAATGTAGTGCGTATGCAGCATACATGATAATATACCAAGGAACTTATATACGATAACTGGAATTATTAAGAAGCAATATTTGAAAAATAAAAATGTACTTTATTTCGTTGCTAATAAAGTTGACATTTGTTTACTTAACACAGGGGAAAACGTTCTGAGCAAGACAACGACAAGAGTGGATGTTGTTCCTTTCTTGCAATTGCCAGTGTAAATAAAACTATCTGATGGTAGATTTTTATATATTCGATAATCGTTAAATCCCTTTTATTCATACACGTCGATAAATACATTAGCATGAAATGTATTGTAATTAACACACTTAGTTCTAAAATGTGCTTATTTTAATGGTTGCGTAACTACTTATGCAATGCAAAAAATCTTTCTCAAATTAGTAGAATTACTTAGTAGTAATTTGCAAACTCCGCATGGCCGCACTTATATATGGCGATTGGCGCTTTATTTAATAAAAAGAGACACACTCCACCCATGTCGTGATACTCTTCGGAACAATTTTGAAGCGCGTGTAAACATTCCGGGTAGAATGTAACTTCCTTGTACTATACACAGCACACGTATTCTAATTTCTTTACGGTTCAAGTCAGTCGTCAAACTTAAGAGACTTTATTATTTAGTCTATGGTCGAATTTCTGTCACAAACGATCCCTAGTATTTATACAAATACACTGTAATATCGACATCACGGTCTCGAGCAGCTTTATTGAAAGCAAGTGTCGCACAAAATCTCAACACCTTTTTACTGGGATATAAAATAGTAATGGCGTGCGTATTTAAATTGCCGTGACAGTGCGCTTAAGGGGACGTAAAAGTGCTTTATCGGGTCGTTGGGACTAGTGATGAAAATTCCCGGCAATATACCCAAAGTTGCCAAAATTGCCACGAATGTTTCTAAACTTGCCGGTAAAAAAGTTAAACATTTTTATCAGAATAAACAGTGTCATAAAAATTATCGTTCTCTATTTACACTTTTCTTGCCAATGTTACCATCAAGTATAGAAACATTCGTGGCAGTTTTGGCAACTTTGGGAATATTGCCTGCAATTTTCATCATTTCTCGGAACAGAGGGACTAATGACGGTGATAGTTCCGATATATCGGGACGAATGGCAATCCTATGCGTGATGAACATACATCTTCATATTAATAATATTGGTAGGATAACGTTAAGGAAATGATAAATATTATAATCAGTCTGAACGGATTATACTTATGCCCCGATAAGGAACGTATACAACTGATAAGAGGGAGATAACAGCTGTTATTGTTGTGGTGCAAGACTCACATATCGTGTGACGTAAGTAATTAACGCTGTTTAAATATTTTGTACTCGTACATTGTCTTTGTGAAGGTGCTCGGACTGAACCTGTTTATTCAAATACTAGTCGGTTACATTAAATTTGGCGCTCACGATAAATAGAGATCACTCTTCAAAGAGCGTGTGGCGCGGTTGCAGGAACGAGGGTGTGGCGAACTACCGGGTCAAGTACCTCGGACCACCGGGGTCACTCCCTGAGGCTTTCTCCCACATCAAAGAGTTGCCGGGCTTCCTGGAGGTGTTGAGATAGCAAGACTAGGGACATCTCTAACCACACGCAAAAAAGGCGCCAGTTTTTGAGTTACCGAGACCCGCTCATGGTAGAAGAAGAAGCGAGTACGTGCGATTTTCAAAGGGGCCAATGGCGAGTCAATGTCATCGTCACTAGATTGTAGAGTTCTGCATTGTATTGCCCAGATCTGGTATTGCTGTCTTAAGCTATTCCTGCGGCAATAGCGTCAGTGCTGGTCAATGTCGTATTCCGGTTTGGAGGGTAAGGTAGCCGGTAAATTTACGCAAGTGGCATTGTGTGTCACATGAATGTAGTGTGTGTAATGTTTAATATATGTCTAATGCACTTTATTTATTAATGTAAGGTTTCTGCAGTCCACCGCAATGTAACCTTTAACTTTAATTGTGCCAAATTTCATACTACACCATTCGCGCAATTGTTTTATAAAGAGGTCCAAAGTTTTCCCTTCATGTATTAATTTAGTTAAATAAAATTAATTGTCACAAATGTTTGTCTGCGTATCACTTCTAAGCGGATGTATATATTTGGGAAATTCTTATTTTTTGTATTAGCTGACCCGCACGCACAATAGAATAATAACACAGTAAAACAACCACATTCAGTTCGCCTGAATCGCCACACGCACACAGACGTACGTTTACACGGTCGCGAACCTATCTTGGCCAGACAAAATCCCGCGACGCGCGCCGGCAAATTTGTCGTTTGTTTTTCGTTGACTGCATTTCTTACTTCTATATTTAGTTACGCTGATTATAAATTTTTGATATCATTACAATTACACATCCTTTTATTTTGATATTTCTTAAAACAAAAAAAAACTTGTATGTGTACTTACGTACGCACGTTAGCAGTTATACTACCTTGGGATTACAAGATAATAATCCTCCTAAAATTTTTATATACATATAAATGTCTTTAGACACTCGCTGCATTGAAATGAATTAAACAACATATAAAATTTAAAAAACGGTTTGTCTTATCAGCAGTTACGAGAACATAGAAAAATATATTTTTAACTTACGCACATCATACTCACATACTACACGGCAAATACATTACTTATTCTTCCGTTTAGATTTTTCTGGACTCGTGATCAAATCTACACCATCAGTTCTAGTTTTGGTAGGAGTCAACCCCAGCGCTCCGCACATCTGTAGGTAAGTATATAATTTCAAAACACGGCCCACTCAGTTTACTGTGTAGTATTATTCTACTGTGCCGCACGGCTTCGCCCGCGAGTAAATAAACATGTTATCGATATGATTTTTCACACAAACTTTCAACCCGCATTGCATTCCCTTACTTAAAGGCGATTTTTGAAAAAATACCTGTGTGCCAAATTTCATCAAAATCGGTGTGATCGAAATCAAAAGTGATTTAATACAGTTAAATCACTTTTGATTTCGATCACACCATCACGATCACACATATGTAACAGAAAGACAAGATGAATCCCACGGGAACAACTTATTTTTCAGGGATAAAATTATCCTATGTTCCATTCCAAGTAATCATCTATATATGTGCCAAATTTCTTTTGAATCGTTTCAACCATTTTTGCATTTTTATTGTGAAGACAAAGTCCATAGGATATATTTGAAAAATTGTACGAAAATTTAAAAAAAAATAGTACAAAATAAATAACTGCCTCATGGTCTTGGGTATAGCCTATTCAGCTTAGATCACGAGGGGTCGATCTCCAGGTCGGGCAAAAGTGTTGAGGTTTTTTTAGGTTTTTCTAGAAAACTTGAAATCTCAGCAGCAGCTCGGAGTGTGGCGGGTGGTGTGACACTACTCCCGTCCCTCGGATGAGCACGTATAGCCGTCGCTAAAATAGTCGATGCAGTCCTCCGCACTTTAGCGGTGTCAAATTTCCTACTCCACCGTTTGCGTAATTAACTTAAAAAGGTACAAAGTTTTCACTTCATGTATTAATATAATGGTTATCCGTGCAAATTCAAGTTAGCTTATTTTTTGGTCTAATTTCCCCGTGTTGGTCCCGGGTTCCTTTGAAGAATAGGCAAGGTTGCCAGTTCTGCCAGGCAGGTCGTAAAAGGCGACCGATTGGCTATACGAGTCACTACCATCGTGGCTACTGGGTGGTAGAGTTCTGCATTGTCTCGCCCGGGTCTGGTACCACCGCCTTACCTATTCCTGCCGCAATAGCGTCAGTGCTTGTCACTGTCGTGTTCTGGTTTGTAGGGTAGGGTAGCCGGTAAACTTATGCATGTGGCATTAGATCTCGCCACAAGATAGCAACGCACCATTAACATCTTTGGTGTCTATAGGCGATGGTGGACTCTTTCCATCATAAGACCCATCTGCTAGTTTGCTATCTATTAATATATAATTATACAAAAGCCTTATTTGAATATGTATAAGTGCTCAGCAATGAAACGTCAAAGTCAGAATTATAATTCGTTTTAGCAACTTCGTGACCCTTATATTTTGTAGGTATTTCTTAACACGCAAAACTAGCACTGTTTCTCTATTGTTTTATTGGTAGACTAGGTGATTATTGTAACTCTGTATGTGTCTTGTCATTTAACATGTACATATCTTTACGCTAGATATTTTACGGTATACAGAGAGATCCGATCAAACATCACGATAATTTCTAGCCGGGAAGCTGGAGAGGTGAGAAATTTTGGCAAGATCCTTTTGGCAGATTGGAATTGCGAAAAAATATAATTTTGTCAATTAGCGGTAGAGTCTGGCAGAGCGTTTGCGGTTATTTCGCTACTGCGCAGTATAAAATTTGTAAAACAAAAATCCGTATAAAAACACGTATAAAATTTGCAAAACAAAAATAAAAAAAACATATATTTTTGGCATCTTGATTCTTATTTCACCGTACAATTAAGGTTTTTTTAGAATAAAAAAAAACAACAATGTATTCCTAGACACCTTTACATACGTTTTACGAAAGTTTCCTATAAATTTTATTTTTTTGAACAAAACAAAATATTAAATAAAAATCCCTCCGTGATGGTCCGGGTTGTTTTGAAGAATAGACCAACTGCCGTTCTGCCAGGCAGGTCGAAAGAGGCGACCGAGTGACGGATTACGTGTCACTGGTATTGTGACTACTAGGCATTGAAATTATTGTTAAATTGGATTAACTGTTACGTTGTTAAAGTTAATTAATATTTAACAGTTATTTATTTGTGTTATATTATATCAGTAGTCTATTTATATAATAAGTAAGTATTAGAAGCAGTAAACACGAAGCTACCAAACAAGGTCCTCTAGAATAGTTTTAATAACTTTAACAGTTATTATTATCACGCTCTCTCAAATATTTTTATAACAATATTACCATATGTCAAGTTATTGGTAATTTTAGTGATGCATAAAAATTACTTTTAACAGTATTTGCTAATATAAATAACAGTTGTTAATTGTAAAAAAAATGTAGTACGAAATTTAATATGTTATCTGTTAAATGATCCATGCCTAGTGACTACTAGGTAATAGAGTTCCGCAACGTCTCGCCCGGGTATTTGGTACAACCGCCTTATCTGTTCATGTCTCAATAGCGTTAATGATTGCCATTGTCAAGTTGCAGTTTAAGATGAGGTAGCTAGTAGACTTATACATGTGGAATTGTCACCCCACTACACGGATAGTAGTGTCAATAAGTAATGGTTGCCTCTTTTCACCAAGAAGGCCATCGGCTTTTTCGCTTTCCGAAATCCTTTGAACCGGACCAGTTCAGATTTTCAGGAAGCCTAAGTTTGACGGAATTGAATCGAATGCCATCAACCACGTTTCGATCGGTAAAGCCGTTAAAAAGTTATGAAATGTTTACATACACACATACACACGCACATACAGCATCGTGAAAATAATCGGAAAATGTTCCTATATCTGTCAAAACTCGATTATCGAAAATAGGGACAAACTCAGTAACTTCCTGATAGGTACTGTAATACCTTTATGGTATTACATGTATACTGGCAGCTTTGTCTGCTTTTAAACGTAGAACATTGTGTAATTTTTCTATTTGATATGTATAAAATAAAAAGTGTTCGAAGTAATCTTGACGGGCAAAGACATATGCCCGGAAAATAAATGGAGTTCTGAAAATTTTTGGTATTATTTGAATATAATACTAAAACTCGACGATCTTCGTGTACCTCAAGCAGCCAAGCAGATTAAAATAAATCCCCCGGGCAAAAGGAGTTACAATTGGTGAAGTAACCCGGCAAGCCGTTACAGTACTACTTAAAGTAGCAGGAAGTTAAAAAGTTTTCACAATATATTTTGTTGCACATTTGATATATTCCACCAAGACAGATATAAGCCAAGCAATTTTTTAACTGGTATTATCAACATAGCAACGTTTACATTAGATACATGTAGTGTGGTAAATCAAATTATACGCATTTTATAATCAAGGCAATGTTTTAATTATTTATTTTTAAAACTTGCAATTACAAAATACAGGAAGTTAATCAACTACATACTACTTAGCTAATTAAATTAATAAGTGGAATACCATCTCCATAAACCTCTACTTCTTTAACTGGGTAAAGATTGTGTGCCTATCTGGAGAGTCGAAGTCATCGAAGTGGCGAATACTTTTTATTTACAATTATAAATATTATCAAAGATCAGTGATAAATAATCACTTTAAACTCAACAATACAACAATATTACATTGCATACATACAATGTGTAACATAGAAAACTTTCGATTCTCGATTTTAAAAAATTAGGTTCGTGAAATGATTGTAATTTATTTTATTTTTCAAAATTGTACATACAGTTTTAAGATGTACCAGTACATAATTAGTGAAAGTTGAAACAAAATTGCGAAGAAACAGGGGTATTGAAGTCAACTGTTGCAGTTTTAATACGTTGAACCAATAAACGATGGAGTTTTAATAGCCTACACTCTAGAGCAATTTATACCTATTTTAGCTCATCTGATGGAGAATTTAGTTCCATCCTCAGAATCTTCCAGATCCTTCGATCCCAAGTTTATGACGTCAAAATTTCGCCATACTCTTCTATAAGCAGACAATATAAAAGTCTTCTGATTCATGTGTAAAAATCGTAAATATATAAGTATATATAGTAAATATTTCATGTGTAGAAATCGTAAATGTCTGTATTTCATACTAGCTGTTGCCAGCGACTTCGTCCGCGCGACTTCGTTTACTCCGCACTGCTCCTCCCTCGTAGGTGATAGCGTGATAATATGTAGCCTATATGTTGACCCGACCTGTTAGTAATATTCATGCAAAATTTGAAGTAAATCCATGCAGTACTTTTTGAGTTTACCCCGGACATACATACAGACAAACAGACATACAGACAAACAGACAAAAATTCTAAAAACTACATTTTTGGCTTCGATATCGATTGTAGATCACGCCCCAAGTATTCTTTTAAAAAAATATTCAATGTTCAGTTTTGACTTTCCTGCGATTTTATTATATGTATAGATTGTGTAGAAATTGTAAATTTTTATATTCCAAGTATAATTGCGCATAATTTACCCGAAAAAAATTATCACAAGTTTGTTTAACCTTGTGATGTATTTAGAACCACAGTAGCTGTCCAAAGGCTACGACGTAGTGAGTTGTTTTTTATTTACACAAAATCATTTTGCTCATATTCAATAGGAAAATCTACATTCTATTCAGATGTTTACGTGTTCATTCACACGCGTGCCTTTGTGTGCGTGTGGCGTCGTTGCGCCTGCGCAGACGGCTGCACGACCGAGCCCTCTTTGTTTGTTGACAAGCCAAGCGCGCCATGGCTACGCGATCAGTTTTGTTTTGACTTTTGTTCGTGAATGCATTTGGTTCGTGTCGGTCGTGTTACTGTACTTGTATTCCTGTACAAACTCGTCCTATCGTCTTCGACTAAATTTAGTTGAGTTTATTTTAAATACTTTCTTTTGCGTGTCGAGTGTTGTGTTTTCATAAGTGAGCTACTTTGTTGGGAATATTTGCGTCTTTGAAATCACGTTTTCATTGCTGAGGCACAAGGTAATTTTCTTTATTGACTTTTTATTCGGCTCCATCTGTTTCTTAATAATTTGGAAATTACGACACGGCTAAAGATAATAACAATGATGTTATCATGATCAAGTGCATCTTATCGTTGTGAATTGTGAAAACTTGTTTGCTTCGAGAATTTTTCACATTTTATATTGTTTACTGTGTACGGAATTTTTAAGCCCTGTGTTTAGTATAATCTTTTAAATTAATACTACGGATTTATCATAATATTCAATTAAAAATAAGTAGAATTAAATAATCCAAGTGTTGTCTAAAGTTAGAGTTTAAAATATAGGTAAATTGTGCGCTCATTTCAGATAGAATCGCGTACTGTCAATTTTATTACTTTGTGTACATTGCTTTGTAAAAACAACTATAAATCTTATGCCTAAGGTTGGATATGCAAAAACATATGTTTTTGCCCTATAATAACTAGGTACTTATGTCAAATTAGCGACAGTTTTGTTTGGGAGTGTGCATCTTGGATTTTTTATATCAATGGTTTCGTACTCATAATTCATATCACCTGATAAATAGGCAGATGGGCATTGAAACGATAATTAGCCAACTGTATTTTTATGTCAGGTGGTCATGGCATCGATAAATTTTAGTCAATTATTAAAAATATTTTATAATTCATTTAATAATAAAATTCCAAAAAAATACACAGTAAGTCGCTTAAATTCAATAAATCTTGAATATTGTTTAATTAAATATTTCGTTATAGATAGCCAGTCCAAATATAATTTCTAACTAGATTTCTAACGTATTAATAATCTTTTTACGAATATAACAGGAATTCACAAACTAGACATCGTCTGTATTTTAACCTTTGGGATAAAATACCAATATGCTTATACATTTTTTAGACATTGCGTTTAAGTTCAATATTAGATATTGCTTTCTTATCAGAAAAAATAAATTATGAAAATATATTGCTATGTTTTAATATCTATAAAATATCGTGACACATTTTTTATGTTTATCTATATTAGTAGAGGTTGTTGACCAAACTACCGCGAACTAACATATGAGTGTAATTCGGCACGGAGTAGCGAATGTCAGTGCCCTCTCACTTTTCTCGCTAACGTTTCACTTCATTATTTATTTTGTGGTTTCTGCATGAATTGCGTTGATTATAAGATTGCTCCTTGGCTCATTTTGATGTGATTCAGTTTATGAATTCCTGGACTAGGTTCCCGGGCTGGCAAAGTGTTTGTTGATATCTAGAAAATAATTCTCTGGTGTTTCGACAAGCACGTAAATCGCTACTAATGTGATTACCGGGACCAACAGCGTCCCGGATATCGCAAGTTAAAAGCGATAGTCATTAAAGTTATATTACATACTAGCTGTTGCCAGCGACTTCGTCCGCGCGGACTTCGTTTACTCCGCACAGCACCTCCCCCGTAGGTGATAGCGAGATAATATGTAGCCTATATGTTGACCCGACCTGTTAGTAATATTCATGCAAACTTTAAAGTGAATCCATGCAGTACTTTTTGAGTTTACCCCGGACATACATACAGACAAACAGATAAACAGACAAACAGACAAAAATTCTAAAAACTATATTTTGGCTTCGATATCGATTGTAGATCACGCCCCAAATATTCTTTTAAAAAAATATTCAATGTACAGTTTTGACTTTCCCACGATTTTATTATATGTATAGATAAATGGTATTGTAATTAGGTAAGAAAATACAGTTTAACCTAGGTAAGGTTAAACTGTATTTTCTTACTCCTATATACCTACCTATTTGTTATAATTTTACTGTGGGTCCCAAGCAGCTAAGCTTCTAGGGCAAGCTTCCCTAGGGCGCCCTGAGTGGCCATCAGGTGGTTGCCGTTGTTGATTCTGGTTTGCAGGATTTACTGCGTTGGGATCAAATAGTGAGTCCAATGCCCTTTAAAAATCTCCAAATGTGACGCTGGGAATTACCATCCAGTTCGCCATAACACTGGTTTATCATAGTAAATTTTAACGTCTATCGATATATTTACTGTGCCCATCTCGCAAAGGCATGACTTTTTTTATTAAGACAAAAAAACGATAGGGATTATACATGTTATGAGATATTTTTTGTAGTTAAAAATATATTGCAAAACCCTGTTGTGAATACTGGAGTATCGGGAAACTTCTGTCGTTTCATAAAAAATATTCCACGTGGAATAATTTTTCCCTAACCATATACTTATTTAAAAAAACATTAAAATATATACCTAGATGTTAATGGTAAATTAAAAATAAAAAACTAAAAAAAATATCAAGTTGATTAACTAATATGAATACTTGACTCACGTAACACTTATCTTCAAATTTGGACTAATTTACACAAAAACTTATGAATAAGGCAGATGTGCTATTTTTCTAATTTATAAGCTATATTATTCTTATGTGTTTATCTATATAAGTTTTAATGTTACAGAATAATAAACATTTTTGTATCGTAGTAAACAACTAGTTGACTTTCTGAATATGGAGAGATAGATCTATTCCCTGTAGACACTAAAGATGTTTTAAACTCATTGTCATCTGTAGAAGTATGTAACATAACATACATAATTATAAAAAGCTCGCTTTTTTTTATAACATAAGATAGCAAACAAGCAGATGGATCTCCTGATGGAAAGAGTCAACCA
Organism: Apodemia mormo; assembly: GCA_036924255.1. NCBI lineage: Eukaryota > Metazoa > Arthropoda > Insecta > Lepidoptera > Riodinidae > Apodemia > Apodemia mormo. The sequence goes on along the minus strand of JAUPFN010000012.1, from coordinate 7,321,131 downwards.
TCGCCTATAGACACCAAAGATGTTAATGGTGCGTTGCTATCTTGTGGCGAGGTCTAATGCCACATGCATAAGTTTACCGGCTACCTTACCCTCCAAACCGGAACACGACAGCGACAAGCACTGACGCTATTGCGGCAGGAATACGTAAGGCGGTTGTACCAGACCCGGGCGAGACAATGCAGAACTCTACCACCTAGTAGCCACGATAGCAGTGACTCGATAGCCAATCGGTCGCTTTTTACGACCTGCCTGGCAGAACGGCAGTTGGCCTATTCTTCAAAGGAGGCCGGGACCAACACATCGCCTTCGCTTTCCTCACTCTTTAAATAAATCCGAGGGCACATTATCGGGCAAAGATTCGTAGAGCATTGTAGCAATAAAACTTTGTGTTCGTGCTACGGCTACAACGCTATACTACGGGGCCACACATACTCGGTCGGAAATAGTTCGGGTGAATACAAGACGTATGTCTATCTCGCTTCAGTTTGTAATTTGCACCAATGCAAAAGTGAGATAAACTTTATATTTCTAAATGGCGTAGTACACAATCGTTAGAATCCCAAAGTCCTTCGGGTTAGACCGAATGATTTGCGGTTCGCGTTGGCCACACACATCGCGTCAACGCGAATTTTCGCGATATCCCTTTAATGAAGCCGGGAGTCGGGACCAATAACATTCGCGCCCTTGCGACAAAAAATAATAAGGCGGTGGTATATAGGCAAGAAGTTACAGAACTGTTATCACCTAGTAGTCATAATGGTATTGACATGTTTGGCTAATCGTTCTCCGAATACAAACTGCCTGGCGGAAATTCTAATGGACTATTCCTCAAAGTGCATAGACCATCACGAGGCAAACGCATATATCCTTCAAAATCTCTCTTTTATGCCTTGTATTGCTTTAATACTAAAGTAAATTGTAATGTAGAAATACCGTTGGCATTTCTACATATATCAGTATGCATCAGAATTATTTAATTAAAAATCAGGTCTTTAAAACCTGTTATTTTGCAAAACCTCTCAGCTGCGAATCTTGACAGCCAGACTTGGATTTATTCAGACCCTAAAAAATCTAAATATTTACATGTTAAAATCTTGTCTACTTATATCATAGGATAGTAGATGGTTTCCTGATGGAAAGAAATCCATCGCCTATAAGCACCAAGGATTTTAACGGTTTGTTGCTATCCAAGTAGTGGATTTGGAATGGCACATGTATAAGTGTATAGGCGTGAGGCATCGTATAAATGCTACACGCATACATTTATCGGCTACCGTACACTCCGTCCTTCAACCCGGTAAGACCCGGAGCTATTTCTGCAGGAATAGGTAAGGCGGTGTTATCAAGTTTATTCGTGACATGGCAGAATTTTGCCACCTAGGTAGTAACTATGATGTTAACGACACAATTAGCCTTTTGCCGTATGTTATGCCTGGTAATTAGATAGTTGATATTATGTTCTTCAGAATCGGTCTATAGCTTAGAGTCAAGTCTCAAATCAAAACCGGTTTGAATCAGGCTTTGAATTCGACATACGCTGCTGTAACTGGTGTAATATCGGATATAGAAATTTTAAGTTTGGAGTGTATGTAGGTGTTTTGATAATATCTAACATTTTTAGGTCATATAACAGGAAACATTTAATAAATAGTAATAATAGTAACAATAATAGCTGCGTATTATTGATTGATTGATTATAAAATGCATACTCTGCAAGGAAACTAGCGAGCATATTTATGATTTATTTTGATAGACGTTAATTGTGGTCGTTCACTTTTTATTGAGTATTCTTATTATTCTTTGATGTTATTACCATTTTTTAATTGCCGTTGATAATTAATTAAAAATGAGTTATTTTTGTGTTATAGCACTCACCCCGTGCTTGGGAATCTGGAAAAACCTTAAAAACAGCAAAGAAAAATATCGACACGCGGGATTTGAACCTGCGACCATTTCCCTAAAGCCGCGTGTCGATATTTTTCTTTGCTGTTTTTAAGGTTTTAAAAATGAGTTACTTATTTAATTTATTAATTTTAAACCCAGTTTAGATCGTTTTGTTAAATAATTAGTTAACTAAGTTGATCAATCCAACACGTAGCGGTCCGCGTTTGTTTCTTTCTTCACTTATTTATCCTAACCCACAAAACGGATTTCTTTATTTAGGCGTTTTAGTTTTTTTATGTTAAGTAGATTACAACTGAACTTCTGTATAGAAAAAAATCAGTGGCTTGGTTATCAAGCCACAAAATAATCGATTTGCATGGCTTACACCACTTATACTGTAGATAATTGTACTCGAACGAAACTGGGTCGGGACGTTAGAATATTATAATTGTTTCTTTTACACAAATGTTGCAAATAATTCTAATTAAATCTTCAGACTTAGTAACAAACTGAATTTTGCCGTAAAATTAAATAAGTTAATTAAAAAGGAGAACTGCCAATCCAGTCTCACATATCGCTGTTGTGAATATACATATTTTACAGTATAAAAACTCTACTTGAAAGTGTCAATATTGTGATCATCTATCTATCTATATATACATACGTATACATATAATAAAATCGTAGGAAAGTCAAAACTGGTTTCCTGATGGAAAGAAATCCATCCAATACATGCAGTACTTTTTGAGTTTACCCCGGACATACATACAGACAAACAGACTAAAAATCTAAAAACTATATTTTAGGCTTCGATATCGATTGTAGATCACGCCCCAAGTATTCTTTTAAAAAATATTCAATGTACAGTTTTGACGTTCCTTTGATTTTATTATATCTTATTATTATTATATCATATCATTACATAGTATAAAACAAAGTCGCTTTCTCTGTCTGTCCCTATGTCCTTATGTCCCTATGTATGCTTAAATCTTTAAAACTACGCAACGAATTTAATGCGGTTTTTTTAATAGATAGATTGATTCTTGAGGAATGTTTAAGTATATAAATCTTTCCGATATTCCCACGGTAACAAAAGCTGCGCGGGTGAAACCGCGGGCAGGTCGCTAGTTATATATAAAGTCTGCACGAGTGCGCCTGCGAGTCTGACTCGGTAATAACTAAAATTGTAATTTTCAAAGTGCCTATAAAAGAAAATTTTAACTAAATGTTTTGATTTGTATTTATCGGGTGGAACTGATTGACGTGATTTACCAACAAAGAAAGAAAACAAAAAGCCAACTTCGACTCATTGTCCCTGTATATTTTATTCCTTAACCCTAGTCATAATATATAAGCAGGAAGTGAATTTTATTTTGCGTGATCAATCAATCCATTACATCAGCGGACTGTGTGTCCTCCCAAACGCGAAGAATCCGTAATAGGTACATGAAATAATGAATTATTTTTGCGTTCGTTTTAAGAGGCAGTTCACACTTTAGACCAACTTTTGACGAGAAATTAAAATTTTCTAACTCCTAATTTTCATATTATAAGATACTTTTATTTAATTGGATAGTACCGTTCGATAGTTTTTTTTTTTTTATCATAAGATAGCACACAAGCAGATGGGTCTCCTGATGGAAAGAGTCAACCATCGCCTATAGACACCGAAGATGTTAATGATGCGTTGCTATCTCGTTGCGAGTTCTAATGCCACATGCATAAGTTTACCGGCTACCTTACCAAACCGGAACACGACAGCGACAAGCACTGACGCTATTGCAGCAGGAATAGGTAAGGCGGTGGTACCAGACCTGGGCGAGACAATTCTGAACTTTACCACCTAGTAGCCACGATGTTAGTGACTCGATAGCCAATCGGTCGCTTTTTACGACCTGCCTGGCAGAACGGCAGTTGGCCTATTCTTCAAAGGAGGCCGGGACCAAAACTGTGAAAGATTTCTATTGAGAGAGAATACTATAAATAATAAAGTCCGCTACGTCCGTGTGCCAAAATTAGTACCGCGTAGTAATAATTAAATAATTAAAAGTATCGATACTATTTTCATTTTACCAGCACTAGAGGTGCACTATATGGACGACGACGTCCAGCTCTCGCATCGATTGGATAATATTTTAATTTCAGTTGGTCGATTTTGTGAAATGGCTCTTAACGTTAGCAACAACTTAGGTACTAGCTGTTGCCAGCGACTTCGTCCGCGCGGACTTCGTTCACTCCGCACTGCTCCTCCCCCGTAGGTGATAGCGTGATGTTATATGTAGCCTATATGTATATATCATCTATTTTTTTGCAATATCACAATATTATAAAATATATATATGAGATTGGTATGAGGAGCAATTAATTTTTTAACAGGTTTTTAACAGGAATAAAACTGTTCTCACTGGAACGCATGCTTTTGAAACCTTACTAGCACAATAATTAAGCCATGTTTATTACTTTCCTAATGAAGTCACTTTCCTCTATCTCTAAAACTTCATCAAATTTCATTATGAAAATAATATTTTACGCAATATAATGAGTTACTAAACAAAACTTATTAGGGTTGTTTTTTATTAGCTGCGAGCTGTTTTTTGCTAGCTGTTGCCAGCGACTTCGTCCGCGCGGACTTCGTTTACTCCGCACTGCTCCTCCCCCGTAGGTGATAGCGTGATGTTATATGTAGCCTATATGTTGACCCGACCTGTTAGTAATATTCATGCAAAATTTGAAGTAAATCCATGCAGTACTTTTTGAGTTTACCCCGGACATACATACAGACAAACAGACAAAAATTCTAAAAACTATATTTTTGGCTTCGATATCGATTGTAGATCACGCCCCAAGTATTCTTTAAAAAAATATTCAATGTACAGTTTTGACTTTCCTACGATTTTATTATATGTATTTTGTTATTAAACCGAAAGTTTAATATTCATACGTCGAAAGCGTCAGTTTAATTGCGTCTGAAAGACGATTAATTTATTTTCGGTATTTTGCTTAAAAAGTGGATAATGACATAAATTCGGTAATATGACTGTTTAAATTTAAGTATTTGTATAAATTTCACACCAATACTTCAATTTAAACAGTTATATTACTTAGAAACTCCACAGACCATATGAATACTAATAGACACGCCATTGGGAAAAAAACGTGTCGTCGCGCATATGAGTAATAAGAGCGCCTATTACTGTCAAAAATGTCATACATTTGTAGGTTATATTATATTGTGAAAAAATAAAAATAAACCATGTATTGTTTTCTCGTACCGAATGAGATGACAAGGTTTAAAAATTACCCTTGAAGTGATTTTATTTCATCGGTAAGTAGTATAGATAGCTTGCATTTACACATTAAAATACAGAGTATTTTAATGTGTAAATGCAAGCTACGCTGACAAGTCTTGAAAGGTGTATCCATTTAATCCGTGGAAAACTCGATGAAGGAAGGTCAAACGAAGCCGGATCTTGTACTATAAGAAAAAGCAAATATGTATTTAACGTATAATTATTTAAACACAATAAAACTGCAACCTTTAAAATCCATAATCAGACTTTTACCAATATGGCAGGTATAGGGAGTAAGAGTTTTACTCGTTTTAAGCTATACTCCTCGAGCGAGCAGTTCTGAACGCACAGATACTATACTCATTCATGAGATATTTGTCCGTCTAACTAGCGTGCTCCTACTCCGAGTAAGAGCGAACAGCAGTCTTGTTAAGATACTCTATTTAGGATACTCGTTTGGGGCGCTCAGTCAACGAGTCGAGTGGTAGTGAAAATTCGTCAGTCGCTCCCAAAACGAGTGATAGGGACTGACTCCGAGCCAAATATCTCCCACCCTTACTCTTTTCACGATTCATTCCACATAAATTTCGACTGTTAAGTGTTGAATATTAGCGCCCTCTGAAGAAGGTAAATAAAAATGTAAGTGATAAGTTTTCTAGTGTAGGCGGTACAGTAAGGAAATTTTTTTTTTTCAAATGTCTATTACTTTTTCAAAATTTGACATATTAAAACGTTTTTTTTTTTCAATTTTTTTTTATGTACTTTCCAAAAAAAATACGAAAAATTTTTTTGAACATTTTTTTTCCACAACTAATTTGAAAAATAAAGAAAGTAAAAAAAAAATTGTTTTTCGGTCCATTTTTTAACAATGGACAGGCGTTTAGAACAACACATTTGATGAATTTTCGCCTTTTCAAAATTTTCTACTTTTTGATTCGTTAAATTGATTTCTTCATGGTTTCGAGAAATGACCGAAGAACTTTTTTTTTGGTTTTCAATCTAGTTATTGAAAGAAAAAATACAAATAAAATGTTTGAAGATTTTTTTTTAATTTTTCGAAAAAACAGTTTATTTTTTCGATGATTACTACCTCCAATTTTTGTTTTTATGTATTTTCTTCATATTTCGAAATTTTCTTTGAACAAAAAAATTTTCAAAACGGTGTTATGAGAAAAAAAAGTAAAAAAAAAATTTTTTTTTTCAATCGGAAAAAAAAAATTATCAAAAGAACACCACTCCGAAAAAATTTGAGAATTTGCAGAAAATACTAAAGTTTAAAGGAGTAGGAGAAATATACTAAAGAGCAAGTCTATTTCGCTCCGACTCGGAGTTAGATCTATGTATACTACTACTATAGAGTATTTGGAAATCTATACTCTCGTGCACGATACTCTTTTGACGAGTAACTCTCAATAAGAGCGGTCAGTTTTCGAAAATGAGCGGCTCTTAAGGAGTACTCCCTATCCCTGCTGAATATGGTAGGTACTGCCTATTCTGCTCAGATCATGAGTTCGCGCTTTCGGTCGCCTCTGGTTGGCTAAAAGTGTTATAGAGGTGTTTTCGAGGTTTACGTAATCTCAGTAGCAGCTCTGAGACTAGCGGGGATTTGACGTCGTTTTTTAATTATAAGAGCTGACTAGACCGTTATGTTATTCTAAAAGTTATTTTTAAAAATGAAGTAAGTTTGCTGCAAACAACTTAATTTTAATATTTGAAAAGCTGTAACTTTTGAACATTTTAATTCGATTTTAAATTTTTAAACACCATTCGTAGTCGATGATATAAGAGATGGCGCTGAATCTAATCAGCTCCATTTCTGAATAATACAAGTTTATTTGAAGTGGTCTCCTTTAGGTACAATACAACCCCTAAACGTTGAGGGCAGTTATCAATAGAAGCACGCACTCACTCTCCATGGAAAAATTCTTCACTGCCAATCGTGTGGATTGTTTCATGGACTCCAAAGCATTTCAAGCAAGCTATACACTCTGAAAGTGGTCATAAATCATAATTCAGCCGAGCCGATTTAGATCGGGACTAGATGACGGGCAGTCTTCAGCTCTGATAAAGTCCGGAAGTTTTTTAATCAAGATTGAGTGGATCGAGCTTTATAACCCGGCACCCAGTCTTGCTGAAAGGTATATTCTTCGTTATTAAACATGGTGTCGTTAAGAGACTTAACTACCTTCTCGAGAATGGTATCTTGATACACTTGTTCCGAGGTTACGATACTTTTTCGTAAAAATATGGCTCAGTCACTCCTTCACACCAAACCATCCCTGAAGTCGGATATTGCCCACGTTGTACTCTGTTAGCTGATTGAGAAGCTTCCTTAGAGCTTTGAATACAAATATGGTCATTTTGTTTAATAAATTATTGCTTAATTTTTAAAAAAATCTCACCCTTAAACAAAAATTTTCTGTGACTCTCTTTGCGTACCGCTTAAGTAGTTGTTTTGATTTTACCAAACTATTCTTTTTTAAATTATCAGTTAAGAAATGACTAGTACGTCTCTCATAGGCTGCAAGTACTAAGTCATACCTACCTTTATCTCCCGAGATAAAAAGATTTTGCTTTCGGACAGGATTTCTTAGAAATTCTTCCCCTTACGGCTTTCACTTTTTTCGTTCGAACATTACGTGGACGGCCAGATCTTTTCTGTCACAAACAGAGGAGGTTTCATTGTACCTATCAATAGCCCGGTACACAAATATTTCAATAATACCATGAAGAGTTCTAAAAATTGTATTTGGCTCCATACCTACTTTGTGTAATGCAATCACAGCGATTCGGTTCTCTTTATCACCCCACTCCATTTTAATATCACAAAATATTTTACAATGCGTTGACTCGAAAACGAGAAAACACCATTGTGTTTCCTCATTTTCGAATCATGTCATTCGATTTCGAGTCATGTTAGTCATGTTCATTAACAATAATATAAAAATAACAGATTCTAAATTCAATTGTAATATTTTGTTTATTTTTAATGTATGTATGTAGTGGAATTTAGTTTAAATGTTATCAATATTCCAGTAATATTCGAGACTATAAAATGATCAAAACAATAACGGTTATAGTGCGTAGTTGGTAAATATTTTTAACAAGAAAATCTTTGACCCCGCGCATAGTAAATTGTTACAAGGTCTCGCATAAATTACAATAGTTATCAACGAATATGGACAATAGGTTAAATAAATAAATAAACAATAGAAGCAAATTACGAAACGTTTAAGTCTTGATTGTAATCAACTTTTAATGTACTGCCAAGTGTTTTAATAAACTTTTTTCAGTTTTCTAATTATCTGGGGTGTAATTTTAAAACATCGTAGAGTTAATATAACATGAATATAATGATATTATTTTTATGCTTCATGGTCCATATATCAGATCAGAAATAAACGAGCTGTTTCTCGCGACATGTTTGCGTGACACACACATTACTACGTTTTACTCGGTTGGGTAAAAGTTGCCTATGTTATTTGGTGACCTGCATCTTTACAGATCGGTTCAGCAGTTTTTGAGTTTATTTTTTCCATCTATCAATCAATTTTCGCTGTAAAAATAAAAAAATGTGCATTTTATTCGAAAACATAACTTTGACAGATGGTACCAGTGGACCAAAGCAGGCGACATTAAAATTGACGAAAAGTCATTTAAAGAGCGTGGAATCCTGGATATATTTCAGTAATCAGAATGCCAATATCATTAAATGTGTCCAAGCATTAGAAATTTGAAAAAAAATAAAAATATTTACATGCATTTCTAATGGGAAAAAATCAAATTAAAACGGCAAGCACTTCAAACTCGAATTAAGAGCTCTAACTTGGTGGAAATTTTTTTTTCAATATGTAGAACAAAATTTTGCTTGAGCACCTAAAAAAAAAATGTTTGTCGCAAATGAATCACCCTAATATATATATATATATATATATATATATATATATATATATATATATATATATATATATATATATATATATATATATATATATATATATATATATATAATTTTAATTATATTACATATAATATAAATAATTACCACATCATATTAAGTAGTTTGCACACCATATTATGGTAGAATATGTTGGTAATTTAATTAATTTTTAATAACTTGTGACACACATATTCTTGCAAATAAATATTTTTTCATTTTCAGTTTTCATACCTATAATATAAATTTTAATCATAATTAAATATGCATATCAACGTAAAAATTTACACACATTGACCTAACCCTAACTCCAAGGTTTGCAAATTATTTGCTGGTGTTTTATCATTAGTCAACGATAGATAAGAATATTAGTATAGTTATACATTAGCATAAAAAAATTGAAATACATATATGAGTAGACATAGTAATATATTTACAGCACTGTGTGACCAAAATCCGTACTTTAGCCAAGCTTTTCCGTGACCTAAATTTCGAAATCGAAAAGCGTGGCTAAAGTTGTCCGGCTACCTTACACTTCAAACCGGAACACGAAAGTGACTAGCGTTGACGCTATTACGTTAGCAATACCAGACACGGGCGAGCCCATGCAGGACTCTACCACCTAGTAGCCACGATGGTAGTAACTCTACTAACTAAGCTAATCGGTTGCTTTTTACGACCTGCCTGGTAGAACGGCAGTTGGCCTATTCTTCATGCCGGTTGCGAAGAATTTAGACACCACCTTCGGACGGTATCCGATTATTCTAATCATGTTTACTTAGTCTTGATCTTTCTCAGTACCTACATTTTTTCACATTTCCATTGTGAATCTGTTTTGTTAACCTTTCATCTACCAATCTTTTTACACGTCAAACCAACGGAGCATTTTGTTTCTCTTTTTAATATAAGTAATACAAGTACGTTTTAATAACTGTACTTGCAATGTATAACTTAAATCTTGTTTGCTGTAAACAGATTTTTGCACAGTCGGTCTCGAAAACTGTTAATTTTACGGTACTTCTTATGAATATTTGCGGTTTAGCGTGTATATGGATATTTCTGAACAGTTTTTGTAACAGTTTAAATTTAATACGAAGTTTTAAACGCTCATATGTTTGACACGTAGGTTATGTTACACTAACAATTTTCCAACGGTTAAAGACTTCGGCATAGATGCATGAGAACGTGGGCTCTTATCCCGAGGCGAAAAATTCGTTCTAATTTTCTAAATATTTTTTTCCCCGTGTTGGTTCCGGGCTTCTTTGAAGAATAGACCAACTGACGTTCTGCCAGGCACGTCGTAAAAGGCGACCGATTGGCTATGCAAGTTACTAACATCGTGGCTGCTAGGTGGTAGAGTTCTGCATTGTCTCGCCCGGGTCTGCTACCACCGCCTTACCTATTCCTGCTGCAATAGCGTCAGTGCTTGTCACTGTCGTGTTCCGGTTTGGAGGGTAAGGTAGCCGGTAAACTTATGCATGTGGCATTAGACCTCGTCACAACATAGCAACGCACCATTAACATCTTTGATGTCTATAGGCGATGGTTGACTCTTTCCATCAGGAGACCCATCTGCTTGTTTGCTATTCTATGATATAAAAAAAAAGAAAAAATAAATGTGAATTTTTAATAATCCGCATCTGCATCTGCATCCGCGGATTTCAAAATTCTTGCATCCGTAACAACCCTGATACGTAATACGTTAGTAATTTTAAGCATTGTATGAACATAATTATATCTCTTCACACCACACATTTCAATTGAAGATCTTGAGAGTCATCTCAAAGTCAAAATTAACACACGAGACAACAAATTCAAATATCATGACGACGGATATGGATGTTCCATTTAAATCTTAATCTACCTGTTCGTCTCAATAAATCCATGCGACACTATGACAGAAAAAATGTAGAATAATATGCTCTTGGTTGTAATCTAAAAAATATCTTATGTTGCGTGAAACATCTCCTTAATTACGTAATGTGTCGCTTTAGCGAGAACTACATTAAGCTAATTCCTGATACAGAGACATTACACTTTTATAGCGCGGAGACTCCTTTGGGAGTCCTACAAATGTGCCGCGAAGGGTTACGGGCCTTTCCTTAATTATAGAACAATTGCACTTGAATAAATTAACAATGGACCACTAAGAAGTATTTAAATTATTAGGGTTTGCATGCGATTTGAATTTATTATCACCTAATTTTTTTAAACAAAAAGAAATTAATTTGGCTGAATTTGAACCAATGAAAATTGAACAATTTACACCACATTTAAAAAACACTTTTCAATTTTCACTTTCAAACAAATTGCTTTAAGTAGGTATCTTCTAAAATGAAAACCTGAATTTCATCCGCGTATAACCATATAGATATAACCATATAGGTATAACTATATTAAGTACTAGCTGTTGCCAGCGACTTCGTCCGCGCGGCATTTGTTTACTCCGCACAGCATCTCCCCCGTAGGTGATAGCGTGATAATATGTAGCCTATATGTTGACCCGACCTGTTAGTAATATTCATGCAAAATTTGAAGTAAATTCATGCAGTACTTTTTGAGTTTACCCCGGACATACATACAGACAAACAGACAAAAATTCTAATAACTATATTTTTGGCTTCGATATCGATTGCAGATCACGCCCCAAGTATTCTTTAAAAAACATATTCAATGTACAGTTTTGACTTTCCTACGATTTTATAATATGTAGTATATGTATAGATAACCATATAGACATAACTATATAGGTATAATCATTTAGGTACAACCATATAGGTGTACATCTTAGCGAACAGTACATTGATATGACAAATATTTTCGCCAGATTAAAGCAGCGGCACGAACCGTTTTGAAATTTAGAAAAATATCATCACTCCGATTTTCTGGCTAGTAGAATGAACCGAACGTCATTGAACGTGCCGGTTTACCACGATTCACCGGTTTGTCAGTTGGCAAGGAAAGTGGTGATCCCCATAGTCGAATTTACTATCTGATAACCACTACTCACACATACACATTTTTTTGTTGCGGTAATCGGTACAGACATATTTACACGTTCATAAAAGGGGTGCGTGCATGAGGGTGCACACTACATTCATTTTCAAATCAAACTTAGTCGAATATAAAAGATGTTTGTGATTCCACTCCTCCGAAACGATTAGACCGATTTTTTTGTATACATTTGACAGGTATGAAAATAGGTAGGTAGTAATGTATACCTACTGCTAGATGATTAAGGTGTCCTCCGAACCAGATCGTTTTAATTTTCCGACGAAAATTTGTATTTGTGTATTTTTTTGATTTGGCATCAAAAATAACTATAATCCCAAATTTTCACTCTACTAGTCTCACCCCCTCACCACCCATTATCCCCACCCGACCAAAATATTTTACCACAAATAAATTACATGGTACAACAACGTTTGCCGGGTCAGTATTGCTATAAATTTAAAGTTTGGTACCTAGTTCACGTGCACATTAAAACTGTTCTTAATAAGGCGTACTGGTTTTGTCCGCGACCAGCTTAAGCTAACGGGACGCGCGATGTAACATGTCCATGTTCGTTACTGCTTACGGTAAGATGAATCACCTTTTGACCGATATACGATGTCACTTCAAATTAGGGTTGCCACCTTCGTTAAAATATATTCACACATACTTTTTTAAAACTAAGAAACAACACCCAGCCGTGTTAAAATTGAATCAGCGACCATTTTGCATTGATATTAATACACACTAGAAATGAGCTGAATATTGGTTTCACCGAACAATGCTATACGGATATGGAGTATGACTCGGCTTGAAGCTAATGACGCGATCCAGTTACTCGGTTTAATTCAAATACAGTTTTGAGTCGCGATACAAGATTAAACACATAATGCCACAAGTATATGTTTACCGGCTGCCTTACCCTCCAAACTGGAATACGGCAACGAAAAGAATCGACGCTATTGCGACAGGAGTAAGTAAGGCGGTAGTACCAAATTCGGTCGAGACGTTGCAGTTATGCCACCTAGAATCACCTAGCTAGATCACCTTTGGTGCTGCAGACTTCAATAAGCAGCAGATATCTCATGTTGGCACAAGAACCATCTGCTTATTTGTTCTCATATGCTATTATACTGTTAACGAATAACTAAAATATACCTACAACAATAACCGAGTATTCGTTACTTGAACCGCGATATTCAGCCGAGTACGTTGAGTAAAGAAGACATCGATTATACCAAGTGCCGAGATATTACCGAATAATCATCGCATCTTTAATTCACACACACATTTATACATGTATTAGCGATATCCCTTAAACGTTGGATAAATGATCCAAATAGCCAACTTAAATGATATTATACATGTATAAGATAGCATTATAAACACACAAGAATGAGAAGTGTCTAGTCCCAGGGACTAAAAGGTATATCGGTTCAGGAACGCTAATAATAAATTAAGAAGTAATACAGAAATACACAAACACAATAATAAATACCCAACGATGCCTGAGCATGGTTGAGTGCGAATATTACAATAGCTGATCAAAGATTGACAAACAGATATACAATTCAAATTATATAAATAGATGTTGAGACCGGAGAACAGATTGACTAGGTGCTGTCTGAGCGTTGTGTGAAGAGACTTGTTTGTATAAAAAAATGTTACACGAAGAAGCAAGGCAAATCTGTCTGGACCTTCACGTGTGGCATTATCTTTCTTTGTCTACCCCGTAAGAGATTTGCCATGAAGATATACATGCATATCGTCTCTATCGCCTATACTGTATGTGAAAATAAATCGCTTTATACACCGACCTTACTTACCCACTGTAGCGACAAAAATATCGAAATATTGAAATAAATAAATAACACACTCTTAATGAGCGCTTCGAGAATTTTAACCCCTCTTTTAAAAATTAATTGATTTATATTTTTTTAGCAAAGCAGAGAAGGGGAACGGTTTTGTAGCGTAAATACTTGATGTATACTTTGGTCGACAACCCTATACAAACAGTTATATAAAAAGTGTGACTTTTAAAACGTCGTCGTTGGGGTTATTATTCTTTGTCACAGGGGGTCACCAACTTAATAGCGAACAAAGAGAGGAAACCCTATAACGTACGCTTTCCTGCTGACCTGATGATTATTATCTGATTACGACAGATAAATGGAGGATTTTCATTTCTTGCTGAGTGTTTGCCTGTTTCGCGCTTAACTTATAATTCGACTGGAGTCAGAAGTATCTTGATTTTTCGATAATGATAGGTGATCTGATATTGCACTAATACTAGTACTATTGAATAGTTTTTTATTTTTTTATTTTGTAATGCTGTTATTTTAAATGTGGCCGCGTATCCATTTCGTTAGCAACTTAAAAAAATGTTAACGCGTCAAAATAACTTGTAAAAATTTTACTGAAAAAAGTACTTCTGGTTTATGATTTCTGAATTGTTAGGTTAATATTAAAAAAAATACAGTAGCGCTCTAAAAGTTAGCCAAAGGAGTTACGAGTATACCTGCTATATAAATACAGATTTGCGTCCCATATTGAAGAGCGGCATACTTATCGTTTTCGAGCCATTTGCGAGCTGCTTGGCAAAAAGACATGTCTTTTTCATCTGATTATAAGATCTACTTTAAAAGAAATCCGACTACAACGTAACAAAATATAGTAATACAATTGACTAAGCACTTGTACTTTAATTTTACTCCACAACATATGTTTCTCATATGTTTTTTAAGTATACCTATTACACCCTGAAGATGCTTAAGAGTGAAACCGGTTGAGTGACATATTAAAAATAATGTTGTGAAGTTAAATTAAAGTACCTATAAGTGCTTAGTCAATTGTGTAACAATAATGGAATTTCATCAAGTGCTAACGATGGAAATTATAGAATACAAAAGAAGTATCTTCACACCCGTAACTCCGAAGAGGTAGGCAGAGGTACAACAAGTGCATCCACGATTAGCCGAAGATACTCTGTCCCACAATGTGATAGGTGGTGGAGCTATCGCCAACCGCCAACCGGGCACTTACTAATTCCCGGGCATCGTTGTTTTTATCATAAAACTGAAAAAACACGTTTTGAATTGCTCGACCCGGGAATCGAATGGAGGACGTCATGTGGTCAATAACGACACCGGACCACTAGGTCACAGAGGCGAAATTATGTAGCTTGTAGTTTTTATATTTCTCTTCAAAATATTGTGTTTTGATGTAGTATTTGGCCCTTTATTCTTCTCATATTTCTATTTGAATTTACATTATACGGTCTAGACTCTAGGCAGATTGTCAAGGTTCATTTTAATAACAGATTTATATTAAATCAAAGGACCTTCTGCAGTAAGTATTCAAAAAATGACAAATCGATTGATATGACAAAATATATGACCCCTTTCATTGAGCTGGAGGTAACTTCCAAGTATTGAAATACAGGTTCACTTCCAAGAATAATTCCGAAATTCGTGTTTGTTTGCACGTTACCAGTTGTTTGGAATCCTGGACCGTTACAGCCTCGTAAAGACGATGTTTATCCGAATCGGCTATGTATACCTATCATTTTCCATTATACGTCAAAAGTTTTATTGTCTGAGTTGACTTTGGGGCATAGAACGTAGGAATAAACCTTGACTCTGGGTAGTTTCTTTGTAGCAGCTTGTTTTATGAAGCTAAACCTATGTGCAGCATTGATGGAAGTTTTGAAAAAAGTTAAGGGTTCAATCCTTGGGCCAGATTGTATTTTTTCGAGTTATTCGAGAATTGAAATCACTAGGAGCAAGGAACTGGTGGAAATTTGTTCCCAGAATTCGGATAATTCGGATGAGCACGTACAGCCATCGGTTTCGATTATCGCCAGAGATAAGCAATAGTCGTTATTAGGTCGATAAAATTAAAAGTTACAGACTGAACTGAAAAGTCTATGAACGTTTTTTTCAGTGTACTTAGCAAAGGACAACTGACTTGACGTATATGCTTCTGGACGATTCCTTCCACTTTCCTTTTTCAGCTTCACTTTCTGGGTTAGCTGGAAGAAATCTCTGTCGTTAGGTCTCTCACCTTTTGTGCATTAAGTATCGTTTATTTTTTTTGTCATTATATAAGTGTACAATAAAGTGTTAAATAAATAAATAAATAAATATCTAATACCTTTAAACGAGCAATTCTTGTATATATATATATAATTGGCATCTCGGAATCGGCTCCAACAATTTTCATGAAAGTCACAAATTAGGGGTTTTTCGGGTCAAGGAATCGATTTATCAAGGTTCCAGGTCCAAAAAAAGCTCGGTCCCCAAGATATGGGTATGTGAAAAACCGAGCAAAGCTCGGTGAACCAGATATTTATATATTATATAATATAAAAATCAATTGCCGTTCGTTAGTCTCGCTAAAACTCGAGCACGGCTGAACCGATTTAGCTAATCTTGGTTTTGAATTAATTGTAAGTCCAGGGAAGGTTTAAAAGGTGAGAAGATATAGAAAAAAAAACAAGAGTAGTTAAAAAGGTAGACCGACGTTTGCCGGGTCAGCTAGTTATGAATAAATCATATTATAGCACGGATTATTATGTTGTTAAAGTATGTCCACATTTCTGTTATAATAAAATTTATGAAACCAAGATAGATGATTTAGCATCTATCTTGATTCCATAAAATTTATTAATATGATAATATATTTAATCAGGTCTGAAATTAAGAATAATTTATCATTTATTGGATACATTTAATCGGCCGGCCCTGTTAGCGCCCCTGACTGCGCATTCAATGGGGCTCGGTTTCGATTCCCGGCATGGACAGGCATTTGGGTGATGTTTGTATTTCTAGGTTTAGGTTTTGTAGGTATTAAATATGTATTAACAACGTTGACTAACAACCATATCACAAGAAAATATTTGTTTATTTTGGGGTTAAATCAATTCGTGTCATCCACGTGTCATGTCCACATATTATTATTATTTAAAAATCTTAACCTTATTATGTTTTGGCCGACCTGGAGACCGAACCTAGGACTTCATGAGCTGAGTGAAATACATATTAAATATATACATACACAGATACAGTGTAAACTCCATATAGGGAAATTTAAGGAACTGCACATTTTTATGGCGATATTGAAAGTTACGCCTTAATCGGAGAGAAGAAAAAAGGATTTGGATAGATCATTTTTAGCGCTTATTTTTTGTTATATATATGCTATTGCATTTTTGCTATGTTCCTAGTTTGAAATTTTGTAAGCAACTAAGAATATGACAACGTACATATAAGGGTCATTCCATGTCAAATCGACCAATAGTTGGAATCGACCCCTTTCGATTTGGATGAATTTTGGTCAGAACTTTTTTTTTATCATAAGACGAAGTTCTGCCAAAGGAAAAAAAATAAAAAAAAATTTTTCGAAAGATATGCAAATTCAAAATTTTGCGATTTTTCCGGTTTTTCAATTTTGTTTTTGCAATATCTCGAATGCTATTATAGATACAGGAATGGGCTTTCGTTTGTTTAAAAGGGGACACTTGGGGCTATTCATAAAAAAATATTTTGGAAAAAAATTTTGAAAAATGCCAAATTTTTAAATTTTGAATTTTTGAAAATCGTCAAAAATGAAGACCGCCATGAAAATTTTGGCTCAATTTTTAAATATAATACCTTGTAATGATCTTAAAAGATCCTGAAATTTTTGGATAGGGGTTTTTTTTTATTTAAAAAATATGAATTTTTGAATTTCAAAAAAAATGTTTAATTTCAGAAAAAAAAATATTTTTGTTTTTTGCAAATTCTATACAAGTTAAAGTTATGCAGATACATAATATTGTAATTTTGAGCATTTACAAATCAAAAATTCAATTTTACATTCAAATTTACTTTAATAACAATTCAAATTTAAATTCAAAAATTCATATTTTTGAAATAAAAAAAAACCCTATCCAAAAATTTCAGGATCTTTTAAGATCATTACAAGGTATCATACAAAAAAATGAGCCAAAATTTTCATGGCGGTCTTCATTTTTGATGATTTTCAAAAATTCAAAATTTTACAAATTTGGCATTTTTCAAAATTTTTTTCTAAAATTTTTTTTTTTTTCTATAGCCCCAAGTGTCCCCTTTTAAACAAACGAAAGCCCATTCCTGTATCTATAATAGTATTCGAGATATTGCAAAAACAAAATTGAAAAACTGGGAAAATCGCGAAATTTTGAATTTGTATATCTTTCGAAAAAAAATTTTTTATTTTTTTTTTCCTTTGGCAGAACTTCGTTTTATAATAAAAGAAAACTTCTGACCAAAATTCATCCAAATCAAAAGGGGTCGATTCCAACTATTGGTCGATTTGACATGGAATGACACATAATGCATAACAACCTAACAACACTGCAGCAGTCAAGGTAATCACAACAAACTAAAGGACAAATTTCTTTAAATCTTTGTATGTATGATGCCGGCAGCCGATACAATAATTAAAATAGATTATAAAGAAAATAACATACACAGCTACACAGTTCTTATTAATTTCTGCAACTTAGAAAGTACTGTTTACTGCAAGTATTAATGTCGTTATTTAGAGTGGGTTGACGCTAAATAGAGTGTATTATTGTATTTACACTCGGTAAACCAACCCAAGTCAATAGTTGCGACGTTTTAGGGAATTTATCGTTAAATCGAGAGGCGTTACGTAGAGTTTACATTCTATATTTATTTCACTAGTGCAAAACAGAGAATCCTAAAACTACATACATATTCATTATTCAAACACAATCTTAATTTAACATCCCATGAGTTTGCTTATTTCAAATGTAACAAGTTTGATTGGAATAAGTCTCGACGGGCTTGTTTTATGATTAATTTTAGAGGGCAACGCAATTACATGATTGCTTTGACCTGACTCTGAAATAACACCTTGAAGCTCTATCGTTGCATTTTTTTATTACATGGGATAGAAAAATATGAGGACGGCTGTCCTGATGGAAAGAGACAATTATCGCCTATAGACATGTTTATGGTGCGTTGCTATTCTTGCCGCGAGGTCTTCATGCTACATGTACAAGTATGTCCGCTACCTTACCTTACAAACCGGAACTCGACAGTGACGAGCACTGACGCTATGCGACAGGAATAGGAAAGGCTCGAGACATATAAATATTAAGTAACGTGAAAACTTTCTTTTTAAGAAAAATGCCCAAGCGAAATGGTCCGAGCAAATGTTAAGAAAAAGCGCAGATGGCTGATATTTACATATTAGCCTATTCGGCACAGATCATAAGGTTCCGGTTTCGATCACCGGATCGGGAAAAAATTTTATTAAGTCCGAGGTTTTTCTCGAGTCTAAAATCTCAGTAGCAGCTTGGACTCTGGCGGGTGGGATGTTACTATTCCCGTGCTTCGTGTGAGCATCTTCAGGTCCTAGTTATCGCTAGAAATAGCCAAAAATCATGATTAGGTCGGTAAAATGCGGCGATGAGGATTACCACCCATATCGTCAACCGATCAACCGGCGAATAGCGGTGGACCGGATAGTCTAAAAACGTTCGGCTCATTCTTCCCACTGTGCAAGAACACTAGCGTGATGTACTGAAACTCGAATTTTGACCACCGGAAGGTTATTGATAAAAATAGTAGTATCTTTACGCCCGTATCCCCGAGGAGGTAGGCAGAGTTACAACCAGTGCACCCACAATTAGCCGAAAATACTTGGTCCCACAATGTAATAGATCCCGGGCAATGTTGTCTTTTATAAAAAAAATTGATAAAACACATTTTTGATTTGCCCAACCCGGGAATCGAACTCGGGACCTCATGTCGATTACATCGACAACGGACCACTAGACCAAAGAGGTGATAAAAATGTATAGATATATTTTAATAATACCGACGAATTTTGACCATTAGACGATAATTATGTACTATTTAATAAACATCAATGTCTGAAGCCAAAAATCCAACAATTTTCCGTGCTCTACACAAACGCTTTTCCCTGTTGAAAATAAAGCCAAAATCCTTTAAAAAAACCAGTATGGAATTGACAGTCAAATGACCTACTTACAAATACCTGAATGTCCACCAGCGTTAAATTTCACTAAATCATTTGCGAATGTTTTCTTTTAAAGATCAGTTTTGTTGATGACACGTCGACAAGCGACTTTCACCAGCAAAAGAGAAAGGATTTTTGTGTTCCATACATCCTTTATACGTCCGGGTGTATATATACATAATAATAGTTTTCAAATCATCTTTTATGTATGAAAACTCGCAGAATCTAATCTTATCTTTAATATCTTAATACGTATAAATTGTGTCAGGTTGTTTGTCCGCTATGGAATCTTAAACTACTGAACCGTTTTAAATGTAATTTTGTAGATAAATGTCTTCTGTTTGGTCCAAATTTAAAGATAGGATAGTTTTTATCTCAATCACCTCCCTCCCTCTCTTTTGTAGTGCAAAAAAACGTTTGCCGGGTCAGCTAGTAATATATATAAATTACGTGTCAGGTTGTTTGTCCGCGTTGAACTCCGAAACTACTGAACCGATTTCAATAAAATTTTGTAAATATCTACCGTTTGGTCCAACTTAAAAGATAGGATAGTTTCTATCTCAACCTTCTCCCACTTTCAAGTACCCGAACAAAATGTTCAATACAAGTAATTTGTACGGCAAAACATTAAACAACGTTTGCCGGGACAGCTTGTATATGTATAAAAATCTTATATTTTGTGCACGTACACGGCTCGACCGATTACTATGATTTTTCAACCTACTTCCCAAAATGAGGAGGTTATCAATTCGGCTGTAAGTTATTTTTATGTTTGTTACCTCAGAACTCGGTCATTTATAAACCGATTATGAAAATTCTCTTTATGTTTGAGAGGGCATACTCCCCGTGTGGTCCCATTTCATTTTCTTTTATTTTATAAGACAGTAAACAGGCAGATAGCTCTCCTGATGTAAAGAGAAACTATCGCCTATAGACGCCAAAGATTTTAATGGTTCTATCCGTATGGCGAGGTGAGAATGCAACATGCATAAGTTTACCAGCTACCTGGACTTCAACTAATTGTTGAAATTAGCTAGCCAAAATTAGCCAAATCGGTTCAGCCGTTTTCGAGTTTTAGCGAGAGTAACAAACAGCAATTGATTTTTAATATATAGAAGTTTTAGCGAGACCAACGAACAGCAATTAATTTTTATATATATAGATTTGTAATTTGCTATTTTATATAGTTATTTAGATAACAAGCAGATGACTCCGGGTGGAAAGGGAAGCCATCGCATATAGACATCAAAAATGTTAATGGTGTGTTGCTATCCATGTGGCGGGATGGCAGTGCCAATGTATAAGTCTACCGCCTACCTTACCCCCCAAACCGGAACTCGACAATGACAAGCAATAATGCTATTGCGGCAAGAATATGTAAGGTGGTGGTACTTTATACCCGGGCGAAACGTGCAGAACTATATTACCTAGTACTTGCGATCGTAGTGACTCGTATAGCCTAGATCGTTCGGCTTTTACGAACTGACTGGCGGAATGCTAAATAGTATATTCTTTTAGGGGGGGCCATAACAACACGGGGGATACGTAATCCGTAAGCGATATTCTTAAATTAATTTTTATGTAAATTACTAGCTGACCCGGCAAACTTTGTTCCGCCTTAATGGCAATAAATAAGCAGATTTATTTTTTAATTGGAAAAAAAAAGTATCCTATGTCCTTCTCCTGGCTCTAAACTACCTCCCTGCCAATTTTCAGCTAAATCGGTTCAGCCTTTCTTGAGTTATAAGTGGAGTAACTAACACGACTTTCTTTTATATATATATATATAGATGTAA
Organism: Apodemia mormo; assembly: GCA_036924255.1. Classification (NCBI taxonomy): domain Eukaryota; kingdom Metazoa; phylum Arthropoda; class Insecta; order Lepidoptera; family Riodinidae; genus Apodemia; species Apodemia mormo. Next base: position 7,299,202 of record JAUPFN010000012.1, on the reverse strand, counting down.
TAAGTAATAACTTACGACTACATCGTTTACTTAAAAAATATTTTTAAGTGTGTCTTGTCTTGTTAGAAAAACTAACTGCGTGATTAGAGAAAACTAACGTTCTGTGAAAGTAGTTCAGGGAAGTGGGTGTCATGGGAAAATTTCGGGAAAGTGGACGTCACAACATGACGCGCCAACAAAGTGGTCAATTATTAAAGGAGGGGTGTTCGGTGAAACCAGCGTTCCCGGGAAAACGCTAAATATTCGAAAAAATGACTTAACGAAACGGCTGGATATTTCGAAAATATGAAAGACCAATAGACTTGAATGCGATATTTTCCAGTGATTAGATCGTTGATAGTTTTCTGAAAAATTAAAGAATATAATTTACGAATCGATACTCTCTTCTAGGTGTAAATAGGTATAAACACTTGAATGCATTTGTACTGTTTCACAAAACTCTTTTAAATTAATATACATATATCGCCAACCGGTTTCGCTTTTTATGGCATCCTTAGGGATTACGAGATTTTTGCCGTAACTTGCCATACGAAGATGCCTTAAATAGCGTAGCTGGTTGGCGATATATGTAAATTAATTAAAAAGTTTTTTGTGAAACAGTACAAGTGTATTCAAGTGTACATAATAAAAATGGAGTTTCACCAAGTGTCGACGACAAAAAGTACAATAATATGTGTAAATAGATAGCCATTGTCTACCTTACCCTACCTTACTATCCTAATCGGAACTAAAAGTGTGGTGGTACAAAACTCGGATAATACGCGTTGCAGAATTAAACCACCTAATAATTAAGATGGTAGTGACGTTTCAATACAACCTTTTGCCTAAATTCATACATTGGATACTAAGGTACATTTATTTTAAACAACTGGACGTATTTTGGATCACAGAATTAAGAGTAATAATTAATAAGTGTTATGGTCGATGGTAGATGATGTTGAATTAACTTACAACACTGTTAGGGTGACCAAATGCATCATATTTTTCGGGTTATGTCATTTTTTGTGACACAAAAATTTAGAAACCCGTAATTATCAAAATTAAATACGGGTTAAATAAAGCTCCCGATCGCGCTGGCTCCCGTCATTGCCAGCGCGGCTACGGAACACTTACTTTTACATCTGCATAACAAAATCAAATTTAAAGGCTCTTATTTCATTTACCAATAAATAAAGTTTAAAAAGTAAAGGTTATGTTATAAAATAATGTCGTTTTAATTATCTACCCTTAACAAAAAACCGTAGTTTTGAAACTGGTAACCCTTAAATTAATAAGTGGCAGGTGGCAACCCTAGATGTATAAATAGTAAATACATATCAATAGACAAATTTCATGCATTATTGACCGCCCCGTTGGTCGAGTGGTTTGAGACCCTGACTACACAATCAATGGGGTCCGGGTTTGATTCCCGGCAGGGACAGGCATTTGTGTGATAAGCACAGATATTTGTATTTCAGGGTTTGGGTGTTTATTAAATATATTAGAGTATTTATATATGTATTTCTATGTATTAGTATCGTTGACTGACACCCATACTACAAGCATATAATTTGCTTACTTTGGGGTTAGATCAATTTGTGTAATTTGTCCAGTGATATTTATTTATTTATTTATTATGTAGCAAAGCAAGCAAATTAATCATTTGCTCGTGGATTTACAAATTTGTACATTAAAAATTCTGGTTATAAAACGTTTTGTAAAACATGAAATCAAATTACAATAAAAAAGTTGCCTCAAACCGCGTCAAACCCTTAAACCGAATATAATTGTCAAACTTTTATACAAGAATATAAATTTAATGAGTCGAGAGTTTTACTTGGCACAAGAAATATCAGAACTTTGTTAATTTTGTTACTAAACAAAAACATGATACGCACCTTAAAGAACAAGGCTCTTGACTTGACAAACGTTTTCAAGTTTCAATATTTGTTCTTGTCGTTTAGTTATTTTACTAATTCTATTTTTTGTTACGTAAAATAAAAGCAAATTATAATGTTCAAGGAGCACATCTCACAGATTTGTCCTGCCTGCCTGCTGAAAGCTTAAGTTGGAACGCTTATAATATTAGTATGATATAAACTGTCCAATATTTATTTATAATATAATAACTTATGCATGTGATATTACCATCCCGCCACATAGATAGCTACGTACCATTAACATCTTTGGTATCTATAGGCGATGGTTTGTCTCTTTCTATTAGTAGAGCCATTTGCTTGTTTGCTTCATGATATAATTTAAAAAAAAAACCTATAGGATAGGAACGAACTTCCTTATTATAAAAAAATACGTTTTTTTAACGTTATGGACGTTTATTGCCGGCTAGGGTACCCCTCCGCAACGCCTCATACGGAACTTCATTCCAAAAAATGTTATATCTTATAAGTATCTTCGCGTACTGTTTGTTACAGGGTAATACGTAAAGGTATTCTTGAAAACTTTTTATAGCTACGTGCCGTTACACATTCCTGGCGCAATAGCGTCAGTGTTTGTCACTATGTTGTTCCGGTTTGGAGGGTAAGGTAGCCGGTAAATTTATGCATGTGGCATTAAGACCTCGCCACAAGGATCGCACCATTAACATCTTTGGTGTATATAGGCGATGGATATATTTTTCCAACAGGAGAGCCATCTGCTTGTTTGCTACGTTATTATATAACAAAAATCTTTGGCAGTATATATTTTCTGTTTGGTCTCCAAATTAAATTCTGATCCAGGGTTTCTGAAATACAGGAGGTTTGAAGTTAGTTGTTGCAGTTTTACTGCATTCACATTATATAACTATATTTATCCATCCATCTATCCACATTCAGATTATCCGTTTTGTTAATCGTTTACCTGCCAACACATCTGAACCTACCATCGGGGTTTGCCTTTTCTCATTTTAAAATAACACGAGTTTTAATTATTTTTGTGTTATAGCACTTACCCCGTGCTTGGGAAAAGCCTCCCCTAGCAGGAGAGGTCGCAGGTTCAAATCCCGCGTTTCGATATTTTTCTTTGTTTTTTTTAAAAGTTTTTCAACACGGGTCTTTTTAATAATTAATATTACTTATTTATCAATATAATGACCGTCTATTAAACCGCAAGACAATGTTCTCATTCCCATAATATAAATACAATAAGGAAGTCGTCACAAAACTATTATGATAAGAGAAAATTGTTTACGAACATTAATTAAAAACAGTTACGTCCTCCCGACATTGATTGCGGCGCACCAACAGCTATGTGAGTTTTATGGACTCTTCATTGTAATTAATGCGCAGAAGAGATAATTTAAATGATACTATTTGAATTCGCATATTTACCTAGTTTACGGTTGTATATTCGCACACTGTATCAGTTTTTTTTTTTTATGTCATAAGTTAGCAAACAAGCAGATGGGTCTCCTGATGGAAAGAGTCAACCATCGCCTATAGACACCAAAGGTGTTAATGGTGCGTTGCTATCTTGTGGCGAGGTATAATGCCACATGTATAAGTTTACCGGCTACCTTACCCTCCAAACCGGAACACGACAGCAACAAGCACCGACGCTATTGCGGCAGGAATAGGTAAGGCGGTGGTACCAGACCCGGGCGAGACAATGCAGAACTCTACCACCTAGTAGCCACGATGGTAGTGACTCGATAGCCAATCGGTCGCCATTTACGACCTGCCTGGCAGAACGGCCGTTGGCCTATTCTACAAAGGAGGCCGGGACCAACACGGCGAAAAATTAATAAGGGGTTCTCAACCTCGACTGTTAATATATTATGGTTTTTGTGCACGAAATGTTTTTTTACTATATATAACGTCCATCTTGGTATTAATACATAATATAGATCGTGTTATAGTAGGAACGTGGACAACTTTCTAACGACATATATATGATTATTTTTGCGATGTTTCGGGTCTCTACTGAGACTTCTTCGGGCATATAAAGCACACCTTGCACACGAAAGAATGAACGTGAAGATTGCTTGAAAATTCATTCTGAATCGCGTCATCCGTTTTGGAGTCCATAGGGCACACATATTTGTACATAAACTTCTCAAAAGAAGGTGGCTCTCGATTCGGTTTATTTTTTTTTATGTTTGTTACTTCAAACAAATATTTTTATAGGCAGTTCGTAAAAGGCGAACGGTTGGCTATGCGAGTCACTATACCGTCGTGGTTATGAGATGGTAGAGTTTTGCATTGTCTCACCAGGTTCTGGTTGTACCAGTGCCTTACCTATTCCTGCCACAATAGCTGTCAGATATGACTGTCGTGTTCCGGTTGGGACAGTAAGATAGCCGGTAAACTTATGCATGTGGCATTGGATGCCGATATAAGGATAGCAAGACACCATTAACATCTTTGGTGTCTGTAGGCGATGGTTGTCTCTTTTCAGCAGGAGAACCACCTGCCTGTTTGCTATCTAACAAAATAAAAAATGTTCGGCAGAGTTATACTTTCTATTTGGTTCCATATAAATTTGGTGAATTCTGATTCAAGGTTCTGAGGTACTGGATGTTGACAGTCAGTTGTTGCAGTTTTAATGTGTTCATATTATTCAATATAGATAGATATACGACTTTATTCTATATATAATATTATATCACAACGTCTCTTTGTTTCATAATGCATAAAATCTTTATTTGCGACTCAATATGGCATTAGTATCTGCAATTATTCTGAACGGTTTGGCCATCTTCCAACCCGTTCCAAGACTTCATCGAGGATCCCTTTGTTTAAGAGCCTTAATTTTCTCTGCTATGACTAAATTAGAGTCTTCGTAAGTGCGTATATTTTGGTGTATACGAATATAGAAAACATTTCAGTGATTTCCGCATGGAAGATTTTTTAGCGTAAAGAAAATTGCGTCGTGTTGATCTAAACCAAAGGTTCCCAAACATTTTATTTCTCATAGACCACTTTCAAAATTTGGCTGGTTCCGGTGGATGCCCTGAATCTTCATTTCTACCACACTCTCAAAACTTAGGAAAAAATATGAATCCAACGTAGACCCCCGTCGAGTCTTCCGTGGACACCTGGACCACTTTGGGAATCAGTGATCTAAATTCTAAACCCTTTATCTACACGTATATTATAAAAAGGAAGGAAAGATTTGATTGTTTGTTTGTATTGGATAATCTCGAAAACTAATGGAACAATTTTAAAATTCTTACACTTTTTCATTTAGCAGGAACAGCAGCAGCAGCAGCAGGAGCGGTCCAGTACAATGACATACTGATGCTTTTGCGGTAGGAAATAGGAATAGGTAAAACGGTGTTATCAAACCCGTGCGAAGTCTACCTCGCGTGGTCACGATGGTAGAGTTAGGTTAGGTTAACCTTTGTCTCTTCCTCGTTCTGACTAGGCAAATATTTAAAAGATTTAATACAAAAAAAAGTGGATTGACCACTATATTTTTTAAATACCTATTCAATGATACTAATACCCAACAACTTGGGGTACGCGCGGAAACAAGAAATGTACCATCCCTGCTTCTGCTTTATGTGTTCTGAAGACATCTTACAAATATTTTTCAAAATTTTATTTAACGACTTTTCAGCGTAATTAATATTATGTACATTTGGATCAAATTAAAGATTTCCAGTATGAATGAATATTCTCTTAGCAAGGCTGTGGACAGACGGACGGACGGACAATCTGACGTACGGAAGGACATGGCGAAAACGGTTCCTAGTTGACTTTGGAACACTAAAAAGGATTTTTAAACAAAAGCAAAATTTCTAATCAATGAAACTTAATACTTTTGTTACTACATATTTCGTTGGTCCCTTTTGGGTATAAGTGTCCTCTAGTTGCCTACATTTATTCCTGTCTTTTGCGACCTCCAATCAGTCTCTTCCCGCTGATTTTACCATTCGTCGTTCCAAATACGAACAGATAACAAAGTAGCGTGCTACGCTTATAGTACTAATAAATAGCTTTCCATAGACAATAGATTCTATAAAATCGTTTAAGTAGTTCTTGACTTTATCTATTAGACACAAACAAATCTTTTCTCTTTTTTAACACGGTACAATCTAGAAACAAGGTTTTTCGTTGATCTCTTGCCGTAGTATACGTCTATAAAGCAGGCTTAACTTATATGAATACTGTAAACACTCATCCAAAAAACAAGATAGCGGATAGACATGAAACATCGACATGAAACATAATAACTAGGTACCTACTATAAAATATTTAAAGTGAATCAATTAAGGTTGTATGTTATCACATATCGATTACCTTTATCCATGATACATGTATAATATAGACATATTTTTAAATATATATTAATAATACTTGGGTATATTTTTAATATTCTCAGATTAAGAGTGTGGAAAACATGTAGGGACTTGGATATTTGAATTTTTATCTCAATTTTTTTATATCATAATATAGCAAACAAGCAGATGGGTCTCCTGATGGAAAGATTCAACCATCGCCTATAAACACCAAAGATGTTAATGGTGCGTTGTTATCATGTGGCGAGATCTAATGCCACATGCATAAGTTTACCGGCTACCTTACCCTCCAAACCGGAACACGACAGCGACAAGCACTGACGCTATTGCGGCAGGAATAGGTAAGGCGATGGTACCAGATCTGGGCGAGACAATGCAAAGCTCTACCACCTAGTAAACCACCTCTTTCATATCGTGCCACTTGTCACATTGTGGGACTAACGGCCGGTTTCCGAAACGCAAATTAATTTTAACAAGCAATTAATTTGTGTTTAGCAGATTATTTGCTTCTAAAAATTATTTTAAACACAGATTAATTCCTTGTTAAAATTAATTTGCGTTTCAGGAACCGCCCGTAATTATCTTCCGCTAATCGTGAGTGCATTGGTTGTACCTCTGCCTACCTCTTCTGGAATACGGCCGTGAAGATAATTTTTCACAAACTTTAGGTTATCTCAGCTTTTCATATTGTAGCTTCTGAGTTCTGAGTGTTCAGTCTTCAATTGTCCGTCATCTGCAACGCGAACTTGCGCCACACTATTTTATTATATTGTCAGGGTTGCGAACTAAGGAGTAATTATCCTTCTAGTGGTAAAACAGTTTATTTATGAGGGCAATGAAGATGAAAAAAAAAATCACTAAATCTATATATATAAAAATCAATCCCTATTTTCCTTGGTCACGACATCACGCCTGAATGGCTGGACCAATTTCGGTATTTTTTTATTGTGTTTGTAATTATAACGAGAAGGTTCTTATAAAAGAAAATATTAAGAAAATTGCGCGGAAAATTAGAAAATTTAAGAATACTTAACCACCATATAAAGTTTAATGCCATTTTGGCTGCGTGGAAGGACAATCCCGTAGTCTTATATAAATTACGTGTCACGTTGTTTGTCCGCTATGGATTCCTAATATGTAAGGCAAAACAACGTTTGCCGGGTCAGCTAGTTTTAATATATAGATGACTTGATCATTTAAATTATCTTCCATGTTGTTTACTTTGTTTTAACAACGTTTATTATTGTAATTAAAGTAGAATTAAAGTCATTAAGATAATAGTATCCCCAGTGTTGGTCCGGGGATCCTCTGATGATCAGAGCACCTGCTATTCTGCCAGGCAGTTTGTAAAAGGCAAATGGTTGGGTATACGAGTCACTATCATCATGACTAGGTGATAGAGTTCTCTAACGTCTCATTCGAGTCTGGTACTAATGCCTTACATATTCCGGTCGCAACAGCGTCAATGATTGTAACTCTCGTGTTCTGGTTTAGAGGGTATGATAGCCGGAAAAATAATGTGGCACTAACATCCCGCCACACGGATAGCAACGCACTATTAACATCTTTGGTGTCTGTAGACGATGGTTGTCCCTTTCCATCAGGAGAGCCGCCTGGTAGCTATCCTGTGAAGTAAAATAAATATAATAGTCAAGATTGTGGGTGAACATTTAACAATTTCTCACATCCCACTAGCGATTTGGCACCTGAAATCTGAAAAGGTTGTTTGTTCCTTATACTTACTCTAAAGATGGTTAATCCCTTAAAACGTAAAAGATCCAGACTCAGAACAGAAAATAAAAATATTAAAATTCTTACAATTCAAAAACAATGTATCATCAATATTTATAAATATAATATAATAATAAATCACTTATCACATTATACCTTCTAAAAAATTTGTGTACCTATACAAACTACGAAGTGCGCAAATCGCAATACTAAACAGTAAATAAATTTAACGATGCCCTAGCACGATGCAGCCATATTTCAATTCTCACTCTCATTCTTATCACTTCGCGGCTACATATGTCGGCCTGTGGCGAAGATTCGTGCTATCACGAACTGTATCGCGAACTACATCGTGGCAACTGCTTGCGTCACAATATCAGTGGACATCAAGCTGTAGCCCGTAGGTTATATTTGTGGAATCCATGGAGATGTAAACAAGAATATTGTGACATTCCTTAAATTTTTTATTCTAAAATTCGTAATTCACCAACATTCGTTCCGTAAATTCTTTAATTTTATGTTTTCATTCATATTTATTTTATTCGTCTGAAGGTTACAAAATTACGATACTCCTTCATAGCCATGAATGGTCGTATCGTCGTATGTTATTTTCGAACAAAATATGTCGTACACATGAAGTTATTAAACATATGTACTCGGGTAAATTGTAGTTTATTATTTTTATTGTTTATCACTTTATATTAATGTTTCCTTGGCGTGTGCCGTATAAATATCATTTGCAGGCCGCAATTTGACGACCACTGCAGTGACGTGCAGAACGCCTTCGCTATGCAGTTCCGCGATATCCCGATCACATTGTGTTAACACGAATCTTCGCCGTAGCCCGATATGTGTAGCCACACCATTAAAATAGTAGTGTCCGATAACACTGTATTCTAGTCTTATATATCTACGTATAATCTACATTCTATATACATAATAATATCCAGCAAGCAGCGCAACCGGCTTAATTTATGAAACATGAGATATTTTGCGCGTCAGTTTAAAGACGTTTTGATGTGGTTTTCTGTCTCCTTTACTCTAATAAACTTGACACACAATGTTTAAATTATCAGTATATTAAATTGCGACGCAAATCAGCCAGTTAATTGCTGCTAAATGCAACCATCTTAAGTTTCAACCTACTGACAAAAAGAAGCTGGTCCTCAATTCACTTAATTTTTTGTTTTTCAAATCAATGTCAGTTCACCCGTTTGGGGGATATGCTGCCACGGACAAACACATTCGTTAAACTTGACTCGAGAGTTTCTTATTAGGTATAAAAATAAGGTTATAGTTTGTATCAAATAATAATATTTTATTTAACTGTTCGTAGCAATGAAAATCAAAGTGGGCCAAATCGATATATATTCATTTTACGTCACCTTCGTTCTGGCCCGCGGGCCAAATCTTTAGCGGGCTCGAACGTGGAGTTCCCTTTTTGCTAGTATCAATATACAAGGTCGAGTCATTGCTTTTGAATACTGCTCGTTCTACAGCTTAAATTCTTAAAACAGATACCTACTTAACGCTTAAATAACTACAAAAAAGATGAGAGATCAACGAATATGTAAAAATTTCATACATATTATAAATGTGAAAGTGTGTATGTTTTTTATTCAATCACGCAAAAACAGCTGAACCGGTATGGATGAAATTTGGCGCACAGATAGATGATGACGTACGTGACTTGTTTTAGGACGTAGGATACTTTTATCCTTGAAACATACATTATTCCCGTGGATAAAACAAAGACTTATAATGTAGCGGGCTTCAGGGTGCAGCTTTTTATTAATACAAGTTATATAATGTTAATGTAAAGAAGCGGCTCACTAGACAAGACCGACTGCTTCATTACGTTTTACCGTTAACAAAAGCCAACAAGTTTATAAAACTTTAAAAACAACAAAGAAAAATATCGTCACGCAGGATTTGAACATGCGACCATCTCCCTAAAGTCGGCATGTTCTACTACAGAACTAGTGTCGACAAGTTAGACGTGGCGAAATTCTTCATTGCTATGTGATCGATTCCGTTAATCGCTGATCGCTAGGTATTACTCTATGTACTCTATGTACATAGAGTATGTATGTACAAAGTGCATTACTCTATGTACATACCTATAACTTAGTTAAATAAATTCATCGTTACAGATGAACACGCAAGATCAAATCCTGCGTGACGATATTTTTCTTTGTTGTTTTTAGTTTTTCAAGTTTTCCCAAGCACGGGGTGAGTGCTATAACACAAAAATAACCAACAAGTTTAGTTCAAATTAATGAAAAAACCTCTAGGGAGAATGGACTAGACAGACTTCTCCCGTCTAGACATGCGTGTATTAAATTCCAAGCTCCACAAACCTTCCGTATTCTATCTGTTGTCTGCGCTGTAGTTCCTGCTGCATACAAATCTGAGCAGTCTGGAAACTTTAAAATTGTTGCAGTAATCACGGTTGGAAATTGATGTGAATGGAATTCGCAAAAGTCTAAGATCCGAATATAAATGACCTTCACCTATCTGTTTACCGAATGAAACATTTTTATTATCAATTTTCATCCATAGACAAATACGTCTTGCATGTATTGCCTATCAAAATATGTTCATAGCTATTAATTAATTTTTTTTGGAGGTTACTCCCACTTATTTACCGATCAAATGTTATTGATATTAAAAGTTTTAAACATATAGAATAGGCCTGTGAGGCCTAGGCCATAGACCTACGTGTTTACGTTCATGGCTACCGAGCAAGCAGGTGTAAACAGGTAAAAAAATATAACGTAAACACGTAGGCCATACCTCACAGACCTATTCTATATGCTATCCTGCTACACGGATAGCAACGCATCTTTATATCTCTGGTGTCAAATATATAAAAAAGATGTGTATACTGGTAGAAAAAGAAATTATATATATATATATATATATATATATATATATATATATATATATATATATATATATATATATATATATATATATATATATATATATATATATTAGGGATGGGCCGAAATTCGTTTTACATTCGGTTTAACCGAATTTCGGCAGCTTGAACCGAACTTCGACATTCGGCCGAAATTCGGTTTAAATGCCGAACATTCGGCACTAGAAAAAAGTATCTTGCACTAATTTGATTGAAATCTACGTTAATGTTATAAAGAGGAAAGATTTGTATTCTATATTTTTATATATTGCATCATCAAAACTCAAAAACTACTAAACCGATTTGAAAAAATCTTTCACTATTACTTTCGAAAATAATCCGTGAAACGGTTGATCCCCCAAGGCCATCCCTGAAAAATCCTGCTAAATAAAAAACATAAAAACAAAAATGAAAAAACTTCAGCATAGATTTTTGAGTTCGAAGAGTTAAAAAAATATGTAAAACGGTTGACCCGGCAGGTCATCCCTGAAATTTCCCGCTAGATTTTTATCTATATCTTAGCATATCACACATTTTTTCAGAGTTCGAAAATCTTTAATTTGTTACAAATATTCGTTAGTATATAGAAGTCGTTGTAAATGACAGTAATTTCAAAATTTTTGAAATTCTATATATTTTAAAAACAATTATTGATTTTAGTCTTTCGAATGGCATTCAACGCAATTTTTGACCTCTAAAATGTTTTTATAGCTACGTAATCTACAGACTCAGAAATGTCGAAGCAATATCAAAAAAATTTTTTTTCGAATTTTCGATATTACTAAATCCCAAATAAATCGACCGATTTTGATGCAATTTGCTTATTTGACGCAATTTATAGAAAGAAAAGCTGATTAGACTTAAGTCAATCGGTATATTAGTCTGAAAGTCATTTTAAAAATGCTAAGTTTGCTGTAAACAACAAAATATTAATATTTGAAAAGCCGTAATTTTTGATAACTTGATTTAATTTTGATTTTTGAATCTATTTGAAAAAATTTCGAATTTATGTCGAAAAAACACTTCCAAATTTTTTTGTCAACGATAACTTCCGAGCGGATTAACCGATCATGATACAATTTATGAATTAGATGCATTTTTTTAAGAAAAAGAGCTGCTAACATTTTATACTCAATCGATACATTAATCTGGAAGTTGTATTATAAAAATATGATTCGTCAATTTTTTTGCGATTTTTTCAAAATTTCTCAAAATATTCTAGTCCGAATTGGATAAAATTTTTGGAAGTCTAAGTTGAGCAGAATCTAATTCAATGCCATTAACCGCGTTTCAATCGGTCAAGCCTTTCAAAAGTTATGAAATGTTTACATACACACATACATACAACCATACACTCTCTCTCTCTCACACACACACACACATACATACATACATACTGACTTCATCGCGAAAATAGTCAGAAAATGTTCCATACGTAGCGGGAAGTTAAAAATCTAAAGTTTGATATAGATGAAGATGCATATATTTTAAAACATGATGATTTAGATCTTTTTAATTGCATTCAATGTAATTTTTACCTTTAAATGGTTTTATTAGCTCCAAAATCAGTAGGTTAAAAAATGACGAAAAAAAGGTAAAAAAATAGCTGAATCAGTTGACCCTGCAGGCTATCCATGAAACTTCCCGCTAAATTGAGGTATTTTAGGCTCAAAGGAATAAAAACTATACCTAAGCATTTTTTTTTTCAAAATTCTGACTTTTGACTTCTGACTTCTGAAAATGACAGCAATTTAATTTTTAAAAAGCTGTATATTTTGAAAACGATTGTCGATTTTCATCCTTCAAATGGCATTCAACGAAATTTTTGAGCTCTAAAATGTTTTTGAACTACATAGTCTATAGGCTAAAATATGTCGAAGTAATATCAAAATTTGTTTTCAAAATTTTCGTTATAATAAATCCTAATAAACTGATTTTGACACAATTGACGGTATTTAACGCAATTTTTAAAGAGAAAAGTTGATTAGATTTTTTAAGTGAATCGGTGTATAAGCCTAAGAGTTATTTTAAAAATATTAAGTTTTCTGTAAACAGCAAAATTTTATTATTCAAAAGTTATAACTTTTGAAAACTTGATTCGATTTTGATTCTTGAAACTACATTTGACGTAATTGTTTTATGTACCACAATATTGTAGAAAGTTTGACATTCAAACAAGTTTTGGTCCAAAAGTCTCTTATTTTATATAAATAATACACTTTTTTCTAAATTTTCGTCAACGATAACTCCCAAACGGATAAACCGGTTTTGATACAATTTACGATATTTGACAAAGATTTTTAGAAAGAAATGCTGGTTAGATTTTTAAATCAAGCCGTGTATTAGCCGGAAAGTTATTTTAAAAATATTAAGAAGTTTTCTGTAAACAACAAAATATTAATATTAAAAAAGTTGTAACTTTTGAAAACTCGATTTGAAATTAAATTTGACGTAGTTTTTTAAGCACTAAACTATTGTGGAAGGTCAAAAAAAATTAGTTAGAGAAATTACTAAGTTATGTCAAAAAACACTTTTCTAAAGTTTTTCGTCAACGATAGCTCTTGAGTGGAAAAACCGATTTTGATGCAATTAATGCATTGAACGCAGTTTTGTAGGAATAGAGCTGATTAGATTCTGTACCTAATCTATACATTTATGTACTTAGATTATACAAAGTTATTTATTTATGTATGTTATTTATGTACAAAGTTATGAGATGATGTGCTTCGCCGTGTTGATCCCGGCCTCCTTTGTAGAATAGGCCAACTGCCGTTCTGCCAGGCAGGTCGTAAAAGGCGACCGATTGGCTATCGAGTCACTACCATCGTGGCTAATAGGTGGTAGAGTTCTGCATTGTCTCGCCCGGGTCTGGTACCACCGCCTTACCTATTCCTACCGCAATAGCGTCAGTGCTTGTCGCTGTCGTGTTCCGGTTTGGAGGGTAAGGTAGCCGGTAAATTCGCCACAAGATAGCAACGCACCATTAACATCTTACGTGTCTATAGGCGATGGTTGACTCTTTCCATCAGGAGACCCATCTGCTTGTTTGCTATCTTATGACATAAAAAAAAATGTTTACATATACACATACACATATATACAGACATGCTGACCTCATAGTGAAAATAGTCGGAAAAGATTTCTAGGACCTCAAAACGTGGAGATCTGGTGAAAACTCGATTTTCAAAAATCCGGGCAAAATCAGTAACTTCCTTATCTATATACCTACGTAGCAGAAAGTTAAAAATAAAAATCCATGCCTAAATTGGAACAATATAACTCAATGTATCAAAATTTTGCTGTTACGTCATTAATTCACGCGCGTTGCGAAACCCATTAACGATATCCTATATATCTATACTAATATTATAAAATTGTAGTTTGTTTGTTTGTTTGGTTGTACGCGGTAATCTCGAAAACTGCTGAACCGATTTGAATAATTCTTTGTGCGTTGGATAGCCTGTTTATCGAGGAAGGTTATAGGTTATATAACATCTTGCTACGACCAGTAGAAGCGGAGTAAATAAAGTCCGCGCGGACGAAGTCGCGGGCAACAGCTAGTCCATACTAAAATTATAAATGGGAAAGGGTATCTGTTTGTTTGTCCGTCTTTCACGGCAAAACGGAGCGACGAATTGACGTGATTTTTTAAGTGGAGATAGTTGAAGGGATGGAGAGTGACATAGATTACTTTTTTCTCTTACTTTACGCGAGCGAAGCCGCGGACAATATAATAGCTAGTAGTAAATAGTAAAATAGGTAAATAGCTAGTATAAAATAATTAAATTTTAAGCAAATTCATAAAAAAAGTCACGACATATCGCTTTTAAGAAAGCTCCCCAAAATTAAACCGAAGTTCGGCCGAAATTCGGCCGAATTTCTTATTTTCACCGAATGTTCGGCCGAAGTTCGAATTCGGTTCAAACCACATTCGGCCCATCACTAATATATATATATATATATATATATATATATATATATATATATATATATATATATATATATATATATATATATATATATATATATATATATATATATATATATATACTAGCTGCTAATACTGAGAAGGCCGGTCAAACAGTTCTCAAATTATTACAGGACATACAGACTGTCAGACAAAAATATGTGGCCTGTCATTGGTGTGATCACGTGTTCCTAGTTCTTCTGTATACCAGTCTTCATATAGATCGATCAAACTGTTTTTTATTTATAACGGGACATACTGAAAGTGGTAAAATTAATGTCACTGTCACAATGAATATTTATCACAATATTTATAAAAAAAATGAATGTACAGACATAATTATATAATAGGTAGTATAGATGTAAGAACTAACATTGTCTCGTACACGACGCAGAATTAGTAGTCTATAGTTAAACTAAAAAGGTAACGCAGATGCGCAAATTGATGCTGAATAATAAGATAATACAAATCTTGTGACTCATTTGTTTTATAATGAAGGTCGGCAGAATCAGGAGGACATTAACCGCTTGCACAATGTTGTGTTGATTTTAGGAAACTGCTCACAGAGCCGTAAAAAATGAACATTCTAATTTCGTTCATTTAGTTCCTAAAAGAAAGAGAAAACAATAGTCACCTGAGATATTTATTTATGGTACGTTGCTATCGGAGCGGAGAGGCCACATCAACGCTGGACTTCTTTAATTGGTCCTGGCGTTTTGCAGGTATTAAAATCCACCATATTAACGTTTCGTACTATCTGGTATGCATCAGGTCAGCGAAGAAGCTGACTACGTTAAGTTAAAAAACGTATAAATGAAAAATAAGAAAAATTAAAAAGATGAAATTAATTAAATTTGTTTTGATCCTAAAAGCACAATTTCGGTGAGTCTTATCCATTTGTTAAACCGACGTCTTTATTTTTGGTGCCATCGCGAAAAACACATAGAATAGTTCGCGAATCATTGCAAATTTAATTAATTTCATCTTTTTTATAAATTACTTTACTAACCTAACTAATTCGCCTTGAAAACGAGCTCAAGTCTTGGCGAAAAGGTGGTGCCGTGTCTCTTTTAACATGTGAGGCATAAATAATTGGCTCAGGGCTTTACAAATCTAGATGTATTTTCTACATTTTCTTTACCTGTACTATTACGGAGGGATTTATTCCATTAAAATTAAAAGGTCTTACGAAAACATTGGTAGTAAGTAGAACATAAGTTCACATAAAACAAATAATTATCAAAATTAGATAATTACATACATATCTTCACGCCAAGTCCCTCACGGTATAGGTAGACAGAATTGAGTGCCATATGTCACGGTCCAGACGTACTTGCCTTCCTTCCTGCATATTCATAACTCTCTTCATGCAAACACGCCGGTTTCGAAGACTCTTAACACTATCTTCGCACCACCTGGCCAAAAATCGTGTTACGTCAGTCTTGATCTCCCCCGGTACTTACACCCTTCCACATTCGCATTGTACCTATATATGTTTTGTTAATAGTTTATCTGCCTTTATTTCGACCTGTCCGAATCAACGGAGCATGCTCTTTCTCATTTTTTTTACACCGATGTTGTTTTTCAATCCTAATCTGTTTTTACCTATACCGCAATCAGCAAGTTTATTTTTTTTAAATTATTTTTTAATCATTTCAGATCATTCTGTCCGCTATACGAGCCCCAATTTGGCTTCCGTGTCAAATGTTGTTTCGTGGACAAGTTTTGAGTTAAAAAGCCGTGTAAGGTGGTGCTTCTAATCTTTAGCCTATTTGTTTTGTGTCTTTTAACTCCATAGCTGAAGGTTAATAAAATATGGTAGGTGTTTTCCCTCGTGTTGCCCTAAGAGTTCGTTAGTTCACAGATTTGCCATCCTGCCAGACAGCAGGCAGTGACTTCCATCGTTAGTATTAGGTGGAAAACTTCTGCAACATTTTGCCTTGGTCAGGGACCACGGCCTTACCTATTCCAACCGCAATAGCGTCAACGCTTGTCATTGACATGATCCGCTTTGAAGGTTAAGGTAGCCGGTAAAGTTATGCATGTGGCTCCTCACCACACGGGTAATAACGTAATATAACCTTTGGTGTCTGTAAGCGATGGTTATTTCCATCAGGAGAACCATCTGCTTGTTTGCTATTTTATGAAATAAAAAAGTATTGTGACAGGAAGCCCGCATAATAGCGACACAAAGTACTAGCTTAATTCTCCGTACTGATTCTAATTGTATTGTGCCTCGTGACTGATCACTTGGGTCACTTTCCTCACGGGTTTCGGTACCGCATTTTATAATAACTCCGTACACGTGTCTGTTATAACGGTGCCTTAGTCAATATGTATTGTCGCGTGTCTTTTGTGTGTTGACTTGCATATTGTTGTCCACACAATGCACGCTGTTTTTACACAAGTGTCTTTAAACTTGCAAATACCCGTAGTGCTTTCAAAATAAAGTTTGACTGCACTGTAACTGTACGGAAAGGAAATTTCATCCTAAGTTCATCTATGTTAGTTTGGGGTGTGTTAGGCCCCCCTTTGAAGTAACCCTCCCCCCCTGGGTTGCTTGTTTGCCATCTTTTGCTAGATAATTCATAAAAGGCGAAGGATTGTCCTAACGTGTCACTACTATCGTGACTGCTTTGTAGATGGCAGAGTTCCGCAACGTCTCACCCGGGAGTGGTGCCATTGCCTTATCGATTCCTGTCACAATACTGTCAGTGCTTGTGACTGTCGTGTTCCAGTTTGGAGGGTAAGGTAGCTGATAAACTTACACATGTGGTATTTCAACTTACCACATGAATGGCAAAGAACTTTTAACATTTTTAAAGTCTATAGCTTTTTTTTTCAGGACAGCTTTTTCCACATGTTAATGCTATCCTATGACATGAAAAAATTAATTATCGGTCAGTATTAGCATTTATTAACCGTTTTAAAAACACTAAGGTATAATATTAAGCTCATAATACAATTGCCCAAGGCCATATAGATTTTTCAAACGCTATTAGACTTAAGTAGTAACGAATCAATTCGAATTCTAAGGCGACATCCACTACTTATCTGATATCAAAATACCCAATTAGTGTCGGTTTCATTGACCTGTGTATACTGGCTGTAATCGATAAAATTGCTCGTTTCTATCACATTCACCCCGTTTTCCTTGGTGATCGAACTTCTAGTACATATTTAGTCCTCGAGGTTATCGATAAGAAAATTGGCGTAGGTAATTGCGTATATTTTTCCGTAAATAAATCTGTGATTTAACTGGCGTACCGTACTGACGTACTGTCGTATTGAATAAACTGTTATTTGAGGAGCAATATTCGCCCAGGTACAGTTACGTAATACTGTTACAAAATTAAAGAACATTAAAAAATACTAATTATAGTTTTTATAGCATTCACTTTAGTGCAAACAAGATTCGAGCGGGCGGCGTTATTACATTCCCCGTTAAAGAACAGACATTTTATATTCATGTTATATATATTCAAGTCTATAAGAGATGATCATCTCCGTAACTCGAAATATATAGCTACATAATATAAACTTTTGAGAACATTTATCACATTCTTGTTATAGTTGCCATAGCATTCGTGTTGTTGCAAACGACAGTGTTTTTAAATTCCATGATAAAGAATAGAGACATTTTGTTTTCACATAAAATCTATAAATTATCGTTTTCTCAGCTTGAAATATGTAACCACAAAGTTGAAATTAGATTTAAATTATATATTTATTATTTTTTGGTGTGTCTATAAACAATTCATCTTCGGTGTCTATAGGCGATGATTGACTCTTTCCATCAGGAGACCCATCTGCTTGTATATATATATATATATATATATATATATATATATATATATATATATATATATATATATATATATATATATATATATATATATATATATATATATATATATATATATATAACATATTCATAGTTTTTATAGAGTTGACTTCGATACAAACATGATTCGGGATAGCGTTCACATTCCCTAAAAAGAAGAGAGATGATTTTATCTCATACAAAATCTGTAAGAAAATATTTTTTTAACCCCAGAAATATTTTTAAAACAAATTGTAAGAATTTTCATTTTAAGGTAAATTTTAATAAAAAAAAATGATCCAATTTGGTGCATTTTTTTAGTTTAGTTAACATTTCGGCGATTCATTTTTTTAAATAGATAAAAAAAACTCACATCAAATACTATAACTACTATCATATATAAACACAATTATTATAAATAAGTTAAAATTTTTATTAAATAAATTTTAATGTTTCGTCTCATTCTTTGTCATTATGGCAAATGTAAATATGCTTACCAGTCTCACTTGACTGATGTTAATTTTTTTGGTTTTTGTTTTTAAAATTATCGTGAGACTGACATGACCTTGTGAAGCTTAAAACAAACAGCTCGACGTGATAGCAACACAAATAAAATGGTATAATTATTATTACACGGTACGAAAACAAAGTTTTTACGAATATTTCAGATCCACTTTTTTAATTGTTATCATAAAAAGGTTGTGTAGATTACGAGTTTATAACATATTACATAAAAACAATTTTTTAACGTTTACGTCGAAATACCGTTTCTTGCACATAAATAATATACGGTATCTAAAGATAACGTCCGGGGCTTTTTAAAGCGAAACTCAATAGCATTTTTAACTAACTGTACCTTTGTATATATTAATATATATATATATTAGGGTGTCCGTTATTTCCCAAATTGGATTTTGGTCTGCGAACGCCCCTCAAATTTTTAGGTTATGACCTAAAAAAAAATATCCGACCCAAACCAGCCCTTAATATTCACATTAACCCGTGCCTGAATCATAATACATTTCCCATTTAAATAACATGGGATTTTTGCACTTTTTGCAGTTAATTTTTTTCCACCGAAACAAATGTAGCTAAAAATACTTTGACAGCTGTTTTTTGTAGGAAATTTAACGCTCTTCAAAAAAGATCTGAATGCTTTTTGCGATAAAATTTACGGTTTAAAAGTTATTTAACGATAAAGTTGTATTCATAGTTAAATTCATCATGTTCCTATTTTTTATTTACTATCGCTTTTTGTTTGCAATAAAATTATAAAGTAACTATAACAGTATTTTTGCTGAATGAGTTAACACTAATAAAGTTTATCAAACAAATATTTCACCGAGAGGTTATAGACTCAAAGGATATGAAGTTCTCTCACGTTACTCACAGATGGCGTTAGATTATAAAACGAATAAATTTAAAACGTGATTGCTTTTAGTTTTTTCGTTTAATTGCCTTAAATTCACAAATTTTAAAAAAGAAAATTATTTAAACACTTAAATTTATGTAGAATCACGTTTATATACGGCCTATTATAGTTACTTTATAATTTTATTGCAAACAAAAAGCGATAGTAAATAAAAAATAGGAACATGATGAATTTAACTATGAATACAACTTTATCGTTGAATAACTTTTAAACCGTAAATTTTATCGCAAAAAGCATTCAGATCTTTTTTGAAGAGCGTTAAATTTCCTACAAAAAACAGCTGTCAAAGTATTTTTAGCTACATTTGTTTCGGTGGAAAAAAATTAACTGCAAAAAGTGCAAAAATCCCATGTTATTTAAATGGGAAATGTATTATGATTTAGGCACGGGTTAATGTGAATATTAAGGGCTGGTTTGGGTCGGATATTTTTTTTTAGGTCATAACCTAAAAATTTGAGGGGCGTTTGCAGACCAAAATCCAATTTGGGAAATAACGGACACCCTAATATATATATATATATATATATATATATATATATATATATATATATATATATATATATATATATATATATATATATATATATATATATATATATATATATATAAATGACGTGTCATGTTGTTTGTCCGCGATGGACTCCGAAACTACTGATCCGATTTTAATGAAATTTTGTAATGTCTACTGTTTGGTCCAACTCAAAAGATAGGATAGTTTTTCTCTATTAACCCGCCCCCCTCTCCAGTACTCTTTTTGTTTGTATGGCAAAACAACGATTGCGGGCTCAGCTAATATCGTAGATAAATCCTATGTACATATATATATATATATATATATATATATATATATATATATATATATATATATATATATATATATATATATTAGGGATGGGCCGAAATTCGTTTTACATTCGGTTTAACCGGATTTCAGCAGCTTGAACCGAACTTCGGCATTCGGCCGAAATTCGGTTTAAATGCCGAACATTCGGCAATAGAAAAATGTATATTATATTTTGACTGAAATCTACACTTATATTATAAAAAAGAAATATTTGTATTTTTGTATGTATCGAATAAACTCAAAAACTACTGGACCGATTTAAAAAATTCTTTCGTCATAAGAAGGACTTTATATCATCCTCGAGTAACATCTAGGCTGTATTATATTTTCAAAAAAATTGGAGATTATCTAACCTGAAACAATGTAACCCGAGATATCATAATTTTGCCAATAAGACGTTATTTCGCATACGCTGCGAAAACTACTAACGATATCTATACATATAATAAAATCGTAGGAAAGTCAAAACTGTACATTGAATATTTTTTACAATCGATATCGAAGCCAAAAATTTAGTTTTTAGAATTTTTGTCTGTTTGTCTGTATGTATGTTCGGGGTAAATTCGAAAAGGACTGCATAGATTTACTTCAAAATTTGCATGAATATTATGAATAGGTCAGGTCACCATATAGGCTACATATTATCACGCTATCACCTACGGGGGTGAGGCTGTGCGGAGTAAACGAAGTCCGCGCGGACGAAGTCGCTGGCAGCAGCTAGTATAAAATAATTAAAGTGAATTCTTAAACAAGTCACGACTTGTCGCTCTCGAGAAAGCGCAGGAATTGAACCGAAGTTCGGCCGAAATTCGGCCGAATGTTTTATTTTTACCGAATGTTCGGCCGAAGTTCGAATTCGGTTCAAACCACATTCGGCCCATCTCTAATATATATATATATATATACTCATTTTTCTCTTTCATAAAAATATTTAAACCATATTCTGACTTGGTGTTCGTTATCTATACATCTATACAAATAAATAAAATTGGAGTGTTTGTTTGTAATATTAAAATAACCTCTTTTTACTACATGAATATGTACGTATACACGGTACATATACCAAAACATTTTTCACAATTTTTCTCTGTCTGTCTGTTTGTTCCGGCTGATCTCTGAAACGGCTGGACCGATTTCGACGGGACTTTCACAGGCAGATAGCTGATGTAATAATACTCCTTATTACTTATTACTTAGGCCACTTTTATTTTAGAATTTTTTCCACGCGAACGAAGTCGCGGGCACAGCTAGTATAATAATAATATCGGTGGACAAATTACACGAATTAAAAGTGAGCAAATTATTTGCCTGTATCATGCATGGGTTTCAGTCAACGATAACAATACATACAAATACATATATTATTATAAATACTCAATTATTTTAAACAGCCAAACTCAGAAATACAAACATCTATGCTCATCATACAAAAACTAGTCCCTGTCGGAATCTAACCCGAGCCCCATTGATTGCGTATTTAGGGTTATTTACCACTCGACTAGCGGGACGGTCACTATCATTCTCAATATGAAATTTTAATAGACAATTATTAGCTTAGGTAGTATACCTAAATTTTGAACTCCATTTACACTTGATTAAGTTGAAAAGCGTCATTGCAATAGATTATTATCTATGATAAAAACATAAGAATACCAAGAGTTAAAAGCCCGGCCAAACTGACGTGACGTGACGATACAATGTATGACAGGGTCGCATTGCAAAAGCTTTACACGTAGGGTTGCCACCTGCCGTTCTTGATTTAAGGGTAACGGTAAGGATTTTAGATTTTTTGACGGGAGACAATTATTAAAGCGGCATTATTTTATAACAAAATCTTCATTTTGTGAAGCAAACAGAAAATCTTTACATATTAACTTAAAATTACATTTTATTTATATATTTATATCGCCTATGTGGTCTAGTTGTCCGGCGTTGGCGTTGACCACATGAGGTTCCGGGTTCGATTACCAGTTCGAGTACTTAAAACAAATATGTCTCATCAGTTTTTCAATAAAAACAAATGTTGCCCGTGATTGGAAAGTGCCCGGTTGCCGATAGGCTTGTCACCTGTCACATTTGTGGGACCAGCTTGTTGTACCTCTGCCTACCCCTTCGGGGACACAGGCGGGAAGATACTTTTGAAGGCTTACCTTTATAGTATTAATATTAATTCCCCCTGCCTCGCAGAAGACGACGGATAAACTTGTTTTTGATGCGCCCCGTGCATGTAACTCTGTCTGACGCACGAACACTCGAACGAACGAATTCAAATCAATTTACAGCCGCGGCGAATCCGACAGAAAGCTTATGTTTAGCCACACTAACCAGTTATGATGGAATTTATAAAAATCGGAAGCTTTGTTTACCCTTTAGGTATTCGATTTTGCTAATTACGGGTTCCTACATTTTTGTAGCGCGAAAAACGGGGTAACCCGTAAATATCGGGCATTTGGTTACCGTAGTTAGTTACACCTACATGGCTAATTCGCGTCAATTTGACCGAACCTCAACACTTTAATGTAGCAAGGTCTCTTTTACCACTAGTACAATAGTGTTCTTAAACTATCAACGCTTCTCAGAATCTGAGAAAACTTTATGATACAATAAACAAAACATGTAACTGCGCTATTACGAAATTCAAAAGTAATAATATTTTCTATTATTTTCAGGTAATATCCGGTAAAAAGTGGATTCAGTTGGTTACACTCGCTGGACTAGTCAAAAGGTATTTGTAAATAAGTTGGGAGAAGTTAAGCAAGACCCAGAATGGGTTAAGTCATAATGAATTATGACTTGGTCAAAAGCATTTTTAGAGGACTTATGTATTAAGAATTGATTGAATATCCCAAACTTTATTATTCCTGATTACTATCATCATAGGATAGGAAAAAGCAGATTGCTCTTTCTTGGTAGAAAGGGATAACCATAGCCAATAGATAGAAACAAAAGATTGTGGTAGTGCGTCGATATCTGTGTGACAAGGATGTAGTACTACCTGCATAAAACCAGCTGCCTTTCCTTCGAGCTGGATCACGACATAGATAAGTATGGTATTGTAGTAGAAAATGTTAAGGCAGTAGTACCAAGCCTTTCGCGTTGCAAAAATCTACCACAAAGTAGGAATACTCTACCACAGTGATCTTTACTTCGAGCTGGATCACGACATAGATAAGTACAGTATTGTAGTAGAAAATGTTAAGGCAGTAGTACCAAGCCTTTCGTGTTGTAAAAATCTACCACAAAGTAGTGATACTCTTCCATAGTGATACTGGAGTGTATAGTCATCGTCCATCTCTTACAAACTGTCGGCAGGTAGGTAGATGGTCTTTCCCTGACCGCCAAGGAGTTAAGTGGTCTTAAACCTGTAAGATTTAAATATGTTACTTCACTTATGCTTAGATGGGACATTCCTAAATCAGGGATTGAAACCGGTTTAAAAAATACCGGTTGGTAGAGATATTTAGTGGTTTTTTATAAAAGGTTTCGCTCGAAACGTATCTGAGACAAGAGCGCTTCATAAACCTATGTAATCCGGTTTAAGCCAAAATCGTGGAATTGTACGTCACACAATAAAAAAAATTGTTTATTTCATTCACCAGTATAACAATAAACAAAGAGACAGAGAAAGAAACAATGCGGACAAAAATTAGGAGCCGCGAATATTAAAGAAATATTTTCAAAAAACCCATAAAGGTTTGATTCAAAACCCTTTTTTCCTTGTGGAGTAAAAAAATTTTACTCCACAAGGAAACCGTTATTTCTGAGGTTAAGGCAGAGCTAAACCTTTACCAAAAGTTCCTTATGTACTTGCGCTGATTTAAACTTGAAAATTAACCGGCTAACAAGCTCGACCGTAAATAGGTTTCTTCTTTCTATATTCTACTTTTGTTTTCTTCTTTCTATATTCTACTTTTGGTTTCTTCTTTCTATATTCTACTTTTCTCATTGCAATATTTATTTAGAAATTTTAATCGATGCAAACAAATACAATAAACAAAGAGAAAGAGAAAGTAACAATGCGGACAAAAATTGGGAGCGGCGAACATTAATGAAATATTTTCAAAAAACCCATAAAGGTTTGATTCAAAACCCTTAAAATTTTACTCCATAAGGAAACCGTTATTTCTTAAGGCAGAGCCAAACCTTTACAAAACGCTCATTATGTACTTGCGCTGATTTAAACTTGAAAATTAACCAGCTAACAAGCTCGACCTTAAATAGGTTTCCTCTTTCTATATTCTTCTTTTCTCATTGCAATATTTATTTAGAAATATGAATCGATGCAAACAGATGCAAGAAACAATTGCGAATGTTTTAACGACTTGTTATTAAAAAAAAAATGTTTTTTCAACATGTCTTAATGCCAGATCCTTAACGAACTAAGTGGAGAAAAACGAGTGTCACACATCACGATCCCTGCAGATTATTTTCCTTCCTTCTTTATACAACATCCAACAAATAGATGGGCATCTCGTCAAAACGAAGCTGTTCACAAAAATTCACCTTGTTATTATTCAAAAAGAAGTTTGTTCCTGTGGTCACGGTCTATACATGCCGCACTAAATAAACGGCAGGTTCGATAGTTCCGCGGGCACGACGAGTTGGAGCAATGTACGCTCTATATTACGTGGCGTGAAGAAAACAGTATAAAACGCAAATTTTACATTTCCCACAAAAAAGGAACTGTCATTATGACTGTAACGTAAAAATGTCATTTTTTCGGAACACCGTTCTCTACACACTGTATATGTATTACAAGAAGAGCCATCTCCTTATTTACTATTATGTGATATATAGAACAAACAAACATACATACAAACAGTCTGAAAACATAACTCACATTCTGGTTTCGCCATAGCAAATATACAATTTATTGATTCGCATAGTATAAGCGCGAGATTCGAACCCGCGACCATCTCCCTCAAGTCTAGAGAGGCTTGAAGGAGATGGTCGTGGGTTCGAGTCTCGCGTGTCGACGTATTTCTTTGTTGTTTTTAAAATTTTCCAAGTTCCTAGCACGGAGTGAGTGCTATACAAACAAAAATAATTAGAAATCAAAAAATTGTATATTTTAATCATTAATTTGTCTTGTGGGTTTTATTTAGTAATCAAAGAGGATCAATGTCATCGACTGACGAGTTTATAATCTTACGGTAACAGGATTATGGGAAAAGTTATCTCATCGACATTGATAACTGACACAGTTGAGTTGAAGCATCGAAATGTCGACTGTCTCTAAGTAGTTTTAATCTTGACAGAAATGTTTTAAGTGGCGTATAACAGATATGTAGGCTTAAATATCGGAGTATGTAATATTGTATGCGTAAAAAAGAAAAAGTCGGTTATCTAAGACGTTTGCTTCGACGAGAGAGATGCCAATTACGAGTACTGCACGGTACACTGATAGGCAAAATTAAATGAAGTAAACATACAAACATGTCTTTAAAAGACATATTTTAACACTCGGTTAGATAACATTAGGGATTCGTAATTGGGTATTGCATCAGCAGAAAAACTGTCCCACCTTGCAATGAAAGGTAGGATTTCAGGAGTCGATTGCCAGCCTTCAATAATGAAGTCACATTATAGAAAAAAAAGAAGTTTGGAAGTAGATGCATAAGATTCCGTAGTCGCTCCGTTGTCCTTTTTTTATTATATTAAAATACCAAACAAGGAGATAGTTCTCTCCTGATCAAGGGAGACAACCATCGCATATAGACACCAAAGATATTAACGTTGCGTTTCTATCCTTGTGGCAGGGTCTTACTATCATTTGCATTGGTTTACCGGCTACCTTACCCTCCAAACCGGAACACGATAGTGACAAGCATTGACGCTATTGCGGCAGGAATTGATAAGGTGGTGGTCAGTGGCGTAGCTATGCCAATGCGGTCGCATGGGAAGCCTGAGCCAAGACGCCGGCCGCGGCGGGCGACAGATAACTTTTTTCAAAATACTTTTTGAAAAAAAATTATTGATTGTAATTTTTTTTTTCAAATTACTTTAAAAAAAGTTATTATCACATGCGTTTGAAATTTAAAAAAAAATTACAGGGATAGTGAGGAATTAGACCGCACCTATGTTGTAAAAAAAGACGAATAATTGTACTATAAGGTCATCTTTTTTTACAAAATTTTACTCTACCCGTTCTTGGTTCTTCCATGACAGTGAAATCTCTCGAGATCATAGATAGATTTTTGTTGTTTTATCAAAAGCCCACGGCGAGTTTATTGCGATTACGGTCTGCACTGTCCATACAATGTAGCCAAAACGAAACACCAAGTTATAGTTTCTATAGCCAAAGCTTTTTAACCAAAGTTACCTTAATTTCGTCTTTAAATAAATACTGTACATAACCTATTATTAAGCATTTCTTTTTATCCGGTTACTTGTCATTAAATAAGGTTAACATCTCAAGTTCGGTTTCTAAGCATATCTACCTCTTTTAATGTTCCATTAATTTGTATTTTGAGGGTTGTTGACAACCTTGCCTAGTCTCTCGTCTGAGAATAAATTTCTCGTGCCTCATCTCATGTGTGAACGAAATATTGAATCCAGTTTATCTCAGTTGTTTCGCATATCTATTCCGACATACAGTGAAACTAGATTAGATTTGAGCATTTCTTGCTTTCGTAATAAAAGGTAAGCAAACAAAGAGAGATTTTCTGATAATTGTATAAATATGTTTCACTGGACAAATCACACGAATTGGTTTTACTCCAAATTAAGCAAACTGCTTGCTTATGATATTGGTGTTGGTCAACAATACTAATATACAGGTATACATACATATTGTTACGTACTCGGGTTCGTACTTGTAAGAAAACACCACTTATATTAAATCCGTGTATTTACACAACACAACACGACGTAATACTAAAATACACTTTACACAATAGTCACTTGCTGTACTATCACTGAACTTAGAACACTACACAATAAAACACTTCTCGCTTCGCACTAGTCACTTGATGTATCGCTTTCGATCGCTAGATAAAAACTGCCTTGTGTTTGTCAACATCTCTGTATTTATAGGCAGGGGAAAGTCCTAGCTGGATCCAGAAAAATCTAAATGTATCGGGAAACAATGAATCACTTCTTATCGTAAACATGTTATGAGTCATAAATCCTAGTACACGCTACTTTCAACCTTATGCCATATCCCACAGAGTCCATTATGGCATAGCCCAGGTCAACTATTAATTAGTCAATAGGAGTAGCTATCTCTTTCCTTTATTTCTAGAAAGTTAGCGCGCGCGCGCTCCAACTCTACACGCTTCTAGATTATTCGTAACAATATATTACATGCTAAAAATATAAATTTTCTTAAGAGTTTTCACAACTTTATTTGTTTTAAAACTTACCGGTTTCGCTTCACAGGATATCATCAGGGTATTAATTTGCATATGATTTAACTTAAGTCTTGACCAATTAGAGTAATAATCTATAACTTTATAACAACTATATTCTTTGTGCACTTAGTCCAGTACTATTTTTTTCTTTACTTATTTTTCTTTGTCCAGTTTTTAAAGTTTTCCCAAAATTTAATTTTCTCCCGTCCCGAAATGCGGGACAGGCTCAGTCTCGCTTTTCAGGGTTTACAGAGCTCGACAGTGCGGACTTTTTCTTCGTATTTGCATCAAAAAACCATTTCTTGGGCAGTAATTGTTCTATTAATTTAACACTTAAATTAAAAAAAAATATGAAACATGAATTTAATCATGAAATCCAAGAGAATTAAGTGTTTTCCCGGGCTAAAAAGTGGCGCATGTATTAAATAAATTTTTATTATTTTAAATTTCGCACTTGTACTGTTTCATAATTCACAAATTTTATGTTCTTAGCACTGATGATGCAGTAAAATGTGAAAACGATGGGCTATTTAAATAAAAATAAATATACTTAGGTATGTACTTTGTGAATTGTGAAACAGTACAAGTGCAAAATTTAAAATAATAACTTTGACGGAGTTTCACCAAGTGCCGACGATAAATTAAATCATTTTTTTATTTCCTAGCAAGCTAGTAGATAGTTTTCCTGTTGTATAGAGATTATCAGCGCCTATACATATATACCAAAGCTGTTAATAGTGCGTTATCATTCGTGTAGTGGTGTGAAATGTCACATGCCTAAGTTTACCGACAATAACTCTCCCAACTGAAACACTACAGTGACGAACACCGACGTTATTGCGGCAGGAATACGTAAGTCAGCTGTACCAAATCCGACCAAGACGTTTCATGGCTCTACCACCTGATAAAATGGTAGTTACACGTTTAGCCTATTGTAAATAGTTCGCCTTATACAAATTGTATTGTAAAAGTAGTCACACTAAGTGTTAACAACAGACTATATGAAAGTACATATATTTTGTTACTTATTAGGCAGGCAGATCCATACAAATAACAGGCAAACTCAGCTAAGTTAGGTGGCGCTAGTTATTATAAAGGATAGTCCTCTATAATAACTACTACTTTGGTAGTAATACTAATAGAAACTGTCTATCAGAAAGCCAGATTATATATTCAGTTAAAGTGACACGGACGGAATACATAATACATGTAAACCAGATTTTATGTAACAAACCCGTCCGATCGTCAGAGGAATTGTTTGTTAGCTTAATACAATCATACATATGGTATTATTATGTGGATATAGATAGATACATTTTCTCTGATCAAAATAATTAATCTTAAATGATTTTTCAAATATTACTATGGCAAGGAAACACCAAAGACAAGAGAGGTCTCTTTAATGTGGTAGCCGCTCGCCTTCTACTCGTAGCCATTGACTCGACGTGGTGTTGTCCAGTTTAAAATATTCCCTAAATTTTATGGAAATTGAAGGATAAATACAAACATTTTAAAATTCCATAATATTTTTTTTATATTAATAGAACCGTTTTTTTTTTTTTTGATAGTGTCATCTGCCTTCCTATATGCCCCTTTCGACTTGGACAGGGTTTTTGTTACTCCTTGTATAGCGTCTAAACTAATCCAGTACTATATTGTAGGCGGCTGTTCACAATGATTACAGTATAAAACGTTTATTCAGTATAGAAGCTTTATGAACCCGGAAGTGTGGAGACCTACATAGAAACCGGTTCTCGCTCCCTACCTGACGGCGAGACCGTATCTGACTAGTGATGTAACTGTTATTTAAATGTAGCAATTTCGATAGGAAGGCAAATTTCCTCATTATGAAAATTTTCCGAAATATCCTGTTGCTGAATTTTCTTTCTATTTTTGGAAAGTTCTTGTATATTGGCCGCGTTTCCGATCCGGTAGTAACTCAAAAAATGTTGACTCGTCAAAAGTGCCTGTAAAGGATAATTTGAATAAAAATGTATTGACTTTGACTATTTTACAATATACCAGTTTATGTACAATAATAAAAGTAATTGATACATTATACCGACTTCAATTATCTGCCAACTGTAACCAAGGCTCAAAAACTATTAACACAGTTTTGATGTAACTTGAAATGTTCGCTTTGTTGGAAAACATGTACTTGATTTAAACAGAATTCTCTTGATATGGCTTTTAGTTCCCGAGAAATTCGTGGACAAACACGTGCATGGACGTTTAAATAGATCAGAAAGCTATCAGCTATAGCCACAAACAAAGAGGTACAGAAGTCAATCTACATACAAAGTGCGCTCGAGCAATGCACACATAGACACCTCTTACGGACACGGTATCTCGGAATGGTTGAGAACAGTGCAAGCGCGATATCACCCGCTTGAGACAGCGTAAGTTTTTGTACGGAAAATAGGCAATAACATTAAAATATTTAAGTTCTTATTGGTTTACATTACCGTTCTTCCTGTTTCATAGTCAACAATAAATTAAACACCAAGATACGAATGCCAATACTAGTTTTTTGTGCATAAGCCAAAGTTGATAACCCTAGCGCGACCGCCGAACGTAGGCATGAAAAGTGAACTACATAGACTGTCATACATGAGGTTGACTTTTGTACCTATTTGTTTTGTGTCTATAGTCCCCTTGCACAACGAAAACTGCACTATAAAGGTACACAAAGTTAGGTAAAATTCAATTATTTTATAACTAGCGACCTGCCCGCGGTTTCACCCACGTAGCTTTTGTTCCCGTGGGAATATCGGAAAGGTTTATATACTAAAACCTTCCTCAAGAATCAATCTGTCTATCAAAAAAAAACCGCATCAAAATCCGTTGCGTAGTTTTAAAGATTTAAGCATACATAGGGACATAGGGACAGACAGAGAAAGCGACTTGGTTTTATACTATGTAATGATGTAAAAGATAATGTTTGAAAGATAACAATCTGAGATTAAAGTCACTAATAATATATATTTTAATCAGTATCACTAATATCTTTGTTTGTATTAATTACTGGCTGTTCCTCACTACTTCGTTCGCGAGACCCACACACATTACTTCGTTTTACTCTGTCGGGTTAAAAAGTAGCCGCTAACTTATCCACACTATACTATTATAAATGGGAAAGTGTGTGTGTTTGTTTGTCCGTCTTTCACGGCAAAACGGAGCGACGAATTGGCGTGATTTTTAAGTGGTGATAGTTGAAGGGATGGAGAGTGACATAGACTACTTTTTGTCTCTTTCTAACTCCTCACTTCCCTAAAATGAATTAAACGCGAACGAAGCTGCGGGCAAAAGCTAGTTCAGTAATAATGTAGTTTTATTGTAGTTAAAGCTTTTTTAAATCGGTCTAGTAATTTTTGAATTTATCCATTACCAAAAAATATGACCTCTTTATCAACCGACGAAAAAACGAAGGTTATTAGTTTGACATATATGTATTGAATACTGTAGAAACTGGATAATATTTGAATATGCTGATTTATTTAGGCGTCCAAACACGTGTACTAAATTTTGAAAGTGATTTATATGTTTATATTTTCCACGCGTTGGTCCCAGGCTCCTTCGAAGAATAGGCCAACTGCCGTTCTGCCAGGCAGGTCATAAAAGGTGATTGCTATACGAGTCACTAACATCGTGGCTACTAGGTAGTAAAGTTCTGCATTGTCTCGCCCGGGTCTGGTACCACCGCCTTTCATATTCCTAACTCAATAGCGTCAGTGCTTGTCATTGTCGTGTTCCGGTTTGGAGGGTAAGGTAGCCGGCCGGTTAACTTATGCATGTGGCATAAGACCTCGCCACAAGATAGTAACGCACCATTAACACCTTTGGTGTCATCTGTTTGTTCGTTGTCTTATAATATTAGAAAAAAGTTTGCCCAAGAATTACTCAGGAACTAAAAGCTATATTTATTACAATAAAACAATACAATATTTAGATAATTCTTTTTGATTTAAATTAGATATTTTCCAACTTAGGGAACAGTCCAAGTTTTATCAAAACCGGTTCAGGCCCTGAGGTCCTTAAGTTGAGTTGACTCACGTCTCTCACTCACTCAGGCCTGGGCAAGGACCTCAGGCCTCAGACCTCTGGTCATGTCCGGGAAGATGTCCGGTTCAGGTGTTCGGTATTGTCCGGAGAAAAAGGTCAAATCTGATGGTAGTGTCCCCCTGTCTTCACCCCTGACGCCATCGAGATTTATTGTTTAGGCTATGATCGAATTTTGACCGTAGCGGTCGTTTGTATATTAAATATAGCATTAGTCTAAATTTGAGTTAATGGCGTTTTGGTGTTGTGCCCTTAGTGTGTCGGGATTTTAGTGTCGATAGTGAAGCGCTTCACCACGATCTTGCCTGATGGTAAGCTAAGATGTGGCCTTAGATGGAACGCGCTTCCCTAGACGGTACCTGTTTATTCTTCTCTTGAAGATCCCCAGATTGTACTCGCCGGGGAACACAGACTCAGGAAGCATGTTCCAGTCCCTTGCGAATGAAGAGTGTCGAGTCGAACCGCTTTGTCCGGGGTACGTGGAACATCTACCATATGGCGATACCTAGATTCTGTGCGCCTCGACGATCGATAGAAAAAGGGGGATGGCGGAATTAAGTCGTTATAATGTGCTCAACCATTACGGTGATGACCATTAAGTTTGAGAAAATATTACTTTTTTATATTGAAACGTAAACTTACATTACTGTGTATTACGATATTATATTCATTATTTTTTTGTTCTGACTGACTTTACTGTTATGATGCCTTTACACTATAAAATTTTACTATCGGAATAACACTAAAACGGTTTTTTTTTTAAGTATAAGCCGTCATCTAAAAAATTTTGCTCAATATTTAATTATATTTGTTTTAGCGATGACCGCAAGGTTTTTTATTGTTATTACCGCGTAGCCTTCAACCTTACGTTTTTTTTATGGAAAAATGGGTCAAACGGACAAGAGGCTCATCTGATGGTAAGTGATCACCGCCGCCCATGGACAACCACACTAGCAGTGAAGGTTTGCAGTTGCGTTGCCGACCTTTTAAGAAAGAGTAGGCTCTTTTCTTGAAGATCCCTAATTCGTATCCGCTTGGTAAAACCACTGACGGTAACTGGTTCCACAGAGGAATAGTGCAAGGAAAAAAGTGGTGAGGATAAAATTTTGAATTTGTCGCGATGTACGATGGTGAAATTCTGCGCCAGGAACTAATCCGAACAGTTCCTCGGTACACTCCCCATGATAGATCCGATTGAACATGCAGAGCGAAGCCACATCTCTATGTAATTACAAAAAATCAAGCCAGAGTTTGGTAGGGGATGCCTTTAGTTTTTTGCTCCGTTTGCCCCAAGCAGCAAAGTATGTGAGTGCAATTCAAAAGAATCATCGGTCATTCTGCCAGGCACTTTGTAAAAGGCGAACAATTGGCTAAAAGTGTCACATCGTAACTACTAAGTGGTAGAGTTCCGCAACGTCTCGCCAAGGTTCGATACCACTGCATTACTTTTTCTTACTTCAATAGCGTCAATGCT
Organism: Apodemia mormo; assembly: GCA_036924255.1. Taxonomy (NCBI): domain Eukaryota; kingdom Metazoa; phylum Arthropoda; class Insecta; order Lepidoptera; family Riodinidae; genus Apodemia; species Apodemia mormo. The sequence goes on along the minus strand of JAUPFN010000012.1, from coordinate 7,265,377 downwards.
AGTCGCTGTTGGATTTCAGTCTAAAGGGTAGAGTAGCTGGTATTTTTTTTAAATTAATTTTATAACAATGATGTTCAGAGTTTCTCATAAATAATATATGCTAAATTGTAGGCCAGTTTGTCAGTAAGTTGCTGCATGTTGCATAATAACATTAGACCAACAGGATGGTAACATACCATCGCCATCTATGGTCTTTCTATAGGCGATGGGAATCTCTTTTCATTTGTACAGCATTCTCCTTGTTTATTGTCCTATGATGTAAAAAAACTATATGTTGCCTCTGTGGTCTAGTGGTCCGACGTCAGAGTTGACCGAATGAGGTCGCGGGTTCGATTCCCAGGTCGGGAAATTCAAAAATGTGTTTTTTTCAGTTTTTTAACAAAAGCAACGTGAACGTGAAAAAAGTGCCCGACTGACCTCCTGTCACATTGTGGGACTAACGGCCAGTGTCCGAAACGCAAATTAATTTTAACAAGCAATTAATCTGAGTTTAAAATATTCGCCTCCGTGGTCTACTGGTCCAGCGTTGGCGTTGACCACATGAGGTCCCGGGTTCGATTCCCGGGTCGGGCACATAAGTGTTTTTTTCAGTTTTCTGAGAAACACAAAGTTGCTCGGGATTGGAAAGCGCCCGGTTGGCGATAGGCTTGCCACCTATCACATTTGTGGGGCCAAGTATCTTCGGCTAATCGTGGGTGTACTTGTTGCACCTCTACCTACCCCTTCGGGGATATGGGCCTGAAGATACTTTTTTAAATATTTTTTTCAAGCAAATGATCTGTTAAACACAGATTAATTGCTCGTTAAAATTAATTTGCATTTCGGAAACCGGCCGTAATTATCTTCGGGTCATCGTGGGTGTACTTGTTGTACTTCTGCCTACCTTTTCGGGGATACTGGCGTGATGATACTACAACTACAATGTAAAAAGTATTCTGTTGTATCATTGTAAGTAATAATTCTAAGGCTTTCAAAATACGTGATGAGTACGGTGCCTACGTCATTTTATATACGTCTTTTAAATTGTGCAGAGTATGAAATACGTCACGGTTAATGACATTAATGAATGTTTCCCAATTAGTGGTATATGTGCTGCTGGGGGTGGGGTACGTGCAGATACATGAGAGGGTACGCGTGGTAATATTTTGAATAATTTTAAACGGTTAGTTTAATTAGTAAAAACATTGACACAAACAAAAATCGCCGAAATATATTTTGAGCCGCATGATTTCCAACTGTTCTAATTATTTTTGTTTTTGTTTTTATAGCACTCATCCCGTGATCTGAAACTGTTCTGTGATACTCAGTCGCCTGTTGGCATCTTTATATGTGCGGTTTATGGGGTACACGATTTAAGGTTAGTTTCAAATTGAAGGGGTGTGTAGAAAAAACTAATTAGGACCACTGACTTAAATCATAGTATCGAACATTTCTACAGATTGTCGATAAATTCCAACAATATTACCGGTTTATTGTCAAACACCGATAATTCTCAGAAGCCGAAACGGTGTGGGATATTATGATGGCACACCACTTCATTTAAATAAACATTCAAGTTTGTATTCAATCAATGATTTACTTTTGATTGTCGCACAATTGCTCGTCGATTCTTTTGTCATAATTAAGGTTGTATTAATTAAAAGCGACCTCTAATATATAAACATTTGTATATTCCTTTGTCTTGAAGTAGTTTAATTTTGCCTTGTAGTTAATTTCAACCGACCTTAATCAACTAAAAATTTATAATTATTAATACGTTGTGTAAATTTCATACTGTATTTGGGTGTTAACATAATGTTAAATATATTTCAGTATTTATATATGTATTAACTAACACGCAAATAACAGTCAAAATATTTTTATACTTTGAAGTTCGATCAATTCGTGTAATTTATTGTTATTTCTATATTATTATTGCTATTTCCTTCGGTACATAATAAAGCACGGGCAATATGAAATTTTAATTTTATTTAATTTCGAAATGACTATTGCAGTTGACCTTTTGGTAAATGTATTAGACTTATATATGGTTTGTTGTTTCTTTTTACAAGAATTTTTGAACAGACATGTATTTAAAATGCGGCGTTTTACATGTTTAAATATGTGGGCTTAGGAAGTCTATGTGAATTCAGGCTGTAAAACAACTGTTTTGGAATTACTCCAATTGTAGATATTCTTATTATAATCAAGCAGCTGTTTGCAGGTGTAGGTCTAAACTAATATTTAAAGAGGAAAGGTTCGATTTTTTGTTTGTTACATTTTAACTCAAAGCTTACTCGACCTAATTTAACAATTCGTTCACTGACAGTTCAGTGACATAGGCTAATTTTTTACACGATTGAGCAAAGGGAAGTAATGATTTTTGGTAACGCGATGTCGCGAATAGCTGCTAGTTTTAAATAAGTGCAAGGAAAAACCCAAGTTCTCTCGATCGAACACACATTTATCTTTTAACTCCAGTAGCGTTGTTTGCTCAAACTAAACTTTAACAGTGTTCCGATGTCGTGCCTGTTAACACTACATTGAACTCGTAATAAAAATCAGCTCTTATGTTTCTAAGTTCACGGCCAATTGGTAAACGTCTAGCCCGCCTACACGCGGACTTTTTTAGCACGCATTTTGATGAAAATGAAATGGAATTGTTTATATTAGAAAGCAATTCTACTTTTTGTGTTTTTTCTAGTTGTTCCGAGCTTTTGTTTAGTTTGTCACGTTTTTATTTTATTCATACTGTCATCTATATTAATTATCTATATTATAATCTATACATATAATAAAATCTCAGGAAAGTCAAAACTGTATATTGAATATTTTTTTAAAAGAATACTTGGGGCATGATCTACAATCGATATCGAAGCCAAAAATATAGTTTTTAGAATTTTTGTCTGTATGGTATGTCCGGGGTAAACTCAAAAAGTACTGCGTAGATTTACTTCAAATTTTGCATGAATATTACTAATAGGTCGGGTCAATAATATATCGGCTACATATTATCACGCTATTACCTGGAACTGGGAGGAGCTGTGCCGAGTAAACGAAATTCGCGCGGACGAAGTCGTGGGCAACAGCTAGTATTATTATTTATATTAATATTTTAAATGCGAAAGTTTGGATGTTTGGATGGATGTTTGTTACTCAATCACGCAAAAACTACTCAACGGATTTGAATGAAATTTGGCACACAGGTAGATGATGACTTGGAATAGCACATAGGCTACTTTTTATCCCGGAAACGTTTGGTGATCCCGCGGGATTCAGCCAAAACTTTTATAATGCAGCGGGCTGCACGGTGCAGCTAGTCATATTATAAATTTGAAAGTTTGAATGTTTGATTGTATGGGTGGATAGAAGGATGTTTGATAGGATACTTTCTATCCCGAAAAATAAGTTGTTCCCGTGAGATTCACGAAAAACTTTTATAATGCAGCGGGCTGCGGGCTGCAGCTAGTATTATAAATGCGAAAATCTGTCTATATGTCTGTTACGCTTTCACAGCCAAACCGCTAGACCGATTTTAATGGAATTTGGTAAGGTTTCTTTTAAAAAATCTGTCCTAAAATGGCTGAAATAGTGGATGAAAGATTGTATGAAATTCTTACATTTATGATAATTTTTTAAACTTTATTATAAATTCTTACATTTATTGTTATTTTTTTTTTTTAAATTACCCTAAAATGGCTGTAATAGTGGATGAAATATTGTATGAAATTCTTACATTTATGATTATATTTTTAATCTATTCGCGGGCTAGCGCATCCGCTAGTTTATTATATTTGAACAAATTGGTTTGTTCTATTCCTTCAATGTAGAGTAACAACTGAACTAGTTTCACAACAGGGCACAGGTCTTCCTTTGTCACTAGCACATATGGGTTAATGAACTTCACGCCTTTGAAGGCAGAATATATAGATCTTTTGAGGATAAAGTTGTCTGTGTTGTTTTATCAAAAAAATTGTTTTCTATCATAGGAAAGTGAACGGGCGATGTCAAGGGACCACTCATTACAGACAACAAAGATGTAAATGGTGACATTGAAATGTCTCATGCAAGTTTACACTTTACGAGCTACTTCATCTTCCAAACCGGAACACAGTAGTGATGAGCACGGATGTTTTTGTGAAACAAAAATATATGGCGTTTGTACCAAATCTGAACGAGTCGTCGCAGAATTTTCGTAACTACTTCAATATCATACATCTTTTTTTATATCATAAAATAACAAACAAGCAGATAACTCTTGATGGTAAGAGAAACCATCGCCTATAGACACCAAAGACGTTAATGGTGCGTTGCTATTCATGTAGCGGGATGGCAATGCTACATGCATAAATCTGCCGGCTACCTGACCCTCCAAACCGAAACAAGGTAATGACAAGCATTGGCCGGAATAGGTAAGGCGGTGGTTTGGTACCACCCGGACAAGACGTATGAACTCTACCACCTCTCTATTATTAGTTATAGCATCTTCGAATAGGGCGATGACTTTTGCACCAACCTATACCTATCGTACGTGTAAAGATTATAACAAGTAATATAATAATTATTCGATCAATATTATATCTCAAAACTATTTTGTTTACATTGAACATCTGACTTGCAGTATTGTGTCGAGTGGCATGCTATCTCAGAAATACTGGGGGGTCTGTCACCTCCCGGGCTGGATAAAAATAGCGATCAGTCGTCTGGAAGACCACCCGCAGCCTTTGTGCTTTCACAAAGAAACACCATACTCAATGTATATGCCACTAATTATAGTCACTCACAATACGCCATGATATTATGTTAACCACTATATGGTGGCAGGTATGTGCGTGCTTTGCCTGTTTTTTATTTCGTTGCAGTATTACTGAATTAAAATTATTTTATGATTGAGTTGAGACTTGATAGCAAAGATTGGAACTTTTGTGATATAATAATACATTTTATAGCGTCGTATATATTTAGTAGAAGCTTCCGTTTAACCTATATCCATGAGTTCAGTTTCGTTGCGTGTAAATATTTAAACGTTTAACACACGTTTCCAAGATGCTGTTACAGAATTTATTGCGGAATATATACTCTGGCTGTAGTTATCCACGCAAAATAAATTCTAGTGCTACTAACGTTTACAATTTTTCATTTTTCTCATTCGTTTATTTCAGCCCGGAATAACGTATTTTCTGACAGGCTTGCTGCATCCACGAGATAATACGTTTAACCCTAGTAAAACACCCAAACAAAAAAAATTGCAAGATGTTATTTTTATATCCAGAGATTTTAATGTACTACGTACTAGGGAGTCTATTCGTGATTCATTTCGTCAACACTTCCTGCAGCGCTGAAATAATAATAAATCGTCCAACCAAAGCTAAAATTAGGCAGCGCTGTAGTGTATAATAGAGTATGATACACATTTGCGACCAAAAGATCGTCGTCGTCGTTACCGCCGAGAATTTCATGGCGCTTACGCGTTTTATTGAAGGAGCTCTGCCATAGGTGCAGTCTGGGAATGCACTTTAGTGGAATACAAGTGACGTTTCTCGTGCCTTGGCTAGTTGGTACGTTAGTGCATAGAACTCTTTGTTTATATCAGATTAGTTCAAACTAGCAGATGGGTAACCTAGGGCAAGAGACAAACGTCATCCAGATTAAGATGTTAATGCTGCGTTGCTATAAATTTGGCAAAGATGTAAGAGTAGAGTTACCAAGCGTCCTGTTTTTTCAGGACATGTCCTCGTTTTTATAAAGTCCTGGAATGTCCAGGACCGATTTTACCTAAGCATTGTTCTGGGTTGAAGAACATTCTGATAAAACGTATTATAAAATCGGGTGCGACTTTCCTGTCACATTCTTGCTTCTCGGCTCGTGAGTGTTGAGTAGCCTGTCCTAATTTAAGGTAAAGACGACACGTATCCTCCCCTATGTTAATCTGACGCGCTCGAGTAAATCCCAAAATCCCTTCTTGGACTCCCCTACTATTAAGTTCTAGACTCGATTTCCGTTTTTGACATATTGTTTTAATTTAGTTTTTGTGGAATATAATTTCGTTGGCTATTCTTGGGTACTACAGTTTCTATTGGAGGTGGTGATTAGTTATCATTTTCAATATAAAAAAGTCTCCATTATAAAAAAAGAGATAAAGCTGTAAATTGCAACTTTACTTTGTAGCAACACACGTATTGTTATGTTAATAAGAAATTAATATTATTATTTTATTATTTGTAGGTAAAACTTCATCACAAAAACCAAACTTTATTTATTGTTTCGGTGATCAGCATTGGACAATTCACCTCTGGTATGTGTATTTGTAATTAGTTAATTGCCAATTGGTGTTTCTGGTTTCTCCACTTTTTTATTTCTTACTAGCTGTTGACAGCGACTTCGTCCGCGCGGACTTCGTTTACTCCGCACAGCTTCTCCCCCGTAGGTGATAGCGTGATAATATGTAGCCTATACGTTGACCCGACCTGTTAGTAATATTCATGCAAAATTTGAAGTAAATCCATGCAGTACTTTTTGAGTTTACCCCGGACATACATACAGACAAACAGACAAAAATTCTAAAAACTATATTTTTGGCTTCGATATCGATTGTAGATCACGCCCCAAGTATTCTTTTAAAAAAAATATTCGTTGTACAGTTTTGAGTTTCCTACGATTTTATTATATGTATAGATATTGCAAGAGAATACTCGTCCTAGGTTTTTCAAGTTTCTCGAGAAATTTAATTTTTTTAAATAAAACACAATGTTATATTTAAATTTTTGCCGAATTGCAAATTGAACTGATAAATGGGATCTATTCAATCAAATGGTAATTTTTTAGTTTCCATAAATTGCACTTATTAATTTACAAAAACGAATAAAAAATTAAACAAACACGCCGCTGGTAAATATTAAAAGTAGGGAAGTACTTAACATTTTTATAATTATTGGGTCTCGGTCAGTTCCCAACTTTGCAACAGTTTCTAATTAGACAAAAAATAGTTTAACGCTCTAACGCTTTTGGAAAAAGTCGTAAGAACAAAAGTTAGTTTTTTTTCGTACTCACGAACTTTTAAGAATATATTCATTATTTAATAAACAGTATGATGTAGGACTACAGGAGTAGATGTTAATTACGACTTTACACGCGTGATCCAAAATCTTTCATCGGTAAAAATATAGCCTAAAAAAATATGTCACTGGTGGATCCTTTTTAACGGTAAAGGAATTTTCAAGATTATTTTAGCAGAATTCTCCTCAGTCGCCTCTGTGGTCTAGTGGTCCGGTGTCGGAATTGACCGCATGAGGTCCCGGGTTCGATTCCTGGGTCGGGCAATTATAAAATGTGTTTTTTCAGTTTTCCGATAAAAACAACATTGCCCGGGATTGGAAAGTGCCCGGTTGGCGATAGGCTTGCCACCTATCACATTGTGGGACCAAGTATCTTCGGCTAATCGTGGGTGCACTTGTTGTACCTCTGCCTACCCTTTCGGGGATACGGGCGTGAAGATACTTACTTACTTTTTATTTTAGCAGAATTAAAATTTTTGGTGTTAATAGGCAATGCAATGGTTTCCCTTTCCATCAGGCAAGCCATCTGCTTGTTTGCTATCTAATGATATAAAAAATTTGTTGAGTTTATTAGTTACTAACATACAAATGTTTTCTTTTTGCAATATGACTCGTAGTATAGAGGCATACTTGAGTGCAGCAGTAACAATGCAAAAAAGATTTATAAAAAACCGAACTACTTTGTAAAAAAGTATGTGTGGATTAACATAAAAAAACTTTATGCATTGAATTCAGAACCTCCTCAATTTTTTCTTTTTTTTTATGTCATAAGATAGCAAACAAACAGATGGGTCTCCTGATGGAAAGAGTCAACCATCGCCTATAGACACCAAAGATGTTAATGGTGTGCTGCTATCTTGTGGCGAGGTATAATGCCACATGCATAAGTTTACCGGCTACCTTACCCTCCAAACCGGAACACGACAGCAACAAGCACTGACGCTATTGCGGCAGGAATAGGTAAGGTGGTGGTACCAGACCCGGGCGAGACAATGCAGAACTCTACCACCTAGTAGCCACGATGGTAGTGAATCGATAGCCAATCGGTCGCCTTTTACGACCTGCCTGGCAGAACGGCAGTTGGCCTATTCTACAAAGGAGACCGGGACCAACACGGCGAGACATTCTTCGGTTAAAATACATATCCTCACGCCAAATCCCTTACGGGGTATACAGAAAGTATTGGATCCCCTACATAAAGTGTCATTTAACCCAATTAGTATTCACAGCTTATTTTTGACCGTCCCGTTGGTTGAGTGGTTAGCGAACCTAACGCAATTAACGGGGCCCGGGTTCGATTCCCGACGGGGACAAGCATTTGTTTGATGAGCATAAATATTTGTATTTCCGAGTGTGGGTGTTTATTAAATATATTCCAGTATTTATATATGTATTTCTATGTATTAGTATCGTTGACCCATAACACAAACAAATAATTTGCTTACTTTGGGGTTAGATCAATTAGTGTAATTTGTTCCGTGAATATTTATTATTTATTCTGTTAGCAAAGCAACAAACTACCACTTTAACAATAGGTAATGAAATAGACCCCAGAAATAACAAACTTTAATATGAATTTTGTAGTGCATGTTTTCTGAGTAGTATTTAACTAAGTTGGTAACTTTAAATTCTGCCTCAGCGAGCCGCGTTCACGGCTGATTGAGACCAAATTGAGTGAAAATTAATCAGCTTATGAGTTTATATGTAAAATTTTATATCAGAAGTTATAGATGTTTTATGTCTTTGTTAGAAAGGGATACCGGTACTCAACACAGTAAGTAGCTCTGAAGTGTGAACCCATTGTGCCCTCTTTTGTATATATATGCCTTTTAGTAGTTTGTCCTTAAAGATTATTAACTAGCGAACTAAAGGAACTTATAAATTGCTTATATATACATACATATAAATAAAATTGAATTGCCTGTCTGATTTCAAAATAACTAGGTTTATTCAAGTACAGTGTGCTATTTTTAGGATACTAATACCTAAACAACCATTTTTAAAATTTCTTTCTTTCTGTCATTCTGTTTGTACGGGGTAATTTCTGGAACGGCTGCACCGATTTTGATGGAACTTTCACTGAAAGCTAGATGAGTTTATAGTGCAGGACCGAGGCTACTTTTTACCGGCGTAAGCAAAATGTAATTATATTTTATACGCGACGAAGTCGCGAGTGATAGCTAGATTTAAATAAACAACTATCATCTTTCAGCATAGGATAATAAACGAATGATGCAGACTTATATTTCTTTAGCTATCTTAAAAATTGTCCCAGTGTTATCCCTAGTTGTCCCTTTGTTAGGTAGCCGCCAAACTTACACATGTGGTGTAACATCACCGGCACATAAATAGAAACGTTTCATTAACATCTTTGATGGTTATAGGCGATGGTTTCCCTTTCCATTAGAAGGACCATCTACTCGTTTGCTATTTTATGATATAAAAAAAATAAGAAAATGAGGGAACCTTCTGCAGTTTAATTTATTTCAAAAAAGATCAATTGATATGAGAAAAGATATGATCCGTTTCGTTTAACTGGAGGTAACTCCTAGTATTGAAATACAAGTTCACTTCCAAGAATAACCGAAATTCGTGTTTGTTTGTATGTTACCAGTTATCCGCAAAACTGGACTGTTATAGCCTCGTAAGACGTTGATTATCCGTATCGGCTATGTTGTATACCTCTTGGTTTTCCATTACACGTTAGGTTTTATTAATTAAGTTGACGTTAGGACATAGACTTTAGAAATGAACTTTGACCCTGCGTAGTGTTTTGCAGTAGGTGGTTTTATGAAGCTATCTTAAAATCTAACTATAATAATATAGGGAAGCGCGTTCCATCTAAGCCCGCATCTAAGCTTACCATCAGGCGAGATCGCGTTCAAGCGCTTCCCTATCGATAATAAAAAATAAAAAAAAATTATAAATGCGATGGTTTGATGTTTTTTTTTAAGAAAGAAAGAAAATATTTAATTGCAAGAATATGGGTGTTACAAGTTGTTAAAAATTAAGTTACCAACATATTCTACCATTATATGGTGTGCAAATATTTAAAAAAATTATCATTGTATAATATAACATTTAAAACACTGTATCGATTTTTTAGGAATTCCTACCGGATCGGAACGCGGCCACACACAGAAGATCAGGCGGAAGAAACTCAGCGGGCTGGTCTTTTTTTCTCTATTTTATGTACCTACTTATTACTAATGTACAAGAATGATTTCATATTTGGATAGATGGATGTTTGTTACTCAATTACGCGAAAACTTCTGAACGGATTTAGATGAAATTTGGTACACATCAAAATCAGTTGTTTCCCCAGGATTCAGCAAAAATTTTAATAGTGTAGCGCGCTGCACGCTGCTGCTAATATAATCTTATCTTCGAGTAAGCAATGAACATGCATAAAAAAGGTTCCGTGAAATGTTAACCTCTTCCTCTTTAGAAAGTCGTTTGATAAATATAAGTACTCCTACACTACATATTGCAAATATAATATCTTTGTTTTACTTCACGATGGAAGTATAAGCTCCGGTCATTTACAAAACTAGGACGACTCGTATTTCGTCGGTTTTAGATCCCTGTGTGTTTATTAGACACCTATTTCTCGGCAATATGCATGACGGTGCACACAACTTGTGGGTAATATGACAGTTGAACTAGATTTCCGCAAATCATGACTCTATGAAATTGAATCATATGCTGTTTATGCTTTTTATATCATAAGATAGCAAACAAGCTAATAAGCTAAGCCTTCTGCTTAATTACTTGCTTATATCTCCTCCTTATGGAAACAGACAACCATTACATATAGACATCAAAGATATTAATAGTGCGTGCATGCCACATACTTAAATCTACCGGCTACGTACCCATCAAACCGGAACACGACAGTTACAACCATTGATGCTATTGCTGCAGGAATATGCAAAGGTGGTACCTACTAGACTCAGGCGAGACGCAACGTCTCTATCACCCAGTTAGTTGTCACTCATTTTTTTTTGAATACTAGTTCCTCTGACTTAAGGCTTTCCAGAGACTTTGCATGTCTTTTATGTTTTTATTAATCTCAATTTTGTTTTGGTGATTATTACGTATACATTTTTTTTCCCGTGTTGGTCCCGGGCTCCTTTGTAGAATAGGCCAACTGCCGTTCTGCCAGGCAGGTCGTAAAAGGCGACCGATTGGCTATGTGAGTCACTACCATCGTGGCTTGTGGTGGTACCACCGCTTTACCTATTCCTGCCGCGATAGCGTCAGTGCTTGTCGCTGTCGTGTTCCGGTTTGGAGGGTAAGGTAGCCGGTAAACTTACGCATGTGGCATTAGACCTAGCCTCAAGATAGCAACGCACCAGTAACATCTTTGGTGTCTATAGTCGATGGTTTACTCTTTCCATCTGGAGACCCATCTGCTCATTTGCTATATTATGATATAAAAAAATACAGAAATATATATATATATATATATATATATATATATATATATATATACTTGGTTATTGTTTAAATTTTGCTATACTTTCGATTAATATACATATTTTATATAATATATTTCCCTTCTTCCACCTGTATAACAATGTTCACATTAATATTCAGCGCTAGTTGTTTTCTGTAAAGTAGTAGTCACTATGTTAATGACACGTATCTCCACCTTTTACGAGAAGCGTAGCAGTAAGGCAGTTGATATATTTTCTTTAAATATCATCATAATCATCGTATATAAACACAAAAGATGTTAAGTGTGCGTCACTGTTTTGCGGCGATGTAATACTGTATGCTGAAATCTACTGGCTACCCTGGCCTCACTTCCATACTATATTACATAACTATTACCTGTTAATATTATAAAGTTTGTCCGTCAATCTTTCTGTTACGCTTTCACAGATAACCGATTTTAATGAAACTTGGCAAGGAAATACTTTATCAACCAACATTTTAAAAATCAACCCCTATGGGCCTGAAATAGGTAATGAAGGATTGTATGGAATTTCTTATACTAATGAGATTTTATTTTACACGCGGTCGAAGCTGCGAAGATCGATCAATATTCTATAAATATTCGTATATTTGTACAATATAAGATTTTCTTCTTCCATACTCAAATTGCAGTTTGTTACAGACCACTGACGCGCTGCGGTGTAAATTGGACCTAACTATGTCCAACTCTCAACTTCAGAGTTCCAATAATAATACAATTTAATCACTGTGCGTCAAAGGCGTTTCAATTTCAATATACAATAATAACCATTCACATCCTGTTTTGATACATCAATTACGTAAATATTTCGCATGGCAATTACCGCTATATTGTATCGTTAATGCGACTTAGATCGGCTTCAGGTGCAAGAAACGTGATTATCATCACTGCATAGGGGTAGGGTTACCGTCATCAATTTGTGCGAATTGTGTTTATAAAGGTTTTAAAGTTGGTCTAGGTTATCCATATAAATAATAATGAATCGCTAGATGTGTCGCTAAGCGAAAATCTCGGCACAGCCAATTCGGCTAATTCTTTACAACAAATAACAAAAAAACATTTTTATTTTCCTATAGAAACAGTTCCTAGCTGTAAAAAGTTTAACGATTTCAACCTTAAGGCGGTAACAAAGTTCGCCAGATCAGCTAGTTTCAAAAATACCACGATAGAAACGTCCAGCTATATCGTCATTCGTCACGCGACAAAACATTGGATCGTAGTGAACCCGAGCATGAACAGAGTGCTAAGTTTGAGTTTTTCTTTTCGCATTCGATCGTGAGCGCGGTTGGAGTTTACTAGGAATTTGTGTGTGATTTGTACAGCGCCACCTAGTGGTAAACGTGAGAAACCAGTTTACCACTAGGTGGCGCTGTACAAATCACATACAAATTCCTAGTAAACTCGAAACGCGCTCACGATCGAATGCGAAAAGAAAAACTCACACTTAGCACTCAGATGTTCAGATTATTCTGCGTATCCCACTAGGGAAAAAACATAAAAGAGCAGAGCTTTTTTTTACAAAGCATTACATTGCAACGTGCTGCTTTAATTTTTATGACGGTTCACGTTTTTAAGACAACTAGATATTATTTTCTCGCTTCGCCGTGCGTAAATTCATCGTCGACAAAAAAAAAATAATGTAGACAAACAGACACTAATGATATCATCTTTAAGCAATATTTTGATCTCGATGTATACCAATTTTCATCAAGATCTGTAGCAAGTCAGAAGCTATATGGACGATATCAAAATAATATTAAAATAATAATCCTTTATTAAATGCCATAGTTAGTAGGCTCCAGTGTCAGATTAAAACTATACATATAGACTATCATTTGCGCAATCATGTGTTCCTATTGTATACCATTTTTTGTCAAGATCTTTAGCAAGTTAGAAGCTATATGAACGATATCAAAATAATATTAAAACAATAATCCTTTATTAAGTGCCATACCTAGTAGGCTCCAGTGTCGTTTTTATTAATAGCATTATTAAACATCCCAATAAGTCTAGCTCAATTATAGTGTGTTATTCGTCGCATTTTCTCCCTTTTTAACAAAGATGTTGTATTCTCACCTAAATACAAAATTTGATCTAAATTATTAGAGAGCCATTAACCAGACACGAAATATATATTAGCTGCCCTGGCAAACGTTGTTTTGCCATGCAAATTACTTGTACTGAATATTCTGGTGGGGCACTTGAAGGATGGGGGGGGGGTTCATTGAGATAAAAACTATCTTATCTTTTAAGTTGGATCAAACAGTAGTAGATACCTACAAAATTTCATTGAAATTGATTCAGTAGTTTTGGAATATTTTGGTGGGGTACTTTAGAGTAGGGTTAGTAGGTAGTAGATAGAGTACGGTTATAGTAGGGATTAATTGAGATAAAAACTCTTATCTTTTAAGTTGGACCAAACAATAGATACCTACAAAACTTCATTGAAATCAGTTCACTAGTGTAGCAATACCCGTAGCGGTAAAACCAACAACGTGAAACGTAATTTTGTATTAAGATATTTTGTACTACATATATATTACAAGAATTGCTGATTAAATAATATAAGATAGAAGATACTGTTGACAACCCTACTATCACAATTGAAAATTTCCCTGTGAACGTGTAAAAAATATGCCAGTAGTAATAGTCGCTGCATTAGTCTTCTGTTGCTGCACCGGTCAACATCAACGTTATTACAAGCTTTTACTATTATTTATTAACATACCGTGTTAGTTAGTTACTGTAGGCAAAACCTTGCAGGTTAATTTGACCTACTTTTCAGTGTCCGATTGAGCTTTAAGATTGATGAGGTCGGCCTAAAGTTATACAAGAAAATAACCTCAGCCGAAATTAACAAATTAATTTCATGTATTAAATACTGGATCACAGTGAACCCGAGCATGAACACATGTTCATCTTATTTCGCTTATTCTACGAGGGAACAAAACATCAAACGCTTTGTAAAAGAGTAAAGCTTTTTTACAAAGCGTTACATACGGCTCCAGCATTAGACGTATGCCTTTTAATCCCATTGTTATCAACTTTATTTTATAGTCTATCTAAATATCCCGTGTTGGTCCCGGCCTCCTTTGAAGAATAGGCCAACTGCCGTTCTGCCAGGCAGGTCGTAAAAGGCGACCGATTGGCTATCGAGTCACTACCATCGTGGCTACTAGGTGGTAGAGTTCTGCATTGTCTCGCCCGGGTCTGGTACCACCGCCTTACCTATTCCTGCCGCAATAACGTCAGTGCTTGTCGCTGTCGTGTTCCGGTTTGGAGGATAAGGTAGCCGGTAAACTTATGCATGTGGCATTAGACCTCGCCACAAGATAGCAACGCACCATTAACATCTTTGGTGTCTATAGGCGATGGTTGACTCTTTCCATCGGGAGACCCATCTGCTTGTTTGCTATCTTATAATATAAAAAAAAAAAAGTAAAATAGAGTTTTTTTCCAATAATCCATCACGATACGCCACTCGTATATTTGTCGTAGGTCCACACAGCAACGTTACTTACAAAGGTTAACAAAGTATAATATTTGTTAAACATTGCAGCGCTTGAAATATCTGCCGTATCAACTATACGGGGCCTCCAACATGCGTAAGCAAAAATTAATAAAAACGTCCCAAATGGCAAAATTAAAAAAGAAATTTCTTTTTTTTTCAAAAAAAAGGCAAAGAGAGTGTATATTAAAATTTTCGAAAAAGTGACAGATAATTATGATGAATAAATATTTCTTTTAATTTTATGGAAATATTTTTTTCTTTTATTTTTTTTTATTTCTTTTGTCTATATGTAGGTAATCTCAACCCTTCATAAGGGCCCTGTCTCCCAAAAAAATTATTATACGGGGCCCCGCCAAGGCACGCTACGCCACTGGTCTCCGTTGGTCGAGTGACTAGCGAGTCTGACTACGGTCTACGCAATCGATGGGATTCGGTTTGAATTCTTGACATGGACATACTTTTGTATTATGGGCGCAGATGTTTGTATTTCTGAAATTTGGGTGTTTAAAAAATATACTATTGTATTTATATATGTATTTCTGTGTATTATTATCGTTGACTAACATCCGTATCACAAACAAATAAATTGTTTACTTGGGTTAGATTAATTCGTGTAATTAGTTTAACGACATTTATTTATTTATTATAAGTTGTACCCGCGACTTCGTCCGCGTGGAATATTTTCTAAAATAAAAGTAGCCTTACCTACTCCTTATTACCGTGGTTTAAAAGAAGACAGTCCCGGGGTTTTACCCGCATAGTTCCCGTTCTCGTGGGATGGTCCTTTCTCGGCTCTCAAACTAGCTTTGTACCAAATTTCATCCAAATCGGTTCATTGGTTTAGCGCGCGAGGAAGAGACAGGCAAACAGAGTTACTTTCGCATTTATAATACATATTAGTATGGATTTTTTATCATTGACGTATATTGATAATGATTATCTCTTTATCAAGAGGGCAGTCTTCTCGTTTGCTGTCCCAAGCAAAAAAATAATGCCAACGCAAAAATAATCTATAAGTACATATCGCTCATTTGGTGAAACATTGGCGGAAATGTATTTTATTTTTAAATCGAAGTAAATATGACAAAGAATGCTTGATTGATTATTTAATTGATTATGATATAAAAGTTAAGTTTTAATAATACTAAAATATTATTACTATTGTTTAATTAAAAGAAATAACCATGAATTGCCATAATAAGACCATAAACTCATTTAAAAAAATACATCCTGTAAAATACGTAAGTCTGTAAATACGCCAATGTTCCACCAAATGAGCGATATAATGAAATCGTAGGAATGTCAAAACTGTACATTGAATATTTTTTTTTAATAATACTTGAGGCGTGATCTACAATCGATATCGAAGCCAAAGATATAGTCTTTAGAATTTTTGTCTGTTTGTCACTCAAACTCAAAAAGTACTGCATGGATTTACTTCAAATTTTGCATGAATATTACTTACATGTCGGGTCAACATATAGGCTATATATTATCACGCTATCACCTACGGGGTAGGAGCAGTGCGGAGTAAACGAAGTCCGCGCGGACGAAGTCGCTGGCAACAGCTAGTATTACATAAATAGAAATATTCTGCATGTCCACACAAATGAAGACGCAGGCTTCAGCTATTAATGCAATCAAGTCTTAACGAACCAACATACGTCAATAGAGCTTTGACCGTGCTTGTCTATATGTAGGTACTTTGTTTACTGCAACTGCATAGAGATAAATAGTGAATACAGGTCTTTCCAAATAAACCTCTCGGATTGCGGAAGCCGCTGCACGTGCTGTTGCGAATCGGATATCAAAGTCAATAAACCTCTCCATCCCGCCAATCCAAAACCAACTCTATCACGTAAAGTTTAGAATTATTTTCAAATTAAACTACGTGATTGCGCTCTGTCAGATTATGCAAATGTACACAGCTGTGAAGCAGACTATGTTTGATATTTCAATCGATTGTGGTCTTTATTGATCAAATAGTAAGTTAGATAATGGCGTGACTATGTACCGCCTATATATTATCTGGTTGCATAAGAGTGGCGTTTTATCAGTGTGTTATCGCACGCAATTGCGCCGTGAACTCAGTACGGTCCCTGTAGCTAACAATGCTTCGACCTATATATTAAAAACATAAGTTTTATCAGTTGTTTTGTTTAGACTTTAATCAAAGCATTAATTAAACGTTTCTTTATGTAAAGCATGATTAAATGTAGTCTTTTTGACCGGCCAGATAACATGCAGCATGGGACTAGGGGCGAGGTGTTGCAGAATCTATACATACATATGATACATACAATCGTAGGAAAGTCAGAACTGTACATTGAATATTTTTTTGAAAGAATACTAGGGCGTGATCTACAATCGATATCGAAGCCAAAAAACATAATTTTTTGAATTTTTGTCTGTTTGTCTGTTCGTCTGAATGTATGTCCGGGGCAAACTCAAAAAGTGCTGCATGGATTTTCTCCAAATTTTGCATGAATATTACTAACAGGTCGAGTCAACATATAGGATACAAATTATTACGCGATCACCTACGGCAGAGGTGCAGTGCGGAGTAAACGAAGTCCGTGCGGACGAAGTCGCTGGCAACAGCTGGTATAAATATACAAAACAGCCCGCTGCATCACAAGAGTTTTTGGCAAATCCCGCAGTATCCCCTGATTTTTTCGGGATAAAAGTAGCCTATATGCTATTCCAGGTCTTTATCTACCTATCTGCCAAATTTCATTCAAATCCGTACACTAGTTTTTGCGTGATTGAGTAACAAACATCCAAACTTTCGCATTTACAATATTAATAAATTAATAATCGTCTTATATATAAAATTCCCGTGTCACAATGTTAGTTACCGTACTCCTCCGAAACGGCTTGACCGATTTTGATGAAATTTCGTATGCATATTCAGTGGGTCTGAGAATCGGCCAACATCTATTTTTCATCCCCCTAAATGTTACGGGTTGTCCACCCCTAATTTTTTTATATGGACAAAAATTTTTATTTTTATTTTTTATGATTCAGCATTGATAAATACATACAACTCTAAATTTTCACCCTTCTATCACCAACCCTTATTTTTTAATTAAATAATTTATATGGCAAAAGAACGTTTGCCGGGTCAGCTAGTAATAATATATACTACATTGAAACTAAATATTTTTTGTCGGCTAAGCTAGTAAAATTCGGACCACGCAACAACAAACCGCTCCAAACACTCACATTAAATAGTGAAATTTTAAGAACAACAAGAATAAGTAATTTCACGCACCCACCATTAGCCAAACTCCAAAGATACTTAGTCCCACAATGTGATAGGTGGCAAGCTTTTCACCCACCGGGTACTTATTCAATTCCGGGCAACGATGTTTTTATAAGGAAACTGAAAAAACACATTTTTAAATTCCCCGACCTGAGAATCGAACCCGGGACCTCTTGTGGTCAACACCGACAGTGGACCACCAGATCACAGAGGCGACAAATTGTATTTTTGAATGTTTGAAGCGGGTTTGAAACCACAGTATACTGGAGACTAACAGTAGTCAATCTACATAGATGATATTCGAGCAACACACACATAGACACCTCTCACGGACGCGTTATCTCGGAATGGTTCGGGACAGTTTGTTCCGCACCAGTCCGAGATATCGCGTCCGTGAGAGGTGTCTATGTGTGCTATGTTCGAATATTACTTGTATGGAACATTGACTTCTACCAGTCTCTAAGTTATATACTGTGTCACAACCCTTGTCCCGCAGCCTTGAAACAACCTTGAAACAAGGTTTTTGCACTATATTGGACAAATCATTAATAGCACAGAAAACTAGTTAGAACATTTTCTGTTGTAGATTAAATTCTATATAACTGGTTTTGAAATTTTAGTCGTAGAACCAAAAATAACAAAGTTATTAACGATAATATATGAAATATATAGTTGCGTCTTTATACGTTATATCTGAACTTGAAACACGGAACAAATAACGGCGTAAATTGCGTTTGATATTTTTATAAAATAAATATTTCAATGAAAAAATATCTAATCAAGATACTTAATTATACATTTTTATCCAATGTTTTGTTTTTACATAACAAGCAATTATATGATTAAGTCAAGCATTTATAATTCCTGGTTTTATATTAGGCATGGCACATTTCACATATAGGATGTGAAATATTATATGAAATGCATTTTTATACATCGTTTTTGCTACCTTTCTTCATTTGGTATGTGAAATTTCACGTTCAATGAAATCTTCCAATTCATATATATAGTAGCGGCAGTATAGTTATTCATACTTAATTTTTAATAGCTCATGGTCATTTAACGCTCGGATAACTTTATGAGTGAAAGTCATTGCGTGTGAAATATCACATCGACGCCCCCGCAAATATTCCGGTAATAGAAAAATACAAATTGTTCAAGAAAAATAAAATGATGATACAAAATAGTAGGTATACTATTTTTTTATATCATAAGATAGCAAACAAGTGTATGGGTCTCCTGATGCAGAGTCAACCATCGCCTATAGACACCAAAAATGTTAATGGTGCGTTGATATCTTGTGGCGAGGTCTAATGCCATATGCTTAAGTTTACCGTCTACCTTACCCTCCAAACCGGAACACGACAGTGACAAGCACTGACGCTATTGCGGCAGGAATAGGCAAAGCAGTGGTACCAGACCCGGGCGAGACAGTGCAGAACTCTACCACCTAGTAGCCACGATGGTAGTGACATGCATAGCCGCATAGCCAATCAGTCGCCTGTTACGACCTGCCTGGCAGAACGGCAGTTGGCCTACTCTTCAAAGGAGACCGAACCAAGACGGGGGAAAGTTTTCAAAGTATGTTATATTTTAAACAAAAAATATATAAAATTTTGATTATGTAGACACACGAAGTTTGTATTGTTTATTGTTCTTAGCATGAAGCACAAAATTTCTTACCACTAAACCATTCGGAGTCCAAAGCCTGTCGTTGTGATAGGAAATGTTATCATCACATGTTTAGAAATACCTAAGGTTTGGGCGATCAGTGAAGTGCAATGACGCATAGGGTGACAATAATTTTGTGACGTCATTGATACAACTAATGTTAACGATAACACAAAGAGTATTTGTTACTTTCGTTTTATTTTATGTATTATTAATTGTTCATGTACTAAAACGTGTATATAAAGATTTATATGTATATAAAGATTTTATATGTATGTATATGTGTGAAACTCCATCATTAAGATAATGTAAATAGCTTATAATTTATTGTACTACTTACGAGTTCACGTCTATAATTCACTGTACATAATATAACAACCGGTTTTGCCGATAACGCTTTTATCACGCATATTAAACTTGAAGTCTGTTTGAAAACATTTGCTTTTATGTCGCATTAAAGTAGGTGATTATAATATTAAAATTCGATGCTATGCCTCAAGTGTTTTTAGGACTCTTTTTTATATTAAGAGATAGCTAACCCGCCAGCGTCGCCCGCGAGTGAAATAGGAAGCGTGTCTTCTAAAATATTGTTACGAATAATCTAGAAACGCGAAGAGTTGGAACGCTGGAGAGATCTAGATCTAATAAACAAATAGATGGCCGTTATCCGAATAGCTATACCATGGACTGGAATGGACTTTGTGGTATAGGGCATAAGGGTGAAAATAGCGTGTACTATAAGTTGTTTACAATAATAAGAAGTGATTCATTGTTTCCCGATACATTTAGATGTTTCAGGATCCAGGTAGAACTTTACCCTGGGTATAAATAGAGATGTGTTGACAAATACAGGGCAGTTTTTATAAAGCGATCGAGAGCGATACTTGAAGCGACCCGTGCGAAGCGAGAAGTGTTTTATTGTGTAGTCGGTTAAGTTCAGTGATAGTACAGTGAGTGACTAGTGTGTAAAGTGTATTTGAGTATTTCATTGTGTTGTTTTGTGTATTTGTATTGACAGATTTAATATAAGTAGTGTTTTCTTACAATTACGGACCCGAAGTACGTAACAATATATTAATACGCGAAGTAAAATCTTTGTACCCCTTTTTCGGCACTTGTGCGAACGTTGAAGTATGAAATTTGTTACAGTTATATAAAGTTTACATTGCGAAAAAATGTAGAAACCCAATATTTTTTTATAATATGCATTAGAAATACATTAAATTAATAAAAATATACATTACACATACTACATTCATGTGATATACATTACACTGGTATTCAGTAGGTGGAAGAGTTCTGCATTGTCTCGCCCGGGTCTGGTACCACCGCCTTACCTATTCTTGCCGCAATAGCATCAGTGGCTGTCACTGGCGTGTTCCGGTTTGGAGGGTAAGGTAGCCGGTAAACTTATGCACGTGGCATTAGACCTCGCCACGAGATAGCAACGCACCATTAACATCTTTGGTGTCTATAGGCGATGGTTGACTCTTTACATCAGGAGACCCATTTACTTCTAATACTATTTTTTTATATCTTATGATATAAAAAAAAATAGTTATACTATTTTGTTGTCTGTTGTCAAACTTCTCATTTTTGAAAATTTGAGTCTTCGATTTTTTTTCTAATTTGTAATAAAATAAATAAAATAAAAATAAATTAACTATTTATTATTCTTAGTTTTTTAATAGCATAGAATATCAAAAGAGAAGACGGTAAGTGGCCGTTGAAGCCTACATCTTACCACATTCTTTCTCATCAACTGAATACACATTATTGAATGACAGCAATTGATTACTATGGAAACTTACAGCAATATTATTTAACATTTATTGTTTTCGGTTGAATTTTGCTCAAGTTCAAGGTATGAAAGTGCTAAACGTGTTACACTAACAAGGTCTAAATATTGGAGTAAAAATGAAGGAAATGATTAATTTTTTCGTGATTTTTGGAAACATTTTAAGTATTTGCAGATTTAAAATATTATATTTTATCGCAATTTCGGTTTATTCTACACTATTTGAGAGTTTGTATAAGTATTTGTGTTTAAAATACAATCGCCCTCTGGTCGAAATTCGACCGTAGACTAAACAATAAAATCTTTTCTAAATTTGACAAGAAACTTTAGCTATAAAGAAATTAGTTGGTCGAGTGGTTAGCGATTCTGACTACGCAATCGACGGGGCTCGGGTTCGATTCCCGATAGGGACAAGCACTTGTGTGATGAGCATAAATGTTTGTATCTCCGGATTTGGGTGTTTATTATGTATTTAAAAGTATCGTTGACTAACACCCATAACACAAGCAAATAATTTGCTTACTTTGGGGTTAGATCAGTCAGTGTAATTTGTCCCGTGAATATTTATATTTATATTTAAAGAAATTAGTATACATGTGTGTATTATTATCATGTATGTCAAGTGAATGTAGTGTGTGTAATGTTTATTTTTATTAATTTAATGTATTTCCAATGCATTTTATTAAAAAAGATTAGGTCTCTGCAGTCCTCTGCAATGTAAAATTTAACTGAAAGTATCAAATAACATACTCCACCGTTTACGTTATTGTAGTATAAAGGATACTAAGTTTTTGCTTCACGTGTTAATATATGAATAATTTAGTGCTCAATTTATTTAATACTAGCTGTGCCCGCGACTTCGTTCGTGTGGAAAATTTTCTAAAATAAAAACTCGCATAGTTCCCGTTCCCGTGGGATTTCCGGGATAAGAACTATCCTATGTCCTTTCTCGGGTCTCAAACTATATTTGTAACAAATTTTATCCAAATCGGTTCAGCGGTTTAGCCGTGAAAGTGTTACAGACAGACAGAGTTACTTTCGCATTTATAATATTAGTATGGTATATAATATGTTATGCAATAATATTCTCGTAAAATAACATAGATTCTAATGAACAACTTTATCTTTCATAAATGAAGTAAAAAACAAGACGGAAATACATATAATGTACATCATAATTGATGTTGAATTGGCTGTGAGGTTGCAGATGGCCTCCTAATTATAATTCGCTTGAAATAGAGTAATCGCCGGCGAGACGGCGCGTTGTAAACAGTTATCTTGAGCGTTCACTACGAAAGTGGTAATCTACATTAGTATAATTCTAGTATTTATCTATCTCCTATAAATTACAGGAGCTCCACCAGGTGTATACACTTGATCTATTTATTATTAAAAACTTCCACGTATTGGTCCCGGACTTCTTTGAAGAATAGACCAACTGCCGTTCTGCTAAGCAGATCGTTAAAGGCGACCGATTGATTATTCGTGTCACTGCCATCGTGACCACTACTAGGTGGTAGAGTACCACAACGTCTCGCCCGGGTGTTTGGTACCACCGCCTTAACTATAACGTCAGTGTTTGTCACTGTCGTGTTCCGGTTTGGAGGGTAAGGTAGCCGGTAAACTTATGCATGTGACATTAGACATCGCCACAAGATTACAACGCATCATTAACATCTTTGGTGTCTATAGGCGATGGTTGTCTCTTTCCATCACGAGAGCCATCTACTTGTTTGCTATCTAATGATATAAAAAAATGTAGTGCGTTGCAAGGCGCAGCTACTAAATGATAATCATTTCCCCCAGATACCAACAACTGACAACACTGACTGGAAGATTCGTTGGTTTTATCATGAAAGTAGCTTGCCTCTCTTCAAAGAAGCCATCTCCACGATCGCTCATTACTCGGTACGCCATATGAATAAAATATATGGAAGAAATGTGGGTAAATGTTACCCATGCATTATGTATCCCGCGCAATTGTGGTACATACTATATGCCGTCCATATAGCATCGGTTATATAACGGAAATTTACGTATTACAATAATCTGATGCACATCTTTTTAAAATCTAAGTGGTAGTAGTATATCTTAAATTCATTTCACGTATAGCAAAATACGTATTACATTAATGTATTAAAGTATCTATATATATTAATACGAAAGGAAAAGCTTTGTTAAAATACGTGAATGGTGGGTGAAGTATGAAATTAGGCACAGTTAAAATTGACATTACGGAGGACTGCAGAAACCGTAATGTGCATCAGAAATACATTGAATTAATAAAAATTAACATTATAATCGCCTCTGACAAAAACAATTTTGCTCGGGATTGGAAAGCGTTCCGGTTGCCGATAGGCTGGACACTCACATTGTAGGACTAAATGTCGTCAGCTAATCGTGAGTGCACTTTTTGTACCTCTGTCTAGCTCTTCGGGGATACGGGCGTGAAGATATTTTTTTAAACATATTACATTTATGTGACGTAAATGAGATATGAGAGTATACACACGTGTATACTTACTATTTTCTTTACGACTAAAGTCAGTTGTCCAACTTAAAAGAGATTTTATTGTTTACTAGCTGTTGCCCACGACTTCGTCCGCACGGACTTCGTTTACTCCGCACAGCTCCTCCCCCGTAGGTGATAGCGTGATAATATGTAGCCTATATGTTGACCCGGCCTATAAGTATTCATGCAAAATTTGAAGTAAATCCATGCAGTACTTTTTGAGTTTACCCCGGACATACATACAGACAAACAGATAAACAGACAAACAGACAAAAATTCTAAAAACTATATTTTTGGCTTCGATATCGATTGTTGATCACGCCCCAAGTATTCTTTTAAAAAAATATTCAGTGTACAGTTTTGACTTTCCTACGATTTTATTATATGTATAGATGGACGAATTTCGGCCACATAACAGGCGACAGCTAGTTTATATTTAAAGGTGTGACGTATGTAACTGAAGAAGAACTGAAGAAGTGTGAAAAAAAATTTTATATGTTGTAAAAGATATTATGATAATCCTATTATTGATCTGTGTTTAACGACAGCAGTTTCAACTTCCAATACGCATTTTTACTTGTTATTTGTGTTCCGCTCAAAAATATCGCCGAGTCAAACACAATAGACCATAATGCTGGGTATTTTCCCGTTATAATCCATAATCCAACAATACACATCTCTTAATTTACCTGTTGGCAATTTACACACATATCTAGGAGAATAGTAATCCCTCTTATTATCGTTTTCGGTATATGGGCTGCGGATTAAGAGTCGGATTACTTCGTATCATTCTGTTTATAAAACCTTGCGTTAACCGTTACTCATCACATGAGGACAATACATCATTTTATGTATATTTTATCCATCTCCTCCATCATCCATAGAGTTTTGGGGATTGATTCACGTAACAAAACGTCAGTCGAGTCAAAACGTTCAGGGCTCCTACACAGTTTCTTACACATTATGCTGCGTCGTAACTCGTAGAACCACGTGACGTGGTTTCGTGTTTATGTGTGTGAGTGCCGCGTCGTAGCATGACTCGACGTTGTATCGTGTTCATGTGTGTGAACGCCGCGTCGTAGCACGACGCGACGTTATATCGTGTTTATGTGCGTAAGTGCCACGTTGTGCTACGACGCGACGTTGTATCGTGTTTATGTGTGTGAGAGCCCTAAGTACTTCGACTCGATTGACGTTTTGTTACATGAATTGGGGGAAGACAATTTCCCTTTGGCGGGGGATTTAGAAGGGGCAAGTATGGTAACAGGTAAATTAAAAATGTAGTATTTGTGGTGTATATGGGCGATGATTATATTTTCTATCAATCGTGAATTAAGATTTTAGTGTTTTTTTAACCCCCACTCCCCCTTGGTGAAAAATCGTGAGATTTGGCTTGACTCCTTCCCTCACCCCGTTTGTTCGTATGCTATAAAGTTATGTTCAGCAGGTATACAATCACTAATACAAAATTGTCGCCTTAGTGGTCTATTAGTGCCAGCCTCGGTATACACTAATCACGTTGTGTCTGAATCCCGGGTCGAGAAATTCATCAATTCGTTTTTCAATGATTTTAAAAAATACTGTCAGTTTTATTAAAACTTGATTTTAAAAATGTCATTTGCTAACTCTCAACCCTTTTTATAGCAAACAAGCAAATGGCTTTCCTGACTGTAAAAGAAACCATCGCCTATAGACACCAAAGATGTTAATGGTGCGTTGCGATCCGTAAACCGGCACATGACAATGATAAACATTGACGTATTTGTGTCAGGAATAGACAATGACAAGCATTGACGCTATTGCGTCAGGAAAAGATAATGCGGTGGTACCATATATCTGGGCGAGACGTTGCGGAAACTACAACCTAGCAGTCTTTTTTTATAATATAGGATAGCAAACAAGCAATCTCCTGATGGAAAGAGTCAACCTTTGCCTATAGACACCAAAGGTGTTAATGGTTGATATCTTGTGGCGAGGTCTAATGCCACATGCATAAATTTACCGGCTACCTTACCCTCCAAACCGGAACACGACAGTGACAAGCACTGACGCTATTGCGACGGGAATAGGTAAGGCGGTGGTACCAGACCGGGAGAGACAATGCAGAACTCTACCACCTAGTAGCCACAATGCTTGTGACTCGTGTAGCCAATCGGTCGTCTTTTACGACCTGCCTGGCAGAACGGCAATTGGCCCACCCTTCAAAGGAGCCCGGGACCAACACGGGGAAAAATATATACGGGGATTAATAAGTCACGATATTAGTGACACGTATAGTCAATCGTTCGCCTTATACGAAAGACCTGCCAGAAAGGCAGTCTATTCTTTAAAGAGGCCCCCGGACCAACATGGGAAGACTTTTTGCTGTCATCCGATTTATAAGGCAAGGAAGCTGGATATTTTCTTACTCCTGCTATATACTTCTGATAAATTTCGTTACGGGTTCTAAGACAGCTTAAATTTTTCAGGTTAACTTGTTCTTTAAGTTTTTCCACCCTAGACTCACAACTCAATGGTTATCAGGAGATTCCAATGTACAAGTTTTACACAGAATTTACAGTAGTGGGAATAAGAGGTCGGCCCATTGTTCTGCTATCACCTTGTGAGTTTCGTGTTCATTTGCTCCCTCCTTTATAATGAAATAATAATTCGTTTAAAATGAGAACAGTCTAAAACAGTTATGTATTTACCTAGACCACAAAGCCTAACTCCTTTGTGAGTCACGAGCGATGAGCCACTTTCGGTGAAGCTGAGATATTATCTTTTTCTGGAAAAACATAATGAAGCGGTACATTTTGGAACAATAGAACAATATCAACATGTCCTAGAAGCGTGCGCGGGTCATTCTAAAATAAATGGAATATTTAGATTAATCTAGTTTTACTGTATCATTACATTTTAGGGTTCCGTATTAGGTTATTTATTATTTTGAACAGACTTCCCAGAAGGAGCAATTCGGTTTTAATTTTTTTATGTTTGTTATCTCAAAACTCGGTCATTTATTTTATATCATAAGACAGCAAACAAGCAGATGGGTCTCTTGATGGAAAGAGTCAACCATCGCCTACAGGCACCAAAGATGGTAATGGTGAATATCAATAGATACAGTTGACCTTGATATGTTGAGAGTAGAGCACTTCCTCAACGCTACACTTATGAAGCGAACAAAAACGTTATTTGACCCTAACCTACAAAAGAACAATTGCGTAATTTTCAGTTTAGGGCGAGATAACTTTATACATTTTTATGAAGTATTCATAATTTTTTCGATTAATTGACATAAAACCCTTTAAATTCTTCATAGTTTTAATCGAAATAGGAGTTATAGTGGATCTAAATATCTAATGTTAAAACTATACCATCGAGCACTAACTGTTCAGGGAGAAACACTACTTATAGAATTGTGGCGTTAGAAAACTTATGACTGACAGCAGATTAATATGACAACTCATTATACTTTGACAGGCATTTCTGTTTTAAAATATTATAATGAACTCTTAAAAGACCAAGTTAAATTTCGCACCTGGCAACTTTTACCGCCGCGCCGTGGGAGTTTGAGGATTATCGTAATTTAATTCTTTTGTTAACCTTTCAACTAGGTTAAGACATTAACACTTGTGTGTCAAAGAAATTGTAACAATAATTACAGAGGAGGGCATCGAGATAAAAATAACTGTCGAGATAAAAAGTTTATAACGGTTAGAAAAAGTAAGTCTCCGCAACTTTCGATTTGTTTCTTCGATATTTTATAATTTGTTTTACATTCGGCCGGGCATGTGGGCACTGTGTTTCAAGCTCTCCCAGTGCCAAAGGCGATGTTGGGATCACCACACATTTCTGCAGAACACAAGCTACATACTTTACTATTAGTTAGCAAACAACAAGATGGCTTTGTAAAAAAATAATAACGCTTATAGACACCATAGATGTTAATGGTTCGTTGCTATCCGTGTGGTGGGATTATAATGCCATATACAGAGGTTTATCGACTACCTTACTCTTCAAACCAGAATACGGAGTAATATTCATTGATACCATTGTGGCAGGAATAAGTGAAACGGTGATACCAATAACCAAACCCGGGTGAATACCTTGCGAAATTCGTAGTACCACCTAATAGTGACAATGATAACGTATGAACTTTTAAACTAACTAAACACGGTCAATGTAACTTGTTTTTGACCCATTTATTAGTGATGAACAAAGCAAGACCAAGACCAAGACTTGGACAGTCTTGGTCTTGTTCTTGGTTATTCAGTCTTGCTCTTGGTTTTGCTCAAATACGTCGAGTCTTGGTCTTGGTCTCGGTCATGGTCTTGCACATTCGGTCTTGGTCTTGGTCTTGCTGAAATTTATTTGGCCTTGGTTTCAGTCTTGGCCTTGCAATAAAGTCTCAACTAACATTTTTCAACAAATTTTTTCAGTATTGAGTTTTTATTGACAAATATTTCTAAATCTAACAAATTCAAAAAAAACGTAATTAAAACGTTATTGCTTATTATTATCTAATTATAAATTACAAATAAATAGTTTAAAATTAATTATTAACCAGTAAAGTAGTATATTTTATCGCAATTTGAAAATATTAAAATTTGGCTTAGAAATAAATTATTATTACTTATATTGATGCCCACGAATTAATGCATAGTAGCCATCGAGCTGACTCGTTGTTTAATCGATTGCGATGCTTACGAATCACAAGCGATGCCTTTGAAAATAACCTCTCTGCTGGGACGGATGTAGCTGAAATTGACAAAAAAATCTCGAGCCATTTTTGCCAAAACTGAAAATTGCAGTTCGTGACGTTTCCACCAGTGCAATAGGTCTTCGTTGCTCGCAGCTCTAGGTTCTTTCAAGTACTATTCGAGTTCTTTTTTTGATTATTGAGAACCTGTTGAAGAAGATGGTGGTGAATACATTCTGTTAAAGTCTATGGCATCTTCATCATCCCGATCTTCTTCTCTCGTATCCAATAGTTCTTAGTCCAATAGTCGATAGTCTTCATACAACTGTTCAAACCGTCTTAAACTTTCTTCTTTCATCTCTTTTCCCCAAAACGTCATATCAAAAGTTTGTGTTTTGGATCTAAAATCAAAGTTGTGCAGTAAATCCAATTTGTCTTAGTGTAATGCTTTATCATCTTATCTCTAGCAGCTTGAAACCCCAAAATTAGTTGTTCAACTTCAGAGCGTGGATTTTTGGTATCAAGCTGTGTGAATGAAACTATGACAAAAGGAAGCGTAATATATTTATCACCACCAAGATTGGCTGTTAAATTTTTAATTTTTATTAAAAATTTATGGATTTTTTCCAAGATTACTCACTCTTCGTCATTGATTTGGAACTCGTTTAGCTCAGAGATACTACTGTAAAATGTTGAGATGCCTTGTTTTAGTTTAAGAGCGATCCTAATCATGTCGTGGGTCGAGTTCCACCTCGTTGGACAGTCTAAGATTGGACTAATATTCGTGGAAACACTAACTGTTTCACAGGCTGGATGGAATATCTTTTTCAATTTTTCACTTCTTCTTATTTTAGTAAAAATTGAACGGATTTTGTTGATGGATGTGCTCGAATCTATTATTTCTTGTCTATTTTCATTTTTATCTTTATCTTCACAATCTATTTCTTCATCACTACTTTTATCCTCTTCAGTGTCGCTCTCGTTTTCACTGTCCGTTACTTGGTCATCATGATATTCATTGTTGTTATCCTGGTTACTGCTATCAAGCGCTAAATTATTTATTATATATTAATTAATATTATTTATTAATTAATAATCCTTTAATATGACCTTTCTTAACAATTTTGAGTAGAGTAAGTTGATTTTTAAGAATAAATACATGAAGCTTAGTACATTTATAAAAATTTTGAAATAATAGTTATAAAAATATACCCTAAAAATGTATTTTTTACTTTCCGTTAAAAAAATTGAAGGTTTCTAAAAGTTGTGACGATATTGTTTTTATTTAATTTTTTAAATCAAATTTTCGTCTATTTACTTATCACAATCAATGTTACATTTCAAAAATTGGTTGTTAATCAAAAGTTATAATGGGTAAGTTTTGAAAAACTTGAATAGTTTCTAATTTAACTGCGAAATGGTAATTTCTGAATAACATTGAAAGACCTTAATTAAAAAATAATTAATGTCTGCTAGATACATTGTTCAAAAAGTTTAAAAATATTATTTCAAAAATTCGTATCTTGAATTTAGAATAAATGGATTAAATATGTGCAGAAAAACTATTTACAAATTATATGTGAAATTAATTTATTTGATATGAGGTTACTTACTGAAACTGTTGTTGTTTTGAAAAAATTAGCAATATTTGTTGCTGGTACTTTTTGAGGAAAAGTTTTTGAAAATCATTTTTATGGGTCGCAGATAGATTTTTTTTAAATCTGACGTATTCCTATTTTTCATTTTTATTTTTGTAATTTTGTTACTTTTTGCACAGAGCTTACATACTCCCAAAATATCGTCTTTTTCATCAACCACCTCAAAAAATTCACTGAATTTACTTGATTTAGCAGTTTTTTTTAAGTTTTTGTAGTCACATCAACAACACTAACATTCAAATTTTCCTCAAACTGCTCTTGAGAATCATTCACTTCCAATACTTTTTCACTCATTTTAGATTTTTTTTGTTGAATGAAAAAATAAATTGCACTTTCATATTAAAACAAATATACTTGTTTTCCTGTCGAAACTAGATAACAAGATATAAGACAGGCAACGGTTTTAGAATTAATATTATTTGTAAACAAATCAGAGAGTATTCTATCGACGCAGCAATAGTTTTAAATTCTGAAATTTTCTGTTATATATGCGAGCTTGTCATAACTTGTCAAAAGAATGATACCTCTAGTTGTTGAGAGCTATGAAAACTCAAAAACCAAATGTGAATGGAAACAATGTTTAAAAATGTGACATCTTATGTACCCACATTCTTGCAAATAAAAAATTTATTAAGTATTATTATTATGTATATAAAACAATATGATAACGTAGTAAAACTACAACAACCGATTTCTTCTTCCTGTATCTCTGTAATTCTGTATCAGTTCTTCACGAAACTTGGTAGCAAACTAAAAGTATATTTTTCTAAACAAAAAAAAAAAAGAATTTTCAAATCAGCCCGCGAAATCGGTGAACATATGGAGGTATGCCTGAATATACATAAAAATATATATAAAGTATAAATTCTTCTTTTTGAGAAGTGGTTTGAAAAATATAGTATGTGCTTTTCCCATTTATTTTGTGTTTTCACTTAGCAAGCAACAGCAATGTTCTATATAAAATCGCAACTAATTTTACGCAAGAATGCTAGATAAAAACACGTACTTTTGCATATTCAGATTTGTCTGTCATGTGTACGTGCGTATGGTACGAAGTGCGTGAACGAGGGACATGCGTACGCCCAGTGACGAAATACGTTTACAAGCGGAAGTATTAGTAGCAGTATAGGCAATAAAGATTTTTTTCTGCAAAAAATGCAGGATTTATTTTTTTATAGATAGATTCAGTATGACGTACTGAATATAAATGCACAAAATACTTACAAATTAGGGGGGGCTGAAGTGCTGTCATTTTGCGAAAAACTTTTTGAAAAGTTTTTCGCAACAAAAAAGAAATACTAATAATCTTATAAGTCATAAACAGTAATGTAAAAAATATGTAACAAAAACTATTAAAAATTTATTAATCTTATTATAAAGGTTCACATTTTTTGGCCTCAAGTACACGGTTACGAAAATACAAGCCGAAACGGTTTTTCGCAAATTGGCAGCGCTTCCGCCCCCTAATTAGTAAGTATTTTGTACATTCGTATTCAGTCCGTCATCCTGAAACTATTTGTAAATTAAATCGTACAATTTAGTACATTATGAAAAGGAGTAACGAACTCTACTATTTCCTGTATTATAGTATCTTAGCAGCTTTTGTCTGTGGCTTCTGTCCCATTAAAGAGATCTTTTCAACCTTCGGAAACAATACTTTTTTGTATGGGCGTACCCAATCACTTTCACCATTTTCTACACACTCTGCCATCATTTTGTATGCCTAAATTGATAATTATTGGTAAGTAAATCGGACGTGAAAGTCTTAAACAAATTTATTTCTCATGAATGAAAGAAGTTTGTATTATTTTAAAAAATATATAAACGGGTCAAAAACGCGTACATATATAATTAATAGAACTTGTAAATTGTCAGTTATATTATTTACCATTTAAAAATGATAGTAGAACGCGTTAGTATAAAAATTAAATAATTAATATTATTTAATTTTTATACTAACGCGTTATATATTATAATTAATAAATTAAAATTAGTATAAAAAATTCAAATTTCTATTACAAAGGAAGTCAAAATTAAAATTAAGAATTAGGCTGTCTGTTCGTGTAGTACGTGTGACTACTAGGTGATTGATTTCCACTGCGTCTCGCTCGGTATGATACCACCACCTTACCTGTTCCTGCCGCAATAGCGTCGGTGCTTGTCATTATCGTGTTCTTGTTTAAAAGGTACCTTAGACAAGAAGGTACACTATGTATCCCGCCACATGGATAGCACCGCACCATTAACATCTTCGGTGTCTATAGGCGATTGTTTCTCTTTCCATCAGGAGAGATATCTGTTTATTTGTCATCTAATAATGTATAAAAAACCTATATGTAAAGTTATAAATGTGGCTGTTTTAATATATTTTCCCGTGGCTCGAACTTACTGCTACGATGTTGCGTGTAAATATATACTATCAGTAAGTAACTATCAATTGAATAAAATGTATGTTGAATTCAACGCAATATTTAGTAAACGCAAATAGAGTCTATTTAGGTTTCCCTATACACTTAAAGCAGTGCCGTTCAGTTCCATGATATCATCGGGTTGAAAGCGTTCGGTGCTAGGGTTGATGTTTACTGAAAAATATTTTACACTGCTCGCACAAACGATACTGAATGTTTTGCAGTGTAATAAGAGAATATATTTCATACATACATGTCTTCACCCCAAATTACTTTTGTTATAGGCAAATGCATCCAGGCAGACAGAAGAAATATATTAATTTAAAAATACTTCAAATTTCTTCAAGAGTTGGACCGCATTGGAAAAAAAGGTTGTTAAGGTGCATAGCTTAAATCGTAACAGAGTAAGATTATTGGAGTATTGGAATCCACTTTCCAAAAAAAATAGCGGATTTTATAAAGAGATTTATTTTATAAAGAGATTTATTTTTTTATGCTGTTGTTTTTGTAGAAAATTCTAACAAACTAACAAACTCAGTACTAAAGTGTAAATATTAATATACTAGCTGTAGCGTGCAGCACGCTGCATTAAAAAAGGTTTTTGCGCAATCCTACCTAATTTTCCGGGATGAAAATAAGTTATGTGCTATTCCAGGTCATTATTTACCTGTGTGCCAAATTTCATCCAAATCGGTTCAATGGTTTAGGCGTGAATAAAAGACAACTAAATAGACAGTTACTTTCCCATTTACAATAGTAAGGACTAGCTGTTACTTTGTGACTTCATTCTCGTGAACGCTTATGTTAAAATAAATAAAAAGAAAGGATATAGGATAGTTTTTATCCCGGAAATCCCACGGGAACGGGAACTATGCGGGTAAAACCCCGGGGCTGTCTATTTTTTTTATATCATAAGATAGCAAACAAGCAGATGGGTCTCTTGATGGTAAGTGTCAACCATCGCCTATAGACACCAAAGGTGTTAATGGTGAGTTACTATCTTGTGGCGAGGTCTAATGCCACATGCATAAGTTTACCGGCAACCTTACCCTCCAAACCGGAATACGACAGTGACAAGCACTGACGCTGCCTGCCGCATCCCTGCCGCAATGGCAGGAATAGGTAAGGCAGTGGTACCAGACCCGGGCGTGTCAATGCAGAACTCTACCACCTAGTAGTCACGATGGTAGTGACTTTGATAGCCAATCGGTCGCCTTTTACGACCTGCATGGCAGAACGGCAGTTGGTCTATTCTTCAAAGGAGCCCGGAACCAACACGGGGGGTCTATCTTTTAAACCACGGTGTTATGGACTACTACATACACAGTAATATTATATTAACTACTTACTTTTATTGTAGATTTTTTCCACTCGGACGAAGTCGCGGGTACATCTAGTACTTTATAAATACGCATAGCCGCGAGATACACCTAGTAAGTAATAACATAAATGTAAGAAGTTGGTGCATGGTAAGTGGCAACCCTAATGAACGATGTTGCGACATCACTACACGTGCGCCCAGTCCTTGTTTACCTTACGCCGAGGCTCGAGCAAATCTTGTTGCTGGAAATAGTTCAGTACAAAACGTTCACTGCTGTTACTAATGTAACAGCTGTTGCGGAACAGATAATAGCTACTTTTTAAAGTAAAAACTCTAAAGCGAACCGTTTTAATTTGACGATAACGCAAACTATTGCGGCGTGGATAACAAAGTACCGGCTACGTTAATCTGAGCCCGTTTTTGAAGAATAGATCAAATGCCTTCCATCTAGGCATCTTGTAAAAGGCGAGAGTAGGCTAATACATCTCATTAATATCACGAGTACTGTCTAGGTCAGGGTTCGGGAACCTTTTGAGTCGGAAGAGTGAAAATTACAATTTACAAAATTTCAAAGATTTAAAGAGATTTAGAGAGATAAAAAAAATGTAATAAATAAATAGTACTTGCATTTTTTTTTTTTGAAAAAGAAAACTAATAATTATTCATATGTAAATATAGTGTCTTTTCACAACAAATTAGATAATATGTATTAATATTGTATGGTATAGGCAAATAGGTATATGGTATTGTAGTATAAATAAATAAATAAATATTCACGGGACAAATTACACTTACTGGTCTAACTCCAAAGTAAGCAAATATTTGCTTGTGTTATGGGTGTTAGTTAACGATACTAATACATAGAAATACATATATATAATAATATAAATAAATAATAATGGTATAAATAAATATAATGTGCATATGGAACTGAAAAGCCGCAGCTCCTTTTCCAAAGAACCGCAAATGACTCGCGAGCTACAGGTTGCCAACCCCTAGTCTAGGTGTAAGAGTTCTGCTATTCCTGCCGTAATGGCATAGATGCTTCTTGCCATCGTGTTCGGGTTTGTAGAGTAAGGTAGCCGTTACACTTATATATGTCACATTTCAGGCCTGTCAGACGCCAAGAATATCTATGGTGTCTTTAGGCGATAGTTGTTTCTTTCCATCGAGATATCGATTGCTTGTTTTCTATCCTATCAAATAAAAAAATAACCTCTGACCAACAAAAACATATCTTTTTGTTGGTCGGTGTAAATAACTTACACTGAACCATTTCAAGTTGATTTTAATATAAACTCTTGCAGCGTGAATAGAAAAGTGACGGCCATTGAATAATATAATTTCACACTGAATTGTATTATAAATTGACAATTATGTAGTTGCTTTATTTTTATATCGAGGTATCATAAAATGTTTTCTTACTTTCGGGTTAGATCAATTTTTGTAATTCTCCTAATTTTCCAATGATATTTATTGTGGTGGTGATAAGTTTCCGAAACCGGCGTGTTTGTTTACTTGAAGAGAGTTATGAATATGAAGGAAGCAAGACAAGTCTGTATGTCTAGATCGTGCTATGCCGATGTACCATACAATTATGACACTCAATTATCTCTGCCTACTTCCTTAGGGATATGGAGTGAGATATGTATGTATATTTTATTTGTTTATAAATACGAGGGATCGCCTGTGGGCAAAGTTCGACCATAGACTAAGCAATAAAATCTTTTTTTAAGTTTGACAACTGACTTAAGCCGTAAACAAAATACTAAGATGTATGTGTGTATATATTATAGTGTATGTCACATGGATGTAGTGTGTGTAATATTAATTTCTAATGCATTTTATTTAAAAGTATTAGGTTTATGGATTCCTCTGCAATGTAAAGTATTTAAACTGTGCCATATTTCATAAGTTTCACCGTTCGCACAGTTAACTTAAAAAGAGGTACAAAGTTTTTCCTTCACGTATTAATATTAAAGACACTAAGCTGACCCGGCAAACGTTGTTTTGCCATACATATTAGGAATCCGTAACGGACAAACAACGTGACACGTAATTTATATAAGTATACGGGATAATTTTTCGCGCGATTATCTTAATATTTTCTTTTCGAACCTTTTCCTGACAATTACAAACATAACAAAAAAAGAATTAGCGAAGTCGGTCCAGCAATATTTTCACGCGTGATGTCGTGACAAAAAAAATAGGGATTGATTTTTATAAATACAGATATACAAATATCATACGAGTATCTACATAGTTCCTTTGCTGGTATTGTCGTGTAAAAAACAACTTTACCACTTATTTTTTCTGTTATTGAACTTTGTGGTCTATTTGTTTCACAATAACACATTACATATAACTGTAGGAACAAACGGTCGCTATCGGGGACACATGGGTCTCAGCTACACTGTAGAGTACCTGGCACCACGCTACCACTTGACATGTGGGAGTGTAATGGTTGTGGCAACACCACTTAACATACTAAATTTAACAAGACGTTTTACGTTTTTTTACGTCAGTTTTAATGACGTCACACTGTTGCATGTTGTGTAGATGTGCAAGTGCGATGACCCTAAACCTACTTTGACCGCCCCATTGGTCGAATGGTTAGCGACCCTTACTACGCAATCGACGGGGTTCGGGTTTGATCCCTGACGGGGGCAAGCATTTGTGTGATGGGCATAAATGTTTGTATTTCCGGGTTTGGGTGTTTACGTATGTAAAAGTATTTATATATGTATTTCTACGTATTAGTATCGTTGACTAACACCCATAACATAAGCAAATAATTTGCTTACTTTGGGGTTAGATGAGTCAGTGTAATTTGTCCCGTGAATATTTATGAATATTTATTTACTTTATGACGTATATAAATGGAGATACATAAATGCATAACACATATTCACGACTTGAGATTTAAACCAAGGTCCAAGGATCTCACGGATCTTTCCGCCAGTACCGTTTGGCCAATGTTTTTTTTATTTAAGGCGAAGTATTTCGACGCGCGTCAATTCTATAGGAAATGGGTGGCGCGGGATGTTCTGAAACCGCTGGGAAACGTGTTGATTTTCGGATAAATAAATATAGGACTTCAGCTGAAAACCAAAATTTAGCACATTCTTTTTTGTATTTAAAACTGATAAAACCATACCATATAAAATCCTGTGGAAGATTAGAAATATTATAAAAAATTATTTGTTTTAGAGATTGTTTTAGCCTGTTTTTGGAATTTTATATGATCGAGTAAAGTACATTCTATCATGTAAGAGTTAACACATTCCTTAGATAATATATTCAGGTATATCGTGTAATTTTTGTAAAATTGTGATTTAACAATCAATACAAAAAAACGTGATTAAGTAAACCAGTTTTTTCCCGTTTGTCCCGATGCCTCGCCTTAATTGGATACGAAGGAAGTACATGGTTCGCCTGATAAAAAGAGGAAATCATCACCCATAGACACCAAAGATGTTAATGATGCGTTGCTATCCGTGTGGTAGGGTTGAAATGCTACATGCATAAGTTGACCGGCTACCTTACCCTTCGAACCGGAACACGGCAGCGAAAAGAACCAACGCTATTGAAGGAATAGGTAAGACGGTCGTATCGAAACCCCGTCAAGACGTTGCAGAACTCTACCACCTAGTTAGAAATCACCACAATAGCGATACGTATTATCCTTCTCTATCTTTTTATAAAATGCCTAGTAGTATGGCAGTTGAGCCATTTTGTAAAAAGAGCCCGAATTAACACCCGGAAAATAATGAAGTACCTCAGTGACTAAAGAAAAAAAGTGATAACAAAATACATTTGGTGGTAATGTACATTGTACAATGACCCTTATAATAAAATTCTAATATATCATTGCTATAATTACTTTCTTTCTGCACTATCATTTATCAATGAGTTTTTTAACCTCTGACTCATTTATTTCTATACAGTTGGGAGTTGGTAACGGGGTCATTCTTCGATCGTAATATATTTTCAATGATTTGGTGAAAAAAATAAAAACCTCGTGGCACAACAAGTGATCAGTACTAGAACTGTTACTTGATTCAAATCTTTGATATCGGTGTAAGAGGCATCTTTGTATTATTAATATTTAGGGAGATATTCGAAAATTTTAAATATGCTTGCTGAGGACAATGACAACTTTTTGATGATAATGACAATTTAATTAGGATAAATGACTTTTGTTGAGGATAATGATTTTACACCTGTTTTATTGCACTTATCATTGAAATAAAACAAAATATTAAGAATCAACATAATTATATTTAGTCGTAAAATCACGCATTGATAAACACAAACATAAATTCTTGTGTAATTAATATAATTTAACAATATAATGTTAATCAAAAAATTACATATTGATGAACAGAAATATAACTTCTTGTATATAATTAAAATATAACAATATTTTTATTATTTTTCAATTGTTATATCCTGCATCACATTATATTAACTAATAACTATCAGCTCAAAGAAATAAAATCGAAATAGATAACACTTAACATTGTTAAGAGTATAACACTGGTTAAATAGGAAGAAAGGATATTTGTTTTTCTGAGATTTGGATCGCGGCTCTCTTCTTTATGTGTACTATGTAGATAATGAAACGACAGGATTTGGATTAATATTCTCAGTGTACTTACAGTTATTATTTGGGATATGGTTTTTATTATACCTATGGATATACTTTTCATCGATATTACAATCAAAACAACTAGATTTGATTGTAATATCGATGAAAAGCTTTTCTGCGTTCCTGCGGAGCGTTCCTGCTGAGCGTTTCTGCGCTCCCGAATAGGAAGCTACGTGAGTTATGTTCTGAAATTGGAAATCTGGTCAAATCTTCTAAAACCAAAAACAAAGCGAATTCCTACATTCTGTAAACGCTCGAGTTTATTCAGGCCTTCTTCTGTGATATCAAGATAGCAAATATCAGCATAATCTAATAAAGGAAAGATTTATGTTTGCACTAAAATAACTCTAGTCTTAAAAGGAAGAAATCTTTGCAAACGTTTGATAGCATGAAAGGTGGAATGAACTTTTTTGCATACTTCTGATATATAAGCATTCCAAGGGAAATCTTCACTTATAATTTGACCTAAATTTTTAGCTGATTTGCTATACAGTATAACACTGCTGCTATATACGAGATCAGGAACATTAGCATTTGCACTACCTATAATTAAAAACTGTAACTTTTGGGATTTACTAATAAACCAGATGACTCCGCTCATGAGTGAATACGCGACAGATTCTCATATATAGCGCTGATTGCCTCAAGAACATCCGGAGCAGAGAAAGGACGATACGATTGCAGATCATCCGCATATGATCCGCATCCGCATATGATGATGACGAATGAAAACTGGAGGACATGGCATTGAATGTTATGTTGATAAACACGAAAAATAGGAGTGGAGCTAGAACACCCCCCTGTGAAATACCAACTGTTAAATTACTAAAACCTGAGAAAGAATCCTCGAAATGAACACATTGAGAACGATCTCGGAGATATGAGTCAAACCAGGATACAGACTGAGGGGAAAGATTCAGCGAACGAAGAGTACCAAGCAGCACATCAAAGTCCACAGAGATAAAATCGTTACTGAAGTCAAAGAAAACCAATAAAGTAGGTTGTTTATTACCAATAGCATGTCTTATGTCATCAGTGACTTTAACAATAGCAGTAACAGTACTGTGCCCCGAACGGAAACCAGATTGATACAGATTGAACAAATTACTATCCTGCAGGTAAAGGCTAAACTGCGTGTCCAAAATCTTGGACAAATATGGAAGAATTGGTATAGGGCGATATTTAGAGAAATTAGTAGGAGCTGAGACTTTAGAAAAAGGAATGACGTGAGCTGTCTTCTAGGCTTAAGGAAAAGTGCCAGAAAAAAAGGAAAAATTGATAATATATGTTAGGACGGGGAACAGTGAAGCCACCATGCGCTAACTGATATTGTCGTTGCCGATGGCATAGGAAGAGATACATTTAATGTGTTTGGCAAGGGCAATTACTCCTAAAGGGTTGGCAGTTCTGAAAGATTCGCTTCGGCTGGTCTTTTAGTTTCTTAATTAATCTTTCCATTGTTTTATTTTATAGTAGAGGGGGCCAATGAGCAAAGGTACTGCACCTGATGGTAAAAGCAGTACCTTTGTACATCTGCAATACCAGGGGTCTTGCAAATGCGTTGTCGGCTTTTTAAAAATGAGTAAGCTCGTTTCTTGAAGGTCCCCAAGTCGTAATTGATTCCATAAAGGAGTAGTGCGAGGCAAACAGTGCCAACAAAGGCGCACTGTTGTGGTTTTCCAGGCATCGAGGTGGTGAGGATGGAACTTTAAATTTTGACGCGATGTCCGATAGTGGAATTTAACGGCAGGAATTAATCCGAACAATTCGTCGGAACACTCCCCATTACGATTGCGGTAAAAGATGCAGAGCGAACCTACATCTCTGCGCAACGCCAAAGAGTCAAGCCAATTAGAAATAGCCTGGTCGTCGACGATTCGAACCGCTCTACGTTGAATGCAATCAAGAGGAAGAAGCTAGTACTGAGGAGCTCCGGCCCAAAGGTGGGAGCAGTACTCCATGTGAGGTCGAATTTGGGTCTTGTAAAGTTGGAGGCGATGGACTGGGATAAAGCTTTACTCTGCTGAGTACACCAAGCTTATTTAAGTTAGCCTCTCCTCCCAAATGACCGCTGAAATGAACGTTGTTCGATATGAGCGAGTCTTATTTTATATATTTTCTTATATAACTAGACGTAACCTAGCAAGCGAAAATCGCGCGGTGCAGCAATACTCGTCAGTTTACGCTTTTCTTTCTTTTTTTATATTCTGTCGCCTTCTCACTTGTTCTAAGGCTAGCAGTTCTAGATCAATAATCATTTGTTGATACCTCCGTTTCTGACACATTTTATATTGGACTTTACGATTCTCATAGGATTCCTTACTTCTAGGCATGCTGATTTTTTTCCCAAAACAACTGCAGAGACATTACGAAAAAAAAATAATCAATTGATGTACCAGCTTACTTTATTTTAATGGTTATATATGCTAATAATTGTGTTGACGTCATTATTCTCAACGTTTGTCATTGTTCAAAATCCGCAAATCATTATTCTAACCCATACATCATTATTCTCAACAGTCATTTTCAGGATAATGATGTCAGCAATAATGACGAATTCCAGAAAACATCTCGAAATTTGTCTTAAAAGATTAGATACAGCTAATAAATATCTATGGGGAGTTATTTGCAGTTCGATACATAAATAAAGCCATGAATAAAATCAATGAACATATTATTTACCACGATAAAGTGAATAAGGAGAATGATTATAAAGATGACAAATTTCGAAGAACCATATTCAAGCTTACCTTGAGAGAAATATGACCTGTCCAATCCGTTCAAAGTGTGTGACCTAACCGAAGAGTACCGAGGGGCATCCGGTAGGCACGAAATATGCCCCAAAATTGCAATCATCGTGGAAAAAATTTGAAAACTATTCCTGTTTTTACAATGACGCTTTTTTTGTGACAAACTTTTGAAAGAGTGTTTTACTATTTTAGAATTAAGTTAATACTTTAAATTGTTAAGAAACAGAAACAATAGACCTTTAAATACAATTTTTTACTATAAATAATTTTATTAAGTGGTATTTGAATATTTTAGAAGACCAAATAGCCAAGAACAGGTGATCTGGACACGCGAAATAATGACGTTTTCAGTAGATTTTTGCGTTTTTTTGTTAATTAATTATAAGAAATGTTTTTCTTTTACTTGTTGATAGTTAAAAAAGTAATAATGGAATAGGAAAACATTGTTTTTCTTCATCGTAGTTATAACAGTAAAGAGAAAACTGCCTGGAACCGTATTATCCTCAACATTGAAGAATCACCCAACGGCGAGCGTGGCCAATGCATTAATGAAAGCTTGGCTGTACTATTAGAAAATTAACGCCGCGATATTATTATTATTATTATTATACACTAGCACTTACTAGCGACATCGTTCGTGTGACCCAAATCATTACTTCCTTTTGCCGATTTGGGTAAAAAAGTAGCTGTTACTTCTGAATAGTTTAGCTTTCCACTGGTAATTGTATAGATTATAGATTCTCCCTATAAAATGACCTTCACCGAGGTGGTTAACGAAGGAAAAATATTTTATCTATACATCTTCTATACTCTATACAAATAAATAAAATTGGAGTGTCTGTTTGTAATTATAAAATAACCGCTTTTTACTAAATGCATATTGATATATATATATACACGGTACATATTACCAAAATAACATTTTTTACAATTTTTGTCTGTTTGTCGGTCTGCCTATCTGTTTGTTCCGGGTAATCTCTGGAACGGCTGGACCGATTTTGACGGGACTTCAACTGGCAGATAGCTGATTTAATAAGGAGTAACTTAGGCTACTTTTATTTTCAAAAATTTTCCACGCAGGCGAATTTGCGGTCTCAGCTAGTTGAATATAATACACTTTCCATCCATTATACAGCTCGGTAAAGGTCATTTTATAGTGTGATCTTAGGAGTATAAAAGAAATTTTTAGATAGGTCTAGTAGTTATTGCGTTTATTCGTTATAAACATGCAAAAATACAAATGTTTTTGTTATAATAGTTACTAGCTGTTGCCTGCGACTTCGTCCGCGCGGACTTCGTTTACTCCGCACTGCTCCTCCCCTGTAGGTGATAGCGTGATAATATGTAGCCTATATATTGACCCAACCTGTTAGTAATATTCAGGCAAAATTTGAAGTAAATCCATGCCGTACTTTTTGAGTTCACCCCGGACATACATACAGACAAACAGACAAACAGATAAACAGACAAAAATTCTAAAAACTATATTTTTGGCTTCGGTATAATATTCAATGTACAGTTTTGACTTTCCTTTGATTTTATTATATGTATAGATATAGTTAATTTTAATAAATGTAAATTGTAGACCAAAAATAGTAGGGGCCACCACCACCACCGAAATACCATTGCCACACAGACTTCGTGTTTTTAGTAAGTGTTCGATTTTCGAGGATAAGATAACTCGGAAAAAACTCCAATAAGTCTTTTGTCCGACCTGGGATCAAACTTCTCAGTTCTCGCTCATAATCTGAGCGAAAAAGATCGAAATGTATCTTATTGCTTATCGCTAAGGAGTTGTGATAAAAAAAAATGATTTAATATATTAAATATGCTATGTTGTCGCCTCTGTGGTCTAGTGGTCCAGCGTTGGAGTTGACCACATGAGGTCCCGGGTTCGATTCCTGGGTCGGGCACTTTAAAAAAAAGTGTTTTTTCAGTTTTCTGAGAAACACAAAAGTTGCCTGGGATTGGAAAGTGCCCGGTTGGCGATAGGCTTGCCACCTATCACATTTGTAGGACCAAGTATCTTCGGCTAATCGTGGGTGCACTTGTTGTACCTCTGCCTACCCCTTCGGGGATATGGGCGTGAAAAGTCTGTTTGTCTGTATATATGTTCGGGGTAAACTCAAAAAGTATTGCATGGATTTACTTCAAATTTTGTATGAACAACAACATAAAGGCTACATATTATCACGCTATCACCTACGGGGGAAGGGCTGTGCGGAGTAAACGAACTCCGCGCAGACGAAGTCTTTGGCAACAGCTAGTAATATATATAGTTTATCTTCACAAAATTCTTCCCCTATTTCAGAGATCGATTAATATTGGAAAAAAGTAGTCTGTTTGACTTTGGCGCTTTAACTACCTTCATGACAAATTTCGTCAAAATTGGTTCAGCAGTGTAGTTATGAAAACGTTACAGACAGACCGAGAGACAGATTTTTGTATGGATAATTTCCAAATATGTCTCCTATATCCTTCCCCCCCTCCCCCTATAGAGATAACTAAATTTATATATTTTATTTAGGTCAGTTAGAGCGCTGACTGTAAATAAATTATTATTACATTTCTTGTAAAGTATGGTAAAGTAATAATAACGGTTTATTAGCGGCCGAGCCATTGTGAAAGACCTTTGTCGGCTATTAATGAAGTTGAAGGGCGGACATTAACCCCTAATTAAATTATAATCATTGTTATGTTGTAATTGAACACCTAATTTAACATTACATGTCTATAGTAATTAACATTGCAATACAATAACTAAAAATACGGTCTCAAGATTAACAAGGACAAGACCAAAATAATGTTCGTCGACAGACCTGGTAGTCTACAGAGATCGTCGGAGCTACGTGAC
Organism: Apodemia mormo; assembly: GCA_036924255.1. NCBI lineage: Eukaryota > Metazoa > Arthropoda > Insecta > Lepidoptera > Riodinidae > Apodemia > Apodemia mormo. The sequence goes on along the minus strand of JAUPFN010000012.1, from coordinate 7,220,780 downwards.
CTAGACATAGTACAAGAGTTTGTGTACTTGGGGTTCCTAATACGTACTGAGTGCTAAGTGTGAGATTTTCTTTTCGGATTCGATCGTGAGCGCGTTTCGAGTTTACTAGGAATTTGTATGTGATTTGTACAGCGACACCTAGTGGTAAACTGGTTTCTCACGATCGAATCCGAAAAGAAAAACTCACACTTAGCACTCTGATGGCGACTGCGAAAAAGAAGTTGTTCGGCAAGCACAAATGGCTAAAGCAGCTGTGAAGAGGCTGGAGAAGGCTTGAAGGAATTGAAACATCTACCGTAACACAAAAATCAGACTTATGCGCACGCTAGTCTTCTCCATCTTCTTGTATGCTTCGGAAACTTGGACGGTCAAAAAAAGAGTTCTGGCGAAAATTGACGCGATCGAGATGTGGTGCTGGCGAAAAATGTTAGGCATCAAATGGACAGCTCGCCGCACAAACGCCTCGATACTTGCGGAGCTCCACGTAAAAACCCGTCTGTCTACAATGTGGTTCCAACGCACACCAAAGAGTATATAATCACTACGTTTTAACGCACACTTTCTTTCTTTGGACATGTGGCTCGCCGGAGTCCGGAAAGCTTCGAGAGACTAATATTAGTGGGCCGCGTGGAAGGAAGGAGGAGCAGAGGAAGAAAGCCCACCCGCTGGATTGACGCCATCCTCGAGTACCTCCAGTGTAACACGCAAACGGCACTACACCTTGCCCAAGACAGACTGAACTGGAGAAACCTGACCAATAAAGCTACTTGTGGTGGTCACGACCCTCAGCCTTGAGGAAACGACGAAGAAAAAGAAGAAGACAATAACTATTGCACAAAAATATATTATGACAACATGTAAGTTGGGTACAAAATAATTTTCGTACATTTAAGATAAAAAAAATAAGTCGGGCACATAAAAAAAAAGTGTTTTTTTTTTCAGTTTTCTGAGAAACACAAAGTTGCCCAGGATTGGAAAGTGCCCGGTTGGCGATAGGCTTGCCACCTATCACATTGTGGGACCAAGTATCTTCGGCTAATCGTGGATGCACTTGTTGTACCTCTGCCTACCTCTTCGGGGATATGGGCGTGAAGATACTTTTAAGATACACAAAAGCGGTTTTATCATTAAAAAAATGATTTCCTTCAGACAAACTTTATAATAAGGATTACAGTAGTATATATGTTTATACAATATTATATCTTCACGCAAAATCTTTTACGGGCTGAGTCGATGAGTACCATATGTCATATATCAAGGCAAGTTTTTCTGGACCATGATCATGATAATGTTATGTTTTTTCACATTAACATCACGCCAGATAAAGATGAAGACGATTAATAATTTTAATTTAAAGCTGCAAAGAGCTTATTTGCAAAATCCAAGTTGTGATAACCAACGAAGGAAATATAACATTTAGAAAGAAATACAGAAATGCGCTGCGTTGCGATGCGGTCTGCCCCGGCCATTGCGGCCCGTCCCAATGTGTTCAAAACTTAATACGTATGGGCTGTGGCAGAGGTGTAGTGCCACATAATCAATATTATATTATTATCATGACCCCAAATGCATCACGACAGTCACAAGCACTGACACTATTGCGAAGGCAGTAGGTAAGGCAGTACCAAAACTGCGCGAGGTATAATTACAGAAAGGTAGCTTTTGTCCTTGACTTTAACCACGTCAAAAGCTATATAATATACTGGATGAATGGGCGATCACGTAGATCGAAAATTTTGTGACTCTGATTACGCAGTCAATGGGGCTCCGATTGGTTCGACAGAAATAAACATTTGTGTGATGAGCATAAACGTTCGTATTTCCGGGTTTGGGTATTTATTAAATATAATAGATCTTTACCTATGAAATTGCCGTTCTTCATGAAATAAATGAAGCGCATTTTTTTTTCTTTATTTTTTATTTCTATTAATCAAAGTAATCATCCATGCAATCAATGCATCTTTGTCAACGCATTGGTAGCTTATATTACTTCTTGAAGAAATCAGCTGAACGGAAGGCAACAATTTCTTCAGAGGCATGTTGTACTGCCTCTCGGGTATTGAATTTTTTTCCCGTCAAGAAATTATCCAAATTCTAGAAAAAGTAGAAGTCTGCAGGCGCAAGGTCTGGTGATTACGGCGGATGACGGAGAAGTTCCTTTTGGAAAACGGCAATTTCATAGGTAAAGACCTATTTTGTATTTATTTTTATACTGCTGTCACAAGCAAACAATTTGCGTGCTACGTATTAGATCAATTCGTGTAATTTGTCCAGTGATTATTTATATATTTACATTATACTCGTATATTTACATTTCTAACATCACTACTTTTTTCTGGATGAAAGTTATCATGTGTCCTATTCTGTACTCTAGAAAACGTATGAAAATTTCAAGATGAGCGGTTATGTAGTTACGATGTAAAAACATAAAAAAACATACAAACAACATAAACTGCTAGGCACTTTGTAAAAGGCGGACGATTGACTAAAACTGTCACTATCATCATTATTACTAAGTGGTAGCCTGATGCAATATCTCCCTGGGTTTGGGACCTATTCCAATTTCCAGCCGCTACAAACCCAGAAATGTTTATCCCTGTTGGTGAATCTGAGCCTCATATCAACTGGGATTCTTAAGGATATATAAGCTAATTCCTAATATTTCCTATATTAAATATAAATATTAAATCCAATGACACTATCGTATTCAGCAGTATTTTTAATCAAACGCTTTGACAGAATAAAAATAAAATGACCGTGAGATCCAATAGATGTTACGACATCTTGCCTGGAACAAGGTTGTGTTATGAAATAGCAGTGTTGCCAGCACAGTCACTATGATTATTACCTTTTCAGAGCTTTAATATTTATCTCTTTGTCGATACATAATAAAAGAGTATTTATTGCCCAAGTATTAGAGGTTGATACTATAATTAATTCTCAACCGACTTCTTAAATAGTAGGAGGTTCTCTATTTGGAATTGTATTTTTTATGTTTTTTTACCTCAGAACCAGGTCGTTTTACAAAATTATTTTTTTTGTTTACTTCCCATGTGGTCCTATATAATCTAATAACATCTAGTGCAGGTTTTCTGAGATGTAGGAGATTAAAAGTCGGTTGTTGCAGTTTTACTGAGTTTAAATTATTTTTTTCCAATTTCTCGGTTTTTATCTGGGCCCCGTTTGAAAAGAAGACCCTCTACCTTCGTGGCAGGCAATTCGTTGACAACGATTCGACAAATGTGTTACTGTTAGGCGATAGAATGCAACGTCTCGCCCATTGCCGCAATAGCGTCCAGTTCGGTTCTGGTTTGATGGTAAGGCAGCCCAGATGATGAGGTACCACTAGCGTATTTGATGTTTGTAGACCATGGGTATCCATTTCAATCTCTTGATAGAGAATCATATAGTTTGCTATTATGATATTAAAAAATCGTAGGATAGAAATGAAGCAACACGGAGCCGAATGGAAAGACAATGATATACATATAGACACACAAAGATAATAAAAAATAAATACCTTTGGACAAATTGCACGAATTGATCATAATTCATACCCCAAAGTAATTGATTTGATTGTGATATGAGTATTACTGAATACATAGGAATACATATACAAATTACTCTAATATATTTAATAAACACCCAAACCCAGAAATACAAACATCTATGCTCATCACACAAATGTTTGTCCCTGTCGGAAATCGAACCCGAGCCGCATCGATGCGTAGTCAGGTCCGCTAACCGCTTGACCAACGGGGCGGTCAAAAAAGATGTTAGTGATATGGTAGTCTGCATGTGGCAAAGATGCATAAGCCGTTTGGAGAGTATAATCTCCCCAAACCGAAATACGACAATAACGAACACCGACACGTCCAAAATCGACGTTAATTGTTAAAACAAATACACAAAGGGCTAAGATCATTGTGTTAGAAGTAGGTAAGGTGGTGGTAACAACTCTGGATGAAAATTTGCTGAATTACCACCTACTTAGTATTCTCAATGGTAGTAACCCGCTTTGGTTCGCCGTTTAAGAACTGCCATGCAATCGACGGAATCGATCATATAGCAAAGAAGAATTTCGCCGCTTAGAACCTGTCGACACTGGCTCAGTGGTAGAGCGTCCTGGCTTGAGGGTACGTCGCAGGTTCAAATGCTGCGTGTCGAAATTTTTCTTTGTTGTTTTTTAAGTTTGCCATGCAAGAGGACAAGAAGGCAAATCATCTATTCACCCGGTGTAACACGTGTGAATATTTCGTAGTTTATTCACTAGCATGTTACAAGAACTGTCCATTGTCTGCGTTGTACACACCTCGATTGACTCACAAATTAAAGAGTAAAGCTGTTATTTTGCATTAGTTTCTACATAGCTCATTAAATACCGCCATGTATGGGCTTTGCTCAACGGTGGTTACATTTCTATGAACCAATGAACACATAGCAGCTGTTCTGTTCGCGTTTATGTTCGTGTGTAGGGTTGCCAGGTTGTAAAGAACATGTTTAGCTGTCAGGCCAAATATTTATGTGTGCGGGCTGTTTGGCCTTTACTAAGCGCTTTGTAAGTGAACGAGTGAAGTAATGTCGAATATATTTGGCTGTTAAAGATGATAAGATAAAAGCTTTTAGGGTAATATTTCCCGTTTAATAGGGACAAGCTTTTTGTTTCATAAGATGGCAACTCAATAGAGATAAGATACAAAGAAAGTCACACTAATACGTGTGATTTTTTCGTATGTATTGGGTGCTTGCTGCACCCTGTATACACAGTAATGTTGAACTAATTTAACTAGTGTATACAACATATTTTGTATCTAGCGATCAGTACAATCGAGGGAATCGAGTGCAAAGCAAAGAATTTCGCTACAATGAACCATAAACACGTTGTTCAGCTGGAAGAACTTAGGCACCTGGCTTAGGACAAAATTATCACTGGTTCAAATCAAGTCATGCCAATTTTTTCTGTGTTTTGAAAAACGTTATAAGATTTCCTAGCACAGGATCAGTGCAAAAACACATACATAATATAATAGCTGTGACCGCGACCTCGCGTGGAAAATTTTCTAAAATAAAAGTAGCCAAAGTTACTCCTTATTACCATGGCTCAAAAGATAGGGTTTTACCCGCATAGTTCCTGTTCTCGTGGGATTTTCGGGATAAAAACTATCTTATGTTTTATTCATATTCATCTTCGTTCAAATCGGTTCAGTAGTTTAGGCGTGAAGAAGAGACAGACGGACGCGCAGTTAATTTCGTTTGTATAATATTAGTAAGAATTTGTTTGTTTAAACACCACACCAACGATATGTTTTTTCGGATAAGAAATTGCCTGCCTTGTGGTCTAGTGGTTAACCGATTAGACTTAGGTTATTAGTTTAGATCGTACAACATGCGTAAATTGATAGCCTACCTTACCCAGCAACCGAAACGGACGCCATTCCTACAATAAAAGTTAAAGCCGTACCAACCCGAGCGAGACGTTACAGTGTTCTACCACCTAGTAGTCACAATGGTAATATACTTTCGGCAAATCGTTTGCCTTTGACGAACAGCCTTGTAGGAAGACAGTTGGTCTATTCTCCAAAGCGGCCCGGAGGAAATACGAGAAATGTGCAGCGATTTGTTTGCAGTTCCATCAGAAGATACATGCCAAATGAATGTAAATTAATAAACAAGTTTATTGATTTTCTTAATGAACTGGTTGTCTTCGTAAATTCTAAGGCTGTCTGAACGAGAATGCTTAAACCAATTAAAATAAGAAATTCTGCAACAAATAGAGGAAAATTAGATTTAATAGTTGTGTGCTGTGATTTATTCATTGGAAAACTTATTGGTTAGCGAACTTAGACGGCGTTCCTGATGGAAAGAAAACCTATTGCCTATAGACACCAACGATGTTAATGTTGCGTTTCTGTCTGTGTGGCGGGATGGTAATGCCTTACGCATAAGTTTACCGGCTACCTTACCCACCAAACTGAAGCACAGCAATGTCAAGCGTTGACGCTACAGCAGTAAAAGTAGGTTAAGCGGTGCTACCAAACCCGGGAGAGATATTACAGAAATCTTTCATCTAGTAGTCATGATGGTAGTGACACGTCGATGCTGGAAATCGAAAACTTAGTCGTCCACAAGTTACGAAAAAAAAAATTATTTAACTGTTCGAATTAAAAAAAATCCATACAGCGGCGGCTATTAAGCTGAAGTAAACTTTTTTAAATGTAATTTGATTTACTGTTTATCGTACAGTACAGTACAGTAGAGAGACCGAGATGGCGCAATATAGATTTTTTTAATTCGAACGTTTTTTTTTTAAATCATTATATCCGTATTGAACCGGGCCTCTTTATAACGAATATATCAACTGCCTTACTGTTAAACTGCTAAAAAACTGCCGTTTCGTAAAAATCGAACTGCCTGGCAATAGAGACAAAGACGGCATATTCTTTAAAGCTGGGCAGGACCAACAAGGGGAATAAAATGTGGGAAATCTGGGGAATAATACATATAACATTCATACCTATCTACACGTCAAATCCCGTACGGGGTATGTAGGTATTCTCTCTAGGGAATATCTTATTTTTAACTTCCCACTACGTATGTAGATAAGGAAGTTACTGATTTTACCCCGATTTTCGAAAATCGAGTTTTCACCAGATGTCCACGTTTTAAGGTCTTAGGAATATTTTCCGACTATTTTCACGATGACGTCAGTATGTCTGTATATATGTGTGTGTGTATGTGTATGTGTGTGTGTATGTGTGTGTGTATGTGTGTTTGTGTGTATGTATGTATGTAAACATGTCATAACTTTTGAACGGCTGGACCGATCGAAACGCGGTTGATGGCATTCAATTGGAAAAAAATTTGGCGAAACAGTATTTTTTTTAATATAACTTCCAGATTTATGTACCCATTAAAAAAAAAATCAGCTCTATTCCTCAAAAAACTACGCCTAATACATAAATTCCATCAAAATCGGTTATCCGTATGGGAGTAAATTTTTTGAGCTTAAAATACCCTAATTTAGTGGGAAGTTTAAGGGATGGCCCGAAAGGTCAACCATTTACACATTTTTTTATATCATAAGATACCAAACAAGCAGATGAGTCTCCTGATGCAGAGTCAACCATTGCATTAATGGTGCGTTGCTATCTTATGGCGAGGTAATGCCATACGCATAAGTTTGCCGCTTCCGTACCCCCCGAACCGGAACACGACGGTGACTAGCACTGACGCTTTTGCGGCAGGAATAGGTTAGGCGGTTGCGGGCGAGACAATGCAAAACTAATTCTACCACCTAGAAGCCACGATGGTAGTACTCGCATAGCCAACCGGTTGCCTTTCACGACCTGCCTGGCAGAGGGGCATTAAGCCTATTCTTTAAAGGAACCCAGGACCTTCATGGAGATATCTGTTATAAAGATGAATATTTTTTTTAAAATTTTATAACATCAATTAAGCTTTTTTTAATTTTAACATGTATTTTTCTTTAGTAACGATATATGAAAATATATGAACCAAAATGAAAATGAACAGTTAATAGCCATCGGCTATCGCGGCAGTAGTAAATTAGCTGCACCCGCGTGTCATCAGTAATTTCCTCGGCGATGTCATACGCGGTAATGAGCGTGGTAATAACCCTATATCCGCTCCAATTCACCGTTGTTACTTTTTTAGCTTTTAACAAATTAACCTAGAAATCTATTTACGTTTTGCTATTCGAGCCATTGTTATTATATCTAGAACTTTATTTGCTAAAGGTTATTAGCTTAATGTGTCTGTTTTGAAGCATACAGTCTATATAATGATAATGCTTCATTTGTCATTGTACATATTTTGTGCATTTTGTTAGAAAGTGTTAGAATATATGAAGTTTGTTTTATTTGTCTAGGGATAGTCTAAAACAACTTTATACACCTTTTTACAAAAATCACGCAGACGAATATGAAATTTGGCACAGTTAAAGATAACATGGTGGAGGAATACGGAAAGCTAATTTTAAATTTGTATTAGGAACAAATAAAAATATACAAGATGTAAGGGACGGTCTATCGAAAATCGAAATCATAGATTTGGACCACGATTCAGAGTCGGAAACTGTTGAAAATTTGAGTGTTTTATCTTTTGACGATTTTTTTAAAGTTCACTTTATTGTATTTTTTCTAAAAACATAGTAAAAAAATGAAATACACAAAATAAGCAATGTATTAACTTGCAACTTAACTTAATTAAACGGCTGGTTAGCAAGTACCGCGGGTGCAGCGAGCCTGCGCAAAGTACGCTTTACATTGCGTGGCGTAAACATAAAAATAATCAATTCGCAAATTTTGCATTTCCTACTAGAAAAGGAATTACTATCATGACTAGCAAGTAAAAGTGGCATGTTTTTTTAATTTTTCGGTAGACCCTTATACGCTGTATTGTATATTATATGGGCCGTTCTCAAAAACGGACCAAAATTGTTAAAATAAAATAGGTTTTTACACATACACAAAAATTGTCTTATATTAATGATATCCACTCATGCGCCGAGCTATTTTCTTTTTCACTTCCATGAAAAATAAAAAGAAAGAAAATATCCTGAGAAAGTGACATGAGACCATGGAAGTGGCGTGTTTTTTGTTACAAACTTGCTTATTACATAACTGTTTGTTATTGTTTATTATTTATCTGAAATACCTTATTGTAATAAATACTTTTTGAAATATGGTCCACGGAAGCTACCAAAATAGCTTGTTTGCTAAGTTTAGAAAAATCTTACCCTTTAAATCAGTACTGCACCACTATTCTCCGTGAACTTACCAACTGTTTAAAATTCTTAAGATGGCATTGTATGTGTTCATGTGTTTATAAACGCTCAGAATTTATCAAATCAAAAAGTTTACCCACGGATGTGACAATAGGGAATATGCAGGGAAATTTTTTATTTTTTTTTATTCAATATTCACTTCATTTTGACATAGAAAAAAAAATAAACATAGCTGTAAGAGTAGTAATTATTTTTTCATAAAATCTTAAAAATATTGGTTTAATTTGACAAATTAAAAGGCTCCTATTTCTCGCGCGCTTCAGGCGTGACGTCATAGGGCACGTCCTGTCAGTTTATTGTTTGCATTGAGAGTTAGTTTGATAGTTAACAAGTGGCAGTGGAATCACAGGTGACTGACAGGACATGCCCTATGACGTCACGTTTCATTTCGAACAATGGCGGGACATTTTACAAATTTGAATTTCGCTTGTAAATTTTTCACTTTTTGATTTATGATTTAAATAATTAAAGACATATTAAATTAGAAAATAACGAATTGAGTGTAATACTAGGACCTTAAAAGCTCAGGAAAAAAAAATCAGGCCATTTTATTTTTTATGCATATTCTCTATTTTGGAAAGCACAAATGTTATGAATTATTTAGGCTTTATTTTCCTACGTCTGTAATAATTAATTAGTATCCATTATTAAGTTTATTCTATGTATGTATTATAACTATTATAAATATATTAAATCAGTACGAACTAACTTAAATTTTTACTGTTATATTATTAAAAGTAGACTTTGCTAACGACATGGATATGACATTTTCAATGTATTTTCATTAATAATTAAAAGAAATATTTTATCTTTATGCGCAATATTAAGAATCTTAAAAATATAAACTACGACAGTCAATCGAGGATAAAAATATAACAAATTATACAACTGTTTATATTTTTAAAGCTATTTTTTTGCCACACGTGTATAGTGTATACTATTCGTATTAGCCATAAACTAGCAAAAAGCAGAGCTTTGTAAGGGCTCGCAAAGTTATAATCAGAAATCAGAAGTACTTTATTCAATAAAACTTTTTACAAGTTATTTTGACACGTCAACGTATTTTTATAAAAAAAACTACTACGGAAACGCGGCCACTACCTAGTAATATTGTTAGGAAAGTATTTTTATGAGAATTACGTCTTTTAATGTATGGACTTTATTTATAATTATTTATAATAACTATAAGCATAGATTTTTTCAGTTCTAAGAAATATTGAAATGTCTCAATTGCTAAGTCACAAAAAACAGCAAGAAAACACATACTTACTTTACTTACTTACTAAATCAGTAACTTCCTTATCTACATACGTAGCAGGAAGTTAAAAAGCACAAGTGTATTAATAGATTAATATTCTATTAAAATGGAGTGAATAAAAATGAATTAAAACTACCAAGCCAAAGCTCAAACCTAAAAGTGCAATATTTTTTCAGTAAAATGTACCTAAAAAGGGCATCGTCGCCTAGTGTAGCTTTGTAGCATTTTAATTCGTTAGTTTTGTAATAGATGGCGTTAATAGTAATAAAATTCTAATACAACATGTATCTTCTATTTTTTTAATGTTTATAAAATGGTATTTTAATTTTAGAACATATCTCGACATGAATTTAAACTACCACGTCAAAGCTCAAACTTAAAAGTGCGATATTTTTCCAGTAAAATGTACCACAAAAGTGAATAGAAAGTCGTCTAGTGTAGGGCTCGCTTCGCTCGCCCTGACCAAAGTTTGTTTGTCAAAATTGGAATCACAGGTGACTGACAGGACTAACTAGCCCTCCCGACCAGAACACGACGGTGACAAGCACTGACGTACACTCCTGGGTCTCCATCCATCTGCTTGTTTGCTATGTTATGATATAAAAAAAGATTGATTGTTAAAAAATCAAGATAACTCCGATTTGCTTGCGTGGTAATCAGAGTGAAGATTTCAAAAGACGTTACTGAAAAAAGAAACGAACCCAAGCGATACGAAGCCAAGCGGCGAGGCCAACGCACTGAGAGCGTTGACCACCAAGCTTGAGAAGGCTACCATCTAAATATCGAGAGAGATTGTTAATTAATCAACAAATCCTCTGATAACTATAGCTAAAGCAATTAAGATAATGTACTTAAAAGTATGTTACTCTCAAAATAACAGGTTATGTTTGAGGGTATGGTCAGATCGTTACGAAACGAACGAACGTCACGGCTTCGAAGTGAACCGATCCATACATGTCGAAGGCTTGTCGTATGTGTACGTTTACATATATATATATATATATATATATATATATATATATATTTACCAACGTCTCTCGCCTGTCTCATTTTTGTTGGCCTGTTCTCATTTTCAAACACCCATTCACAAGATTGCTGTTTTTTTTTCGGGTTCAAAACAATAAATCCACATTTCGTCTCCTGTGACAATGTCATAAACAGCATTAGTATGTCCGTGGTCGTACTTCAGTAGCATCTGTGAGCACCATTCCACGCGAGCCCGCTTCTGCTCCGCTGTCAGTTCGAAATTCGTCATGTAAAGAAACTCGACCTCTCTCAAATTCAGCAAACCATCGCTTCACGGTGCTCAAACAAGATGCTTCTCTCCCAAAAGCATTTTGAAGACGAACGGCACAGTCTTGCGGAGAAAGAGAACTTTTAAAAACATAAAAAATCATGGCTCTAAAATCTTTTCGACTTAATTCCATTTTTGTTGCGTACGTTTGATGTTCCAATCATTTCCCGCCAATGATTTTTTTTACTACTAAGAAGGTTGCAACGTTTTAAAAATATAACATTCGTAAAGCGTAAATCGTAAAGTAGTTCCGTTTAGCTAGAAGTGCAAAACTTTTAGTGTGCCCCATGTATTATTGTTGATAGGTTCTAGGTGGTATCGTATCATGAATATAAATATGTTTATTCACTCACCTAGAAGTCGACACATTATAATAAAATATATCGACATACTATAATAGTTAGACACTGATTTATTTCACAAGGTAATTTTGATTTTTAACGATAGATTAATAATATTGTCACTTAATGATTACATTTTTAAATTTCGATTCGATGACTTGGATTGCCACACCCATGATAAGAGAGTAGTTTTTTCCTTAATATAAGGAAAGCTTTATGATTGCTTATTGTCTTGTCTCCCCCATGTTGATCCGGGCTCCTTTGAAGAATAAATCGACTGCCGTTTGCCAGGCAGGTCGTAAGAGGCGACTAATTGAATATACCTGTCACTACCATCGTGACTACTAGGTAGAGTTCCGTAACGTCTCGCTTGTCGTCTCGCGAGTATTTGGTATCACCGCCTTAATTATTTCCTGCCCAAACAGCGGAAATACTTGTCTTTGTCGTGTTCCGGTTAGGAAGGCAAGGTAGCCGATACCATCCCGCCACTCGGATAGCAATGCATCATTAACATCTTTGATGTCTAATAGGCGATTATTTTTCTTTACATCAGCTAGAGCTATATCTGCTTGTTTGTTATACTATAATATAAAAAACCTACTATTAAAAATGTTACTATATGAGCTGGATAATTTATATGAATAAGAACAATATAGAATAATTATAATATGTGGTTCTGTTTGTCAGCAGAGGGTGGCGGGCGGTAGGAAGGAGCGCGCGGCGCGGTGCGACAGCGCGCGCGGCAGGTGACCGACGCCCCGCGCGGCTCATGTGGGCGGCGGGCGGGTGCTGCTCGCGCCAGGGAGGTGGGTACCGGCACACGGCGCAAGAGACACTGGCACGACACTGCGCCTTGCGAAACGACACGCTTATTCTAAACAATGACACGCTTACAAAACAGTGACATACACTAAACAGTGTCACGCTCACACTAAACAGTAACACGCTCACAAAAACAGTGACATGCTCACAATAACCAGTAACACGAGGATACTAAACAAGATCCCCTGTTGATATGGAACTTACTTGCAGTTGTACAAGAACGGAACGGCACAATGATCCGCGGACACTATACAGTGGACACTCGAGACGGCAAATGACACTCGAATATTGTCTGAAATGTGAAGTGACACGCTAAAGAGCAGACTGACACGGGGGACATTAATAGTGTCCCAGTGCCCTTTGGAGTTAGTGCCGTTTGGCATTAGTGTCACACTATACAGTGACATGCCAAACGGCACAGTGACATACGAACACAAAACAGTCAGCATTAAACCCCGTTTTCACTTTGATTAGTGCGAGTGCAAGTGTTTAATGCAGGTGCTAAGTATTAAGGTAAAAATACGTGAAGACAGCCATTGATCAGTGCGAGTGATTAGTATTCAGCGTAGTAAAAGTGAATAGACGCTGATTATTAAACACTCGCACTGATCAACTGCTGCCTACATGTATTTTTACCTTAATACTTAGCACCTGCATTAAACACTCGCACTCGCACTAATCAAAGTGAAAACGGGGCTTTAGGCTCCGCTTACACTTTGATTAATGCGAATGCGAATGTTTAATGCAGATACTAATATTAAGCAAAAACACGTGTAGACAGCCGTTGATTAGTGAAAATGATTAGTAATCAGCGTCTATTCATTTTACTACTTTGATTACTAATCACCCGCACTAATCAACGACTGTCTACGCGTGTTTTTTGGTTAATATTAGTATTAAGTAGTTATTAGTAACTACTAAACTTTCGCACTCACACTAAGTGTAACCGGGCCTTTAGCCCCGTTTTCACGTTGAGTAGTGCGAGTGCGATTGTTTAATGTAGGTGCTTAGTATTAAGGAAAAAATACGTGGAAACAGCCGTTGTGCAGTGCGAGTGATTAGTAATGAGCGTCTATTCACTTTTACTACGCTAAATACTAATCACTTGCACTGATCACCGGCTGTCTGTATTTTTTGCTTAATACTTAGCACCTGCATTAAACACTCGCACTCGCACTAATCAAAGTGAAAACGGGGCTTTACACGGAGTAGTGCGACACATGGACACTGTACAATGGACACGCGAAACGGCTCAGTGCTACGAGGATACAGTAAGATTCAAACTTAATGGCGGCTCTAAACATCGTACGTTCCGATGCGCAGAGCGCAATTTCAGGTATCAGCGGATGCGCGCACTTACACCTGCAGCTAACTTCCGAACCGCCATTAAGTTTGAATCGAACTGTACTGAACTTTGTCACACCAAACGGTGGAGTTACACGCGGGAACAACACTGACATCGGATATAATACAATGACTACACGAGACAATTATACCTAGACAGAGTTCTGACACGTAACATATACTTACGGATACAGCCTATTCCAATAATCCTAATACCAATTCAAACACAAACATAACACGACACTGTCGACGACGAAGACCCCTATTTCTATTGTAGTCTAACCCCTATTTGTAGTCTAAACGCCTTATTAAGCCTATTTAGGTCTCGTAATAGACCGATCAATTTTTTTTATTAACAACAAGCTGAATTTTTGTGAACTCTGAATCGTCAGAAAAACCATCGAATGTTAAGGACAAATGTTTTTTCGTATTTTTCATAATATAATCAAGCGATTAATCTAATTATTATTAATCAATAATTTTCTACACCGTTTTAAGATTTTCGAAGCCTCCTAACTTTATTAGTTACCCGATTCGAGATTTTTCGAAGATAGAAAAGATGGGCGTCTCGTCAAAGCTGTTCACAAAAATTTAGCTTGTTATTAATAATTTTTTTGTGGGACCATGGTCTATAAGAGATAGGTACTTACCACTATTATTATTATTAATATAAACTTTAATCTCTGGTCACAGTGTGCAACCCATAGATGTAATTGTAAAATAGTCATTTCGAAAACATACCACAATTTTATATAGAGCCAGACAGGTCTGCGTATCTACGCAGCGCCTTTGCATTGGACAGTTAGTAACAACAATACGGGAAAGTTTTCAAAAAATATAGAAATAATATAATTCGTTGTGGAAACATAATTTTTTTCTTGAACCTATTTTTTTTACAATAAATCGTAATTTCTAAGTATTAGTTTATACAGCATGCTCTATACATTCCGAGCGTACATAGCATCCGTGCGAGTATACCGTAAGTGTTAATCTGTAGCAAGTTTTCGGGAAAAATATTATTAAGCTTTTGTTAAATGTCGGCAAATGTCAGGGAACCTGACTAACAAACCTATTTATGTAAAAAGTCGGGTAGCGGCTAACTTTGAATATTTCGAATAATTTACTAATATAACGTAAATGATGGCCCTATATCTGATTCGGATAAATTACCGCTAGCTACACTTCCTGATTAAAATTTAATTTTATTATTAACCTTCACTTAAAAGTCGAAATTACGCTTGTATGTGCTTATCCTAAATTGCAAGTTAGGACATAAGTAATGACGATTTTAGGACTTTAAGTTCTGTAGGGTCTGTAGTTACTAAAACTATTCCTACCATATTCATGTGCAGCTAGGAAGCAACGGCTATCGAAAGATTAATTTATAATGATATAAATAGATCAAAATAAAAAAAAAATGTTTTTTAAATAATTGTTAACTTCAGATAAATAATACCTTTAACTTTTGTGTTATTAAGTAGTAATACAAGTAGTTTTAAATTGTTTTTACCTTTAATAGTTATAAAGTTGTAATAACTTGTGGTAAATCTAACAAGTAATAAACTAAATCATAACTAGCGGCTGCACCTAGTCTCTATACAAATAGTTCGCTCATATACTTAATTAGATAACGAGCACTTTATAATTATGTACTAATTAATTATACTACAATCGTTACACGTATGGAATGGAATAATTCGTAATCTTCTAACCTTCCTTATTGTTTACCCTGAACTACATTGATATTTAAACAAATATAATAAAGAAAAAATATGTTTTATCTCTGTTTTTATTAGGTAATAGAGTTTTCAGGACCGTCTTAGACTATGCTGGGGCCCTTGGGCACACAAGAATTCGGAATGTAAAGAAAGCAAATTATACAATTTTTTCACTATGACCTGCTTTATTAATCCTATATATTATCATAACGCAATATGTCATTAATGATATTAGTATATATGCTGTTGTTTTTTTATTGTGATTACGATAATAGCTTCTTTCGAGATTTCTGTTGAACAATTCTTCTATTAAATTCTCAAATTCAATTTTCTGAAGAATATCATGTTCTATGCTCATAATTAACAAATTACTTAGCCGTTCTTGTAACATTGTTGTTCGCAATTCATTTTTTATTCTCTTAAGCTGCGAAAATGCCCGACCATTTTATTTTGATATTAAATGTGAGAGAAAATGTCAATCCTTGGGGGCCCTCTGAAGATAGGGGCCCTGGGCACTGGCCCCGAGTGCCCTTATGATAAAGACGGTATTGAGAGTTTTGTAACGTCTCGATTAGCTTTCCCCAATTCTCGATCCCATATTCTGGCAAATAAATTATTTCTTTCTTTCTTTCTTTCTTTACCACGGAACCTAATCCTGTCTAATAGCCTAGGTACGTGTTACTATCATGTTCTGCTTTGAGGTTAATGTAGCTGTTAAACTTGTGCATATGCCATTTTAAACCATTATGTGGATGACAATGCACCAATAATATCTCTGGTATCTTTGGAGAAGCATCTTGTATGTCATGGGATGTAATAAACCTTATGGTCGTACATGTGTTTTAGAACTTATCCTGTGCCAGGAAAAAAGCTTAAAAACTTAACAAAAAAAATAAAATCTTGTCAAAAAAATCTTTATGTTTTTTAAATTGTAATGGTCATTGCATACTATAACAGCGGTAAAGATGCAGCACAGCACAGAAGGCAGAGCGCCTTGAACTTAAGACATCCGCTTACCGCTAGATTAGCATCTATAGTTAATAGTAGTCTGCGCCGCTAGCAACTAACCACATGCCGCGTGTGTGTTGCAAATAATTTAACCACACATTACTGTACGAAATTCCCTATTTTGTTTATTCGTTTTCGCGTGTTGCAGTATCAAATATCCAAAACATACTAATTTCCAAAAAATCAAATATAATATATAGGCCAACTGCCGTTCTGCCAAGCAGGTCGTAAAAGGCGACCGATTGGCTATAAGAGTCACTGGTAAAAATCTGCATTGTCTCGCCCGGGTCTGGTACCACCGCCTTACCTATTCCTGCCGCAATAGCGTCAGCGCTTGTCACTATCGTGTTCCGGTTTGGAGGGTAAGGTAGCCGGAAAACTTATGCACGTGGCATTAGATCTCGCCACAAGATAGCAACGCACCATTAACAACTTTGGTGTCTATAGGCGATGGTTGACTCTTTCCACCAGGAGACCCATCTACTTGTTTGCTACCTCATAATATATTTAAAAAAATTCAACAGGCTGTAATTTAGACAAAAATAGTCGCATAGCATAACAAATAAAAATTCTAGCTCCAAGTGTTTAGTTTTCGGATTTGGCTATAAACAAATTGATTGAAGTGAAGGAGTAACATTCACACTCACATATACACACGTACACACAAATACATACACATACGCACGTTCACACACAACCGTTTGGACAATGTTAATGGGATGGCAAGAGGACTGTTTCCTTCCACAATAAAAACCTTGACATTACATTGCATAGCAACCACCACGTGAAGTACCGTGATTTTAATTGATAGCAATTGATCGCAATATCATCTATATCAAGCATCACTTGACTGCGTTTTAATTGAACTCGGAGTCTGCAATCATGGCCGCTTATTGTTATGACATATATACATATTTCCTATGTATAAACTATAAAATAGTATCTAATGCCCGCGGTTTCACCCACTTAGCCCCTTTCAGATTCTTATTATATTTATTAATATTATTATAGTAATATAATATTAATATTATTATAGGATAATAATATTTTAGGATATAATTTCGGCAAAAATAGACATCAGTTGACGTGAAATCTGGAAGTGTTACGTCACACCGTAGTAAAAACGTCGTATTGTTTTTGATATTTTTATAGAAACCACAGAGTATTACCGCTTTGTATTACCACTTTTTCAGGACCCCATGACAGTCCAGCGTATTTTCGCGGTAAATTGAAATCTTAAAACGTGAAATTTTTATTATAAACGTACGATATTAAAAAAATGTTTCTTGGTTAACATTAGGTACCTATGTTAAGGTAAAGTATTAAATAGTTTTCAAATGTATTCAACTAGCCTATTGGAAAAGGCTATCTCAAGCAGTGGATGTCAATGAGTTAACGTGATAATACAGCTAATATATCTAAATCTTTGTGCTTTATATTTTTAAAAGAGTGGAAACTTAAATCTGGTGTTATGTTGCGTTACTTCATATCAAAAGTTTTATACTTAATGTAATGTGTACTTTAATGTCGGCGCATGAGTGCTAATGCCCCACGTGCACTATTTGATGGGGATTGCAATTGAGGTTCTACAATATTGCTATTACATAATCAACAAAGACGTCTAATTATTGTTAAGTATAAATACCAGCACGCCGTTTCCCTTGTGCAGCAGGCAGGCAGTTTAACTAACCAGAACAGATGTTACGGCTTACCACGATTCATCAGTTCGTCGGTTGACGAGATGGGTGGTAATCGCCATTTGATTATCGCGATAGCTTTACATGCTTTCCCGAAACATAGGGGTGAAAACACAACATGCTCTCCGAGTACTTTCTAATATATCATTCAAATGATAATCCAGATAAAATCTCCATGCTTTTGACCGATCTGCATGGAGTGCAAGACCCCATAATCTAAGACCTACACTAACTTATATACCATGAGTATACGAGCAATATCTATATGTATATACATATAATAAAATCGTAGGAAAGTCAAAACTGTACATTGAATATTTTTTTAAAAGAATACTTGGGGCGTGATCTACAATCGATATCGAAGCCAAAAATATAGTTTTTAGAATGTTTGTCTGTTTATCTGTTTGTCTGTATGTATGTCCGGGGTAAACTCAAAAAGTACTGCATGGATTTACTTCAAATTTTGCATGAATATTACTAACAGGTCGGGTCAACATATAGGTTACATATTATCACGCTATCACCTACGGGGAGAAGCTGTGCGGAGTAAACGAAGTCCGCGCGGACGAAGTCGCTGGCAACAGATAGTAATTAATATTAGTAGAAAACAGTTGAATTTTCCCCCGTGTTCTTTTTGGTTGGTTGATTGGTTGGTCGCATCGTTTTTACTACAAAGAACCTCAATGGCAGTCGCTGATAGTGCACTTAGGGCGCGGGTGGTGCGGGGTGGGGGTGTGTAGGCGGGTGTAGCTGACGGGGTGTGTGTTGGTAGCTAGCAGGCACTCATGCGTGCGGGGGTGACTAACCGTGGCGGGGTGGCAGGCGAGGCCGGCAGCAGCGCGCGCGCCCCCGTCAAGACCTTCCAGGCGTACCTGCCGCCGGCGCACCGCACCTACTCCTGCATACACTGCCGCGCGCACCTCGCCAGCCATGACGAGCTTATATCTAAGGTAACTCTTTTTATACATATATCCGTATAGACACTGAATATTTTTTTCTAAACCGCAGTAATATTGTACTTAACTGCAAAAAGCAGCACGAAGCAACATGGCAAAATTGCCTTGAAAGTATTAAATTAGATTACTTACCCTTAAAATAGGATTTAAAAAAATAAATAATATATATATCTTTCTTATATATAAAATTCTCGTGTCACAATGTTCTTTACCATACTCCTCCGAAGCGGCTTGACCGATTCTCATGAAATTTCGTCAGCATATTGAGTAAGTCTGAGAATTGGCCAGCATCTATTTTTCATGCCCCTAAATGCTAAGGGTAGTCCACCCCTACATTTTTGGAACGAAGTTCCTTACGGCAGGCTTGGAGGGGATAGGGATTTTGCTGCGCGACCGAACTGAAAAAAATGTGATAGTAAAACCGTAAGAAAAATGCGTGGAATAAAAGCGTTAAATGAGACGTGCGCAGGCGCGACAGTCGCGTACACAAGCGAGTAGTGCCGTTTAGCCGAAGGAAGTTCGTTCCTACCTGGTGTCCCGCGACACCACATCATTTTTTGTTTTATTTTTTTATGATACAGCATTAAAAAATATATACAACCCTCTACGATCAACCCCTCTTTTTTAAGTCAATAATTTATATAGAAAAACAACGTTTGCCGGGTCAGCCAGTTATATATATTAATTCTTATTTTAGTTTCGTTATGACAATGGATACTCTTGCAAATGTATTCGAGACTTATCGAAACGACTAACCAGTGATAAAGAAGAAAGAATTGATTTATTTCCCACTTTATCTAACACAAAATTCTTTGTACAAAGTTATTATAGTCTCATAAAAAGGTGTTTTTTAATTGCATGAATTCTTCTACTAAAGCTAGCATGTCAAATCAATGCTAGTAAAGCTATGTCAGCGTAGCGAATCGCATTAAACAGCTTTTGATTCATTGCAGATTAAACCAAAAACGGTTGGTCTTATAGTCACCAGTTCAACCGACTAACAAGACTAGTCTCGTCATTAAGACTAAAGGAGTTTCTTAATATTACTCCCGTTATTTTTCTCCGTGTTAGTCTGGGATCCTTTGAAGCATAAACCAACTGCCGTTCTGACAGGCAGGTCGTAAAATGCGACCGATTGGCTATATGTGTCACTATCACCGTGACTACTGGTGGTAGAGTTCCGCAACGTCTCACCCGGGTATATGGTACCATCGCCTTACTTATTTCTGCCGCAATATGGTGTTTTCGTGTTCCGGTTTGGAGGATAAGGTAGCCGGTAGACTTTTTGGATGCATTTCGCATTGCTATCCCACCACACGGATAGCAACGAGCCATAAACATATTTGGTGTATTTAGGCGGCGGTTTCTCTTTCCACCAGGAGAGCCATCTGCTCGTTTGCTATTAAAAAAAATATCCCTTCTTTAATACCACAGGATAGCAAATTATCAGATCGCCTACAGACACCAAAGATATTACGTCGAGCTATTGTTCGAATGGCGGGTGTGAAACCTTACCCTCCGTATCGGATACGACACAGATAAGGTAACACGATTGCTTTAAGGTGAAGTAAGGTTGTGGTACTAAACTAGTCGATACATCACAGACATGCCTCATCGAAATATTTTTATAGCACTGCAGTGCCGCTGCAGTTGCACTATTAAGGGCCAGCGATCTTCAAGAGCAGGGTAAAGTAGAGCGTTGTCTGACAACATTGAAATTATTATCTTTGTCCTGGCAAGTGGCAATGTCTAAATTAGTATTTGTTTGATCCGTGAACACAATGCATAAACCGTGGTATTGGTTATACGAGCATAACTGCACATGAAAGAAGTCGGGCTTCGCATAAAATTACGAGGTAAAGCACGTCAAAACGATAGTTATTCTAAGTGGGGTTTTCATAAGGTTAAAAACAAAGTTTTGTATGTTGTTCCGTTTTCCATAGGTGTTTGTACCTTCCATTGGTAACAATTCACTATACAAGGCCTTCCTGAAATCAATCTGTCTTCATTTTCAAGCAATATTTTATTTATTTGTAACCACAAGTTATATAAAACCACGGTATATTACAAAATTGCTCGTGGTTTAACGTCGGTCATGCCACTTGTCGGAAAATAACTTGTATATGATTCACCCAAGTTTTTCCTCGACAAAAAGGAAATATTCTTAGTTCTGACCGCCCCATTGGTCGAGGGGTTAGTGACCCTGTTAACGCAGTCAATGGAGCATTCGATTCCCGATAGCTACAAGCGTTTATAAGATGTGCACAGATGTTTGTGTCCCTGAGTCTGGGTGTCAATTAAATATATTTTAGTATTAACATTAACATATGTAATCTGTGCATTGTTGTCGCTGGGTAGTTAAGGGATACATCTTGAACAAACAATTTACTTGCTTCGAAAATAAATCAATACGTGTAATTAGTCCTAACTTGCCCCATTTACTTTTGTACACATGGATTAGCATGTTACATCGATATTTTCAAGTAATATGTTGAATATATACATATTATTTTAATTATCAATTGAGTAATTCGTTTTTTTTTAAACTACAATCCTTATATATTTTCTTCGCATGATAACGGCAAATACAGTTTAAAAAACAAATCTTTCTCTTTTGTAAGCAACTTCAACTTTTTTTAGCCTGCATTTCTTTTGTGAATGCATTTGGAGCAAAGACAGGAAAATATTGACCGATTCTCGTGATCATTCCTTGATAAAATATGCCATTGTCGTCATCATGCGAAGTTGATCCTACCTAATATTAAAGAAAGATGAAAAGATGAAAAGGTTTGTGGAGGAAACTTATAAAACGTTTTTCGCTGTGTTTGTCCCGGCCTCCTTTGAAGAATAGGCCAACTGCCGTTCTGCCAGACAAGTCGTAAAAGGCGACCGATTGGCTATCGAGTCACTACCATCGTGGCTACTAGGTGGTAGAGTTCAGAATTGACTCGCCCGGGTCTGGTATCATCGCCTTACCTATTCCTGCCGCAATAGCGTCAGTGCTTGTCGCTGTCGTGTTCCGGTTTGGAGGGTAAGGTAGCCGGTAAACTTATGCATGTGACATTAGACCTCGCCACAAGATAGCAACACACCATTACCATCTTTGGTGTCTATAGGCGACGGTTGACCCTTTCCATCAGGAGACCCATCTGCTTGTTTGCTATCTTATGATCAAATCGAGGTTTTTGATAGCACTATTCCAATCCCTCCCGTCTGACAAGTACTGTTTTTAATTAATTGTCTATGGATTACAAATGGCGATAATATAAGGTGTTGCTATTTATCACAATTTTTTCGATGTATATTTTAAATATACATTTGAATTTGAATATCTTCCAAATTCAAATAAGCAATAAGAACCAATTTTTTAAAGTAAATAGGATAATTATCCTAATAGTACCTTCATTTTTAGTTGAAGTTGAATTTCTTGTGTATGTATGTTAACATTTAGTTTTTCTCATTTCAGTCGTTTCAAGGCAGCCAGGGGCGCGCATACCTTTTCAATTCAGTGTAAGTATATTGTAAAATTTTGTATAAATTTTCTTATATCTTATACTCATTTATATCTCATACTTATACTCTTATATCAATTTGTTAAACAATTTGAATGATAGATGCAATTTGGCGGTAGAATCTATATATACATATAATAAAATCGTAGGAAAGTCAAAACTGTACATTGAATATTTTTTTGAAAGAATACTTGGGGCGTGATCTACAATCGATATCGAAGCCAAAAATATAATTTTAGAATTTTTGTCTGTTTATCTGTATGTATGTCCGGGGTAAACTCAAAAAGTACTGCATGGATTTACTTCAAATTTTGCATGAATATTACTAACAGGTTGGGTCAACATATAGGCTACATATTATCACGCTATCACCTAGCGGGGAGTTGCTGTGCGGAGTAAACGAAGTCCGCGCGGACGAAGTCGCTACCAACAGCTAGTTATATATAAAATCGTTTTCTTACCAAAACGTGTCTTTGTTATTTTCTGAATAGGTACATCATGATATAGTTTCTTGAACTGTACTTGACGCAATATTACTAGTACTGAGTACTTGCAGTAATATTGCGTCAACAGTTCGTTATGCGTTTTGCTTTTTGTCTAATCTTTTATTGGGAAACGTTTGAAACCCACGCATATCTTCACGCCAAATCCTTTATAGGATAGGTAAAGAGATCCATACAAACATATTCATATTCACAGGGACTCTTGCACTACATAAGACTGACGGATCGATTGGACGTCAGTCTTAGTCTCTGTCAGTACGGGTACTCCACATAATTTACATCACAAACAAATAATTTGCTTTCTTGCGGTTTAATCAATTTTCATGTAAAAATATTATATGACTTTATGCTTAGTACATTTGAATATTATTATTTTATTAATTAAATTAATTCAACTTTTAAAATGAGAATGTTATTAATAATTAATATTTCAATTTGATTTTATTCTAATATACAGATAATTAATTATCTGTACACCAAAAAGGCAGGTCGTACATTCCTTATTAACATTACTAGCTGTTGCCCACGACTTCGTCCGCGCGGACTTTGTTTATTCCGCACAGCTCCTCCCTCTTAGGTGATAGCGTGATAATATGTTGCCTATATGTTGACCCGACGACCTGTTATTAATATTCATGCAAAATTTGAAGTAAATCCATGTAGTACTTTTTGAGTTTACCCCGGACATACATACAGACAAAAATTCTAAAAACTATATTTTTGCCTTTTTTTTATATATCATAAGATAGCAAACAAGCAAATGGGTCTCCTGATGGAAAGAGTCAACCATCGCCTATAGACACCAAAGATGTTAATGGTGCGTTGCTATCTTGTGGCGAGGTCTAATGCCACATGCATAAGTTTACCGGCTACCTTACCCTCCAAACCGGAACACGACAGCGACAAGCACTGACGCTATTGCGGCAGGAATAGGTAAGGCGGTGGTACCAGACCCGGGCGAGACAATGCAGAACTCTACCACCTAGTAGCCACGATGGTAGTGACTCGGTAGCCAATCGGTCGCCTTTTACGACCTGCCTGGCAGGACGGCAGTTGGCCTATTCTACAAAGGAGGCCGGGACCAACACTTCGATATTGAATGTAGATCACGCCCAAAGTATTCTTTTAAAAAAATATTCAATGTACGGTTTTGACTTTCCTACGATTTTATTATATGTATAGACGTATATTCAATACTAGAGACCTGCCTGCGGATTCACCCGCGTAGCTTTTGTTCCCGTGGGAATATCGGAAAGGTTTATATACTAAAACCTTCCTCAATAATCAATCCATCTATTAAAAAAAACGCATCAAAATCCGTTGCGTAGTTTTAAAGATTTAAGCATACATAGGGACAGACAGAGAAAGCGACTTTGTTTTATACTATGTAGTGATGATTCATAATATCTACAGTACCCGGCGATAAATATTGCACATCGACCTTTGGAAAGAGACAATCGGCTAATTTCAGCTTCGTAGAGCGTTATCTCTGTCGCACAAAATACAAACAGTCCGGTACCTATTAGGAGCTGTTAAAACAAGTATGATTTGCTTCTTTTGATATTTTTATTCTTTGTATAAAATACACTAATTTTTCTATAAGTGATGGCTTTAGGTTGGGGTAAAATAAAATAAAAAACATTTTTACATTATGTTTACGTATTTAATTATTTTGGAACATTACAGCTTTAGTGTACATAATAAACACCATTATACCTATTGCTAAAATGAGACATTGCAATAAAAATAATAATAATTCTAATTCTCAATTACTTCCATTTCACTATCTGTGCTCTCAAAGAGGTCAATATCACTGTCACTATCAGCCGTATTTATTACTAATCTATCAGTGTAATTGTCTAAACTGTGTTGAATGCTTCTATATTCATTCTCACATTTGATTGCATGATCGCAAACCTTTTTCCACTCTTCAGCGCCGATCATGTTTACTTTTTCAGTCAATAATGTTTTTACTGTAGTTAAGTTCATACCCACATTTCTAGAGGCTACATAGCCTTTCAGTTGAGACCATATATTTTCAATTGGATTAAAATCCGGATGATATGGTGGCAATCGCAACACAGTGTGCCCATGTTCGGCAAGTATTTTGTCCACAGAAAACTCTGTATACCTCTCCTTGTGCTGACATATAATAGCGTAAATCTGGGTTTTTGTTAATTTTGGATCAACTGGAATTTCATGTCTGTTTAACCAGTTGATCATTTCCCGTTTAATGGTGTTTGAGTTGGGGGGTCTCTCAACATACTTGTTGTGATAGGGTGCGTTGTCGATAACTAGAACAGAATCACTGGGTATATTTGGGATTAATTGGTTAACCAGCCATTTCTCATATTTATCGTTATTCATTTCATTGTGATAGTCACCTGTAGTGTCCGTGGATTTATACGTTAAAAAAGCACCGGGTACAAAGCCTTTTTCATTTCCCGCATGAACTATTATCAAACGTTGACCTTTTGAAATTGGCTTTTTTACTCCTTTTTTCTTATCGTCACTCCAAGATTTCCCTTTAGTGTGGGATGCATGTATATATGACTCATCCATGTAGACGATATTTTTTCCTGTTTCGCGAAATTTGCGTATTTTATCAAGGTATTCCATTCGTTTGAGACTAACGTCGTGCTTTTCCATTAGAATTTTTCGATTATCTTCCATTTTAGTGAACTGAAATCCCATGTCATGAAGTATTTTTCTCAACGTTTTTTCAGACCCATTGTAATTAATAGCTTCAGATAACTTAGCTTTTAATGATTTTATTGTTGGCAGTTCATTAAATCGTAAGTGAAAATCATACACCATTCTTCGAACAACATCGTAATCAAAATCGTCCATATCCAAACGAAATTGCTTTTTTGGTCTCCCTTTTTTTGGAGTGCTGAACTTAATTTCAGTCGAATGTGTTTCAGTACTGACTTCGTTTAATATATTGTTCAAAGTTCTTCTTGAAATTCCAGTGGCATTTGCAACTCGCTCTTGAATCTTCTTAAAATAACAACTTACATTTTCATCTACTTTTTTTTTAAATTTATCAGCTTCGCTTACAAAGTATTTATAAACATTGTAGATAATTTCACGTGACTGACCTCGTAAAGGTTTCCCTCTTTTTCCGAAAGATGCCATATTACAACTTTAAATTATTTAAATTTGTGGGTGTTATCAACTCTAAATATATATTTTGATCGGGACGCGACTGCACTCTATCGTACTTGAACAACGACTGACTAAACGTCACATAGGTAGTGTGGGACAGAGATAACGCTTTACGAAGCCGAAATTATCCGATTGTCTCTTTCCAAAGTTCGATGTGCAATATTTATCGCCGGGTACTGTAATTCCTTCACCTACTACCACAGAATAAGCGAGTTTGAGTTTGAAATTTATTTTACATTCACATTGTATATCTGAAACGTACTGAGTGCTAAGTGTGAGTTTTTCTTTTCGCGTTCGATCGTGAGCGCGTTTCGAGTTTACTAGGAATTTGTATGTGATTTGTACAACGCCACCTAGTGGTTAACTGGTTTCTCACGTTTACCACTAGGTGGCGCTGTACAAATCACATACAAATTCCTAGTAAACTCGAAACGCGCTCACGATTGAATGCGAAAAGAAAAACTCACACTTAGCACTCAGAATATAGTGTGTACAAGGGTTCGGTCATAGTGTTGAGGAGTTAGTTGTTCAAATTGCAGTGTGAACGTGGGTTGCGGTCCCGCGGAGGAGCGGGTGTTGCTGACGGGGCTGCACGCGGTGGCGGATATCTACTGTGAGTGCTGCAAGACGATGTTGGGCTGGAAATATGTAAGTACCGATATGTGTACATATAGCATTTGACCGCCCCGTTGGTCGAGTGGTTAGCGATCCTGACTACGCAATCAACGGGGCTCGGGTTCGATCCCCGACGGGGACAAGCATTTGTGTGATGAGCATAAATGTTTGTATTTCCGGGTTTGGGTGTTTATTAAATACATTCTGGTATTTATATATGTATTTCTATGTATTAGTATCGTTGACTATCACCCATAACACAAGCAAATAATTTGCTTACTTTGGGGTTAGATCAATCAGTGTAATTTGTCCCGTGAATGTTTATTATTATCATTATAGCTTTTACTCTT
Source organism: Apodemia mormo (assembly GCA_036924255.1). NCBI lineage: Eukaryota > Metazoa > Arthropoda > Insecta > Lepidoptera > Riodinidae > Apodemia > Apodemia mormo. Next base: position 7,193,388 of record JAUPFN010000012.1, on the reverse strand, counting down.
TAATAATTGTTAGTCTAAGGGAAAACCTGTTTGACTGTGAACCGGTCTCGGGTTTATTCCTAAAATTCAAAAAAATATTGTCAAAATCAGGGGCGCCGGGTTTCAAAAATTCCCGTAGGTACTCCAGCTTTTTAATGACATAGCTGCTTATATTTTTAGTTATTATAAATAAGTACTAGCTGACCCAGCGAATTTGGTATGACCACCGCGCCGTTGTACTAAATGTTGCGCCGCGCCAGGGCTACTTACCTTCCTCATGAGTCATTCCGTCTTTTGGTGAACGCCGCATGAAAATCCGTGAAGTAGTTTTAATGATCTAAGGGTACATACATACACACATACATTCAGGCTGCGGGAACCCGCCGTGTTGGTCCCGGCCTCCTTTGTAGAATAGGCCAACTGCCGTTCTGCCAGGCAGGTCGTAAAAGGCGACCGATTGGCTATCGAGTCACTACCATCGTGGCTACTAGGTGGTAGAGTTCTGCATTGTCTCGCCCGGGTCTGGTACCACCGCTTTACCTATTCCTGCCGCAATAGCGTCAGTGCTTGTCGCTGTCGTGTTCCGGTTTGGAGGGTAAGGTAGCCGGTAAACTTATGCATGTGGCATTAGACCTCGCCACAAGATAGCAACGCACCATTAACATCTTTGGTGTCTATAGGCGATGGTTGACTCTTTCCATCAGGAGACCCATCTGCTTGTTTGCTATCTTATGATATAAAAAAAAAAAAAAAAAGTTTCTTTATTTTATACTATGTAGTGATATTTATTAGCGTTACATTTTAGAGGTACTTTATGATAGAGAGAGATAGAGGTACTTTATAATGAAATTTGGCACAAATATTGGTTGCGTCATAGGATAGTTATTATCCCGAAAAAATATTGTTAGGAAAAAAAGTATCTTCACGCCCGTATCCCCGAAGAGGTAGGCAGAGGTACAACAAGTACACCCACGATTAACCGAAGATACTTGGTCCCACAAATGTGATAGTGGCAAGCCTATTGCCAATCGGGCACTTTCCAATCCCGGGCAACTTTGTGATGCTCAGAAAACTGAAAAAACACTTTTTTATGTGCCCGACTAGGGAACCGAACCCGGGACCTCATGTGGTCAACGCCAACGCTGGACCACTAGACCACAGAGGCGATACTGTTAGGAGAAACCAAATTAATCTTTAGAAGCAGTGAATAAAGTGAATTTGTTCTCTAGGTGACGTCATTTTGTATGGCGATCAATCTGTCGAGTAATTACACAAAAATCGAAATCAATGAAAGTGAAGCTGCGTACGGATGAAGAGTCAAACTATCCATAAAAGTTTTTCACTTGCTGATTGTATCATTATTTTGCTGAGGACAAAATAGTTCTATATTGCTCAAGTGTGTCATATTATCCTTAGTAAAGCACTGTTTAATACAGCATACGACTCTATCTATTCACATTGTTTATCTAAAGTGTTTATCTCACACTTCAAAATACATTTTTCGATAAGTCAGCTGGTCTAGAAAATTCGTGCGGTTCAATTGTAGAGTCGTCTATCGTTGTTTAGGTATTCACCGTATGTTTGGAGTTTTCGGTTCACCCTATTCCAAAATACGAGCCAAATCTACAGTATTTTTCCAGACGTTTTCAAATTTTTCGTCAATTCTTTGGGACGATATAACTTCCTTGACTGTAATGTTATCGACAGCTGTTTGCGAAATCTTCTGTAATATAGCATTTAAAGCTTAAATGCAACCAAGAATTTCTATCAGCAATTTTATGATAAACAGAGATTCGAAAGACTGAAGACTTCTTAAAAACCCTTTTGCTTTGGCACTGGCGTCATCTTTCTGAGTTTTCGTTTTTTCGTCTGAATACACTATATGTAATTGCCAAGAATAATTTTCATTTATATTAATTAATCTATATTATTTAATATTATAAATGCGAAAGTTTGGATGTTTCTTACTCAATCACGCAAAAACTACCGAATGGATTTTAATGAAATTTGGCACACAAGTAGATGATAACCTGGAATAGCACATAGCCTACTTTTTATTCCGGAAAAGTTAGATGATCCCGCGGGATTTGCCAAAAAGTTTTATAATGCAGTGGGCTGCACGCTGCAGCTAATTGAAGATATACAGCACCATATTGGGCTTAACGGCCGCAGAGAAAAGTTTTGTGCGTCCTCAGCTGCCAGTAGACAACTAAAAAGCGTGATCTAAATAATATACTTGCTATAAGATGAGAATATGAATTATTTTAGAGATTTATAGTTGGTGGATGGTCGGCATTCACTACTTGCCTCTTGCGGGTTGGCGCCCTTGGTTAAGATTTTATCTTAGTGACGCCCAGGAATCAGTAGAAATGGACTTTAATCAATCTGTTGTTGAACTAATATATAAATTACTTAATTATTACATGTTCCCGTAACAACAAATAGAATTTGTTCCCCGTCGCTATCTCATCATAAAGCCACTCGCAAATATATTCTCGATAACCAAAAAGTAGTTGTTCTCGTGTCGCTATCCTGGCGCTAAGCTATAAGCACAAGTTTACTGTTTGTTTTTTATAAGATAGCAAACAAGCAGATATTTCTCCCGATGGAAAAAGTTAATCTTCGCATATAGATAGCAAAGATGTTAATGATACGTTGCTATCCTTGTGACGTGGTCTTAATGCCACTTGCATACATTTACCAGATATCTTACCTTCCAAACCGGAACACGATAGCGGCAAGCACTGACGCTCGCGGCAGGAATATGTAAGGCGGCGGTAACAGACCCGGGCAAGACAATGCCGAATTCTGCCACCTAGTAGCCAGTAACCATGATGGTAGTGACGCGCATAGTCACTCGTTCGTTTCTTACGAACTGCCTGGCAAAACGGCAAATAATCTATTCTTACGGAGTTCGGACCAACACGGGGGAAAGATTTGTTTTGGACATTAATATTTTAAACATATCAAAAACATTGAGGCTGATCATCTTGTGTTTTATTTTCAGGAGCACGCGTTCGAATCCAGTCAGAAGTATAAAGAGGGCAAGTTTATTATAGAGCTTGCTCACATGGTGAAAGAAAACGGGTGGGACTAGTGCGGACCCCGAGCGGACCGATCGCGAACTAAACTCGCAGACTTTACTAGTGCTGTGACCACCTTCGAGCGGACTTACCGTCAATTAAACGATACATTGTGAAATGACCGATATCGGTAAATAAAGTGAACCGGCATGAACTCACTACGCCGGTTAGAGCCCTCGTGATGACGTGACAGGCGAGATGTAACTCGCCTACGCATATTTTGTTTCGATTCGCGTCACAAATAAATCGATTAACAACGAAAGAAATTATTTTTGTCATATTAAAAACTTATTATTGGAATATCGATGTGAATTGATTTATTTGTGAATGATCGTATCGGCTTCAGCGCTTCAGCACCGCCAGTCGACGTTATAATGTTATACATAAGTTATCGATCTCAGCCGCCCCCTAAAAGGGCAAAGGCTTAGAATTTATACTAATTTAGTTTATATTTTTACTATATATGTTTCGCTGCTCGGACAAGCGGTCGCATCTTAAGTTGTATTAGTTTATATTTACACGTAATTGTATTGAGAGAACACTAATACTTTCTCTTGTCCCCTTAACCTGTGATAAGTATGTTAGTATAGAATTTGAATTTCTTGAAAGATTTTCTCAAGAGTTGCTCAGAGGTGACAGATGTATGTTCCTAATAATTTCAACTGTACAAGTTTGATTTTTTTTTATTGAGGAAACTAGTCGTACCTTGGATAATTGAAAAGGTAAATTCCATTTTATGTTCATTTGAGCTTTTAGTTTTAGTCAAAATATAACGACCGTTCCTCGACATTTTCTTTTTATGGTTTAGTATCAAATTATTTGGAGATTTTTTTTTTAAATTTGTAAACATGTGATAGTTGATAGAAGGAAAGGCATCGATACAGATAGTTTTAAATATAGAAGAAAGGGTAAGGAGAGAGGAGTTTTATTATTCATTTATTGTTTCCATTTAAATGTAATTATAATAAGTAGAGACATTTAACCCCGTATATTTTATCTTAATATGCATATGGTACTTCATTTACATATAATTATAATGTAATCTGTTTAAGTCAGACTCGCATGAGCTTCGATTATCTGATTGTCTAGAATATCGATATTTATTAATCGAAGATATCGTCAATCACTATTTATTCATAAGGCATTGATGACGCTTTTACATGAATATTTTTATATTTTAATTTAATTGAAATTAACACGAAATATTTTTCAAAAGGTTTATAAAAAATGAAATAGTGAAGAAGTTATATTTGAAAAGGCATACAAAATTAAATATACCACAGAGGTGCGCTGTAAGTCCAAGTTAATAAACAAATGCATTTAGATTAAATAGGTAGGTACGTCTGTTGCATAATTAAAAACAAAAAATAGTTTTACATATTTTTCTTTGAAACTTTCAGAATACCTAAATAATTTCTGGTGTATTTTTTAATATAATAATCCGATTCTCCTATCGTTAAAAGATACGATGAGGTCATTAACCTTAAGCTACAAATTGTTGCGTATTTTTTGCTCATGTACAGAAATGTTTCTTTGTTAAATCAAAATCTTTTGTTATTTAAAAGAGATACATTATAACTGGTAACTTGGGGTCAATGACCTTTTTTGCACGCTTCATAAGCGAAGTGTTGAGGGAGTGCTACTCTCAACATGTCAAGCTTTTTCAACACTTATTTTTTGTATGTAATTAATTTATTTTTCACTAATACAAAAATAAAAGTACACAGATATGAAGAATAATCCTTTTATAAACATATTTAATACTTTTAATAAGTATTTAGTATAACAATGTGTAAAAAAACCCTGTCCAAAAGAGATGAAGATGAACGTAGGTCAACGACATTACAAAAAAAACTTTTGATTAAAATAAAAAAAACGTATTTTAAAGTGCCTCATAAATCAAGCAAATATTTTGAAAATTTATCAATCAATATACATAAAATAATGACACATATATGATTGTATTAAGCTACCAAATAACGCCTTTGACGATCAAACAGGGTTTTTTTTACACACTGTATAAAAATTGTTTTTTTTTTCCTGGACGTCCGGATGTCTGTATATATGAATGTGGCACAATTCCGCTTAAAATACGTGACGTATCGCTACCATTTTTTCAACAGTTTCTGTATGTTACGGGATTATTTCCTATTGAAAATTAATATCTAATTCATATCGTTTATTTTTTTAAATTAAACAAGCGTTATGAGGCGTGCACTTTTGGATTTTTAAAACATTTTTTACAATAACGTCAGACAAAAGTCAAAAATTAATATATTTTTAGTGAAGGCGAAGAAACTCGCAAAACGATTCCATCTAACTACAAAAAACGATGTATCAAAACAAGTTTACCGTACACAATACGAGAAGTTTGTCATTGTCGTTATATCAAAGCGTTAATAACTGCCACTAGTGATACATTTGTAATATACATAACTAATATATTAACAGCGTAAGTATAGTTATTGTAAAGTAATGCAGTCTCCAAACTAACTGATTTGTCAAGAGACACGCTACCAACAATATAGAAAACCTAAGCAGAGTATTACAGTCCAAATTCATGTGGAAAAACTCTACAAAGCAGCTATGCGAGGCATGTACAAAATTAGGGTTGCCAGATGATTTTTAATTTTCCCAGTTTATGACTCCGTGATGTTCAAGCAAAACCTGTCTTAAACATGCAGCTTTCTTAGTGTGACAATTATGTGTGTAAAATAATATACCTAAGATCTTTTTGGAACATGACGGCATAGATTTTGTTCACAATATTCAGTAATCAAAGATCTAATACAAATTCTTTAAAAAAATGTATCCACGTATTTCCGAATAATATCGTTTTATTCTTAGTTTTAGAAAACAAGTTCACTTGTATATTTTTTTACAGCTAATTTGAACCAGAGGCTCTTCCTCTCGTCGGAATTTACGGATATTTGCACACCATATATTGATAGAATATATCGGTGACTTAATTTATTTTTAACAACTTGTAACACCCATATTCTTGCAAATAAATATTTTCTTTCTTTCTTTCTTTCGGAAAGCTCTAATCGACTGAGCCATGACTCGCAGCTCTGTAAAAAAAAATTTCATTTTAAATTTTTAAAGTTAAAATGATAGGGAAGCTTCAGTTAGATACTGAAACACATATACAGTTTTGCATATCGTTTTTGTGTGTTTATATTCATACACACGTACAGACGCACCACACAACAAACACAATTATTGGGTGATTATAAAACTTTATTTAAAAAGCATTGGCTACAATATTCACTAAGTGAAACAAGCCCTTTGCATGCTCATTTTGACCCGTTTATATATTTTAAAATAAGTTTTAAAAAAATTAAAAGGTGTCGGTAAAAAATTAATGTAATCCTTTGTACAAAAAAGCTTTTCCTTTGTGATTTTTTTTTACAGACACCACTTTTAATATTTTTAACACTTTTTACATACACACACAAGAAAATCCATCTGGAAATTTAATTTATATCACCGTTTATCCTCTAATTTGTCGGTGTATAAACCTTTACATCTGCTGATTTATGCCTGGTGCTTGACAAATCGGGAAACTTGCAGACCGTGACAAGAGAAATTTGCATGTATCCTGGTATTTATAGCAACGTGGTAATTCATTGTATTGTTAGCATACCAGTACATGCAGATGTTCTTTAAAGTACTATATCTATGTTTCGTTTGAATTTAATTTTTACTGTGTAAAATATAATGTATGGATCAAATCGATTGTCTATTACATGTATTAGCATAGCAGTGATTTCAGTAAAATCATTAAATACAAGACTTATACTAACTCATTGTATACGTAGAGCTGTAATGTTTATAATACTCGACACTTATTGCTGCCGTAATCAAACTAAAATGTCCTTATCAAATACACGCTAATTTAAGTCTTTTGAAGCCCATTTACTAGAATTTTAATGTTTTACTTTATAAATTCTGGAAAGATAGATTGATGGAAATTTTTCTTCTGATTGCTTCAAGGAACTTAAAATTTGCGGAATGTTGGGTAATGGTAACGGTCTGAGGACGGCAACTCTGCCCTTTGTGTAATATTAGCTAGATGTGAATTGTATTTACTGGAAAGATCTAAGAATCAGTTTGATGAGACCAAGTAATGCCTATTTCAATCTTTATAAGACTATGTCTAACCAGCATTCCATCATGGTTAGCATTGACCCATGTCAACACAACGCCACTAATGCTGTTTTACTGACTTACGCGTTTTTTGACTTTAACCATCTTGCTTTTAAAAAATCATTTTTACTGATCGTACAACTGTAATTCAGTGATCTCATAAACCGAATCGAATTATTGAGTCTTAATAAATAGTGTTAAAAAAACATTTGAAATATAATGTACACGATACGTTAGTCGCAATCTGTTGGTATATGCAATCGCAATGAAATAGGTAGGTATTTGTTTGTACCTAGGAACATTTTCGCCTAGTTCTAAATATACCTTGTATATCCATTCCATAATATTTGCTACCCTACTTGAACGACCTTCATTAATAGGAATAAATCATAAACCGTTAGGAAAAGGATACAACTGCCTTATAATTAGTTATTTCAAGTACAGTGAAGAAATCAACACGTAAGAAAGTGACAGGAATTTCTACTTTAAGCCCTATAAAAAAAAGTGATGTTACTAAAACATAATATGTGAGTGGTTACGCAAAAAGGGACCTGAAGGGATTGGAAACGGTTTTTTTTTTTGATAAATTCTGATTCTATGGTCCTTCATCTTTGTTTTGTTCTAATCAAAATAATTTTAGGTGCCGTAGTTTTTTTTTAATGATTTTTTATGTAAGCCGAGGCAGTTTTGAAAATATTACACCTTATACACAGCGCACACTAGTTTCTTTTTCTAGCGCGCACATAAAGACAAGTAAAAGACGAATAAATAAGTCACCAATAATACAGCTATCGCAAACACGTGCTATTTCTCACTGACGAAGTCGCTCACTAACGACACTAACATAAAACACCCCGCGCCTCTCTCATTTCGACTCAACATTTTAAACGTGATTTACTCGAAATCAATTATTTTCCCTTGAGGTCCCTTTTTGCGTAACCACTCACATATACATTCTATGTATAAACTTAACATGTAGTCAGACACAACAAAGTATATTTACCGACTAAGGCTGAAATCAAACGAATATCGAAATTAAGTGGCTTTTCTCCATGGTGTGAATTATATCCGATATCCTTCACTATACATATCCTTATGACTAATAAAACTGTTCCAACAATAAGTCTTGTATTTTATGATTAGAATTGGAAAGTTTAATACAAAATCAACGGTAACATAGTTTTCGTTCTATTCGTACCATATTTTAAATATTTATCAAGAATTTATTTTTGTAATCGAAAGTAATATATTTTGATTAACCTTGTCTTATTTCATAAAATTATAGCAATAAATATGCAGAGAATTTTAAGTAAAGGGTGACATCTATATATATAAAAATCAATTGCTGTTCGTTACTCTCGCTAAAACTCGAGAACGGCTGAACCGATTTGGCTAATTTTGGTTTTGAATTAATTGTTGAAGTCTAGGGAAGGTTTAAAAGGAGAGAAAATATAGAAAAAAAATAAGAGTAGTTAAAAAGGCAGAACAACGTTTGCCGGGTCAACTAGTCATAAATAATTCTGCAATTACAAAATTGACATTAATCTACAAATCTCCATAACCATTATATACTATTTCTTGTTTTCCCTCTAGTTTAATAAAGACAAAATCCCCTTTTGCAATGTTTTTTTTTAATATACATATCTTTATATCTTCACGAAGGATCAATTCAATACAAGGGAATAAATAATAATCCCTCTGGTGGGGATTTATCAGATTGGATTTTACTGGAATAAAACAAAATACCGCCTCAAGCAAAGGTATGGTTCAAAGTGAAATAAAAGTTTTCAATTTATTCCCATCCTGGTTTATCAACTATAAAGTAATATTAAATAAAATCTTACGTGCATGTTCTACATCACTAGCTGTCGGCATGACACGACAATGGCGCTACCGGCGTAGACTTTGTGATCAGTTTGGGATTATCGTTACATTGTCTTATTTTTCATTTCATATAAATGACGAATGGGGATAGAGTAACCAATAAAATAATTAAACGTTGGTTGACAAGCTATAGGCGGTAAAAATACAGCGAAAAACATTACATTAATAGTTTTATTTTTGCATAATGTTTGTGTCGGCATTACCCGACATTGGCGTTTGAACGTCCAAAGGAATTTGTCGGGTATACCGTACTGTGGCTGTGAAAAGGGTAAATACAATCCAAACGCAGTAAAACTGCGGCAATCGACTACCTATTTCCTGTATGTCATGTACCCTGTATCAAATTCTTCGCCAAATTAAAATGGGCAGTATACTCTCCCAAACAGTTTTTTCAAAATCGGTTCTGACTATGTTCCGAGGTAACAAACACAAAAAAAATCGATCTTTTTAGGTAGTCGGTTACTTGTAAATTATTTTGATGCGATTCAGAAATTCGTTGATTTGGTATTAATCTTTCATTGTATCCAGATCAACACCAATCTTAATATAAAGTGTAGTAGTTTCCGAGTTTATTCAACCCTTAAAGGGCCTACTATTAGTTAAAAATACATATTATATATCAGCTTTTTCACTTCGACATTTAAAATTTATTTAAATATATATAATTAGCTCTTTTGTTAATGATTAACCAGTTTCTGTAAAATTGATTTTAAATTTTTAATATCAGTGATATTCCGTCTTGGCTCATTTACCTATAATATTCATTATACATAAACAAAGGAGTTTAGAGAGATTAAATGTAATTGTGTAGGTAGAGATATATCATAAATGATATTTCTTTGAAAATTAACGTCCGCCATGTTGAAAATTAACGTTAAAAAATGAAGTGTATTGAAAACAGTATATACTTACTTACACTTAATGGACATTATTTTAGCTAAAAAAAAACTTTTCCATTTTAAACTTTAATGATCCCCAAAACAGTTCATACCGTCTTCATGATTTTTTTGCAGAAAATAGTTTTGTTTATTTTTTTAATGTCAAGTGATATAAATTTCTAGGAAAAAAGCTAATAAAAATTAAATATGCGGAACAATGTACTGACTCAACATACTTCTTTTTTATTAGCTTTTTAAAGCTTAAAAGCTAACAGCCAAAAAGTTCTATACTGCCACTTATCTTTATTTGTAAACTAATACCATCTAAAAACATATTGTTACTTAGATATTATTGGTACTGACGCTGTTAGTAACTGACCAGTTTATATATTTTAATTTCTTAATTATAAACCCTTCTTTAAAATAATTGCAAAACTTAAAATTATAAAATTTTTGTGGTCAGTTTGTAATAATACGCCTAAGGTTTTTAAACAGAAGGAGCAATAATCTCTCTAACTTCCTTGGGTTAAATATGCGAAGAGTGCGAAATTGCGTTTTGGCAACACAGAGCTCTTCCGTCTGTACTGGAAATTAGGTAGTATAAGAAGAGCTGTGATTATTCCAGTCTTAATGTTCGGATTCGCATACCTACATAGTGTATTCTAATTACGCTCACCTGGATGTCTTTTACAACGTTACCACAAGATAAATTTCACATGTCAACTGTCAAACTTTGTAATTATTTTAATAATAATATATGAAACAGTTTTGATGTTACTCCCAAGACTTTTTGCATCGATAATTATATATTTGTAGACTAAATAGTATCACGCGTGCTTTTCTTGTATACTGAGAAAGGCACTCGATGAAACGAACTTATACCTACTATGTTGTACATTTTAAATTATTGGGCCATTTAATATGCTTTTAGATGCTATTATAAATTGGTGTTCATGTACACGTTTTGTGATAAATTGAGATCGGATACGTTTCTAAAATTATTATAAGGGTTATCGATAAATGCATTGCAAGTTCACGTGTCTGTTTATATAATCATAAAATATGTAAGATTAAATTATTAAGAGTACAGATGCACAATGTTCAATGAAAATTCGAGGCTGTAGACACACTGTCCAAGTTCCCCTCCAAGGCAACAAAAAGAGGAGATATTTTACAGATAATAAATACAAAAGCAATTTAAAAATAGAATTTGATTAAATAGTTTATAAATAGATTAGAATTACTCGTTACCGGCTTGACGGCTTATATTCAATGTGTGATGTTGTTTTCATACACTCTGGTGTCATTATCCCATTTTCGTGAACATTTTGCAATTTACTAAATCGAACTTACTGAGATTTGTCACAGTAGTTTATATTTAACACTCTTAGACCTATGTATCTTGTTCTTTGCCGTTTGACACGACACAAAAAATATCATAAAGAGATTTAAAAGTGAGAAATAAAAAAGCTAGATTTCTGTGAAGCATTATAAAGTATTTTTCTACTCGTTCGTTTAGGGACGCTATTAGATATTTTTGGACCATTGTTAAGATTATGATCAGTATTTGGAATGGATAAATGTTAGTTTTCGTGAATGTTGGCCGAATGCGGTTGTTGTTGTCAAGTTATAGGATAAAAAATATCGCTTTCTAGCTGTACCTTACTTATCATGCACCTCATATTTCAACATGATTTGGTATTCTCCACTTCAAGATACAACACATTTGAAGTACTTAAAATATTTTCTTATAATATGTAAAGGTCTAAAAACGTTAATTTTATATATTTTTACAACTAAACTAAAATATTTTGCCTATATACTAGATTTAATATTTTTAAAGTTAAAAAATATCACACGGTTCTTTTTCGGAACGGGCAAAGTAAACAGAACGTCACTAGATGCTCTGGTTTGTCGGTTTCTTCTCATCGTTGAATTCTTCGGACAGTCATTTTTGTTGTGATAATAAACATCGACATCTTTACGTGCACATCTGAGGTACGGAGTGTTACCACTTACCAACCAAACTAATATGCATGTTACTCAAATATCTGATTTTTATGGCACACCATACAACTTTAAAATATTATTTGAAAAACCCTTTAAAAGATCGTAGTCGTACGCTATTACTTTTGTGCATAGCTATACTAATATACAAACAGAAAAACTCTTTAAAAGCGTTCGAACATTTTGGTTGTAAAAAGTCGATCTCTTGAATTTATATATAACTTTATCGATTAAAAGCTATAAATGAATCTGTGACTAAACGCCCAAGTATTTCTAGCCCGGCCGAATGTCAGTTATAATTTTATCTCACTCTGCTTAGCTTAACTAAGCCAGAGCGAGATCAAAAAGTTCGAAGGCCATTTGTAGGCGTAATGATCTTGGGGGGAAATACATGGCCATAAGAGTAGGCTTATATGACCACTTTAAAAATGCGCTGACATTTGACATAATCACAACGACCAGTGTTTTACATTACGTGTCGAAAATAGTTTCTAAATTTTTATTTTTTCAAATCATACCTACTTGAAACGGGAGCCATTTTGAGTTCATGTCATTTTTTAAAAAAGAGTTCCTGAACGTATAAAGCAACCATTTTTTCGGATTTGTATGATAGGTACACTCATTTGGACACTTAATTACATTATAATTTTCGAGTAACGTTAAACAGAAGGTACAACAACCGTGCCTTTACTTTTAGTGCTTTGCTAATCTTTCTCGGGTCTTTATTTTGAATTCAGGAATACCAAATCGCTGTTCGGTCTTGGAGTGTTAACTGGTGACCAAGAACACGGTGCATTTCAGTGTAAATTTCGCAATCAAACCGAGGTACCCCGGTAGTTTACCAGAAACCGCTTAATATTTTTGTATTTTCCTAGTATATAACGATGCATTATAAAATTACGTGGTGTCTTCTAATGATTGTGTATGCATTATGCTATAGATGAATATTTCCTAAACATTTGGTTGAAATAATAAGTGCGTAATAAAACACTTTTTCGTATAAAAACTTGTTTTCTTTTAATATAAGAATTTGCTTTCTAATTATAATAAGCCAGTATAACATGGAGAGGGAAGGAGGACCAACTTAAATAGGAGAAAGCTGAAGAGTCCAACTGTATACTTCTTTCACAAACGAAAATAAAGTTTCAGAATGGCGCTGGCGTAGGATAAATTATGATATGAAGTAGCTGTTGCAGACGGAGTGAAGTGCGCTGAACATAAATATTTATTAACAGTGATTGTAGTGCTGTTTTAACAGTTTACTGGAAACGTATTAAAAGCGCTTTTATCGCAATACTCCTAAAAATTCTTATGCGACGGTGGCACGACCCATATTGTTTGCTTTGATGGACACATCCACAGAGTTGGTCCTCCTTGCTCTATACACCATGCAGTATACTCCTTTACACTTCCCACCTCACTTATCTTTGTCAGAAAATTAACCCAGTCAATGGTTCCCCGTGAGAGCAAGAAGTAAATTCATATATACGGCAACGCGAGAGCCAGTTGCACACTTGCAAGCAAGATATGAAGTATAGAGATTTGCAAGCACATTACATAATCTCATACGGCTTCAAAGATGAAATTAAGGTAATTAATGTGACACTTTCTTCGAAATCCGATGTGCTAGCAACACAAGTAATATATATTTTTTATATCATAAGATAGCAAACAAGCAGATGGGTCTCCTGGTGGAAAGAGTCAACCATCACCTATAGACACCAAAGATGTTAATGTTGTGTTGCTGTTTTGTGGCGAGGACTAATGCCACATGCATAAGTTTACCGGCTACCTTACCGTCCAAACCGGAACATGACAGCGATAAGCACTGACGCTATTGCGGTAAGAATAGGTAAGGCGGTGGTACCAGATCCCGGTGAGACAATGCAGAACTCTTTCACCTAGCAGCCACGACGGTAGTGACTCGCGTAGCCAATCGGTCGCCTTTTACGACCTGCCTGGCAGAACGGCAGTTAGTCTATTCTTCAAAGGAGCCCAGAGCCACCGGGAAATATTGTATAAAAAAGGCATAATATACGTGTAAAATTATGTTGGCAGTCGATGCTTACAACTATACTATAGATCAAATATCATTCATTTGGTATTGTCGTTAGTTGGCTCCAAAATAAAGACGCCGTCTACTGAACAGAAGTTTTGTAGCGCAATAATTATTCTTGCCCGTGTTCTTTTGAAGAATAGAATATTTATAAATATATGCACAACAAAGTGCAAAGGGTGACTAAATGATAAGTAGTGGAGGGTCGTTGACGTATTTTTCGTCGACGCAACGAGACTGTTTATCGTAAACGATAAACTAGTTGAAGAAACTGTTTAATTTTCGACTAGTTTACTTCCTAGACTGAACATGATTATTACGTTGTATTTATCGTTCCACGAAGATTATTATTTACTTGTTAACTGTTTATAGAAATTAACTGAACTGCCCTTCATACTTTTTCCAGGCGTAGGACTGGCAGGTTTATTTATGATTATAAAATTTATATTCTTAAGAATGTTTCATTTAAAAATTAAATATTAATTAATAGATATACATAAACCTGGCGTATTTAGAAGTTCATTCCATTTTATGTACATATATTATGGCCACTTTCGAGTTCCACTCCACTCGTCGGCGTTGTGAATATGGTTGCGCTAACTAAACGTTTCACGAAACCAACAGTCCATACGCGAACGTTATAAAGACGCGTTGCATAGTTCATTCATAAACTAGTTTATCAAATAACGTTGGACTATTTATTCGTTCACGCTAAAGAAACAGTCTAAAAAAACTGTTCGTTCATTAAACGCCCACCACTAATGATAAGTGGCATTCTCTATCAGTCAAACTAACAATCAGATAACAAGAATATTACTATCTAATAATACTAATATACTAATAGTAATAATAATACTAATTGATGGTCGAGTGGTTAGCGACCCTGACTACGCAAGCAATGGGGTCCGGGTTCAATTCCCGGCAGGGACAGGCATTTGTGTGATGAGCACAGATGTTTGTATTTCTGGGTTTGGGTGTTTATTAAATATATTAGAGTATTTATATATGTATTTCTATGTATTAGTATCGTTGACTGACACCCATAACACAAGCATATAATTTGCTTACTTTTGGGTTAGATCAATTTGTGTAATTTGTCCCGTGATATTTATTTATTATTATTATCTGCTGTTGTGTCTGGTAAGTAATAAAATAGTCATGTATAGCTCTTTGCAAGCTCCTTGCTCCTTAAAGTGATACAGTGATTCGAATCAGATGTAGTAAAAGAACATTCGTATCATTTGGAACATTCGATCATTGGATCTTTAAACACGGCAGGCGGTAAACAGCTCAGCTCTCGCGACTCACATGCGAGAGAGGACAACTATTATGAAAATGTCGTAAGACAAAGTGAGATGGTTAATTTTTCAAGCTTACGATTTAATTTGTGTCGCATGTCTTCGCCCTTGTTATTCACTTAGTGAATTTAGGTTTACATGATATTGTTACGTGCTTCGGGTTCGTATCGTGCAATAAAATACCACTTATATTAAAACCGTGTATTTACAACACAACACACCAATGCAATACGTAAATACACCGATAAATACTAATAACACTCACTATATCGAAATATATAATCGAAGGGTTGAAAAATTTCGAAGAAATGTCAAATTTTTTAATTCAAAAATTTCCATTATTGATAAATCCCAAACCAATTAACCGATTTTGATCCAATTAAAGTTATTTGACGTAGATACTAAAGGAAAAAAGCTGATAAGATTTTTAAGTCATTCGGTGTATTAGCTTGAATGTTATTTCAAAATTATTAGATAAGTTTGCTAAAAACAACGTAATTTTGATATGTGAAAAGCTGTAACTTTTGAAAATTATATTCGCTTTTGATTTTAGAAAAGGCATTCGACGTAGTTTTTTAGTACAAAAATATCGTAGAATACCAAAAAATTATTGATTGAAAAATCTCGAAGTTATATATAGTCGAGAAAACACTTTCACAAAATTTTTCGTTAACGATTTCTCCCAAACGGTTAAACCGATTTTGATGGAATTTATGCATTAGACGTAGTTTTTTGAGGAATAAAGCCGATTAGTTTTTATACTCAACCGGTACATTAATCTGGAAGTTGTGTTAAAAAAAATTATGTTTATGTTTCGCCAAAATTTTTTTGTTTTTTTTTTTAAATTTCTCAAAATCCCCTGGGCCAATTTGGTTCAAATTTTAAGGAAATGTAAGTTGAGTAGAATCCAATCGAATGCCACCAACCGCGTTTCGATCTGTCAAGTCGTTCAAAAGTTATGCGATGTTTACATACACACTCGGATGGCATCCCTCCGATTGTGCTAAAAGTGTGTGTGCTCCAGAGTTGGCGCCAGTATTAACACGCCTATTCCGGCTCTCCTACTCATTTGGCGTGGTACCAAATTCATGGAAGACAACTTTTGCACATCCCATCCCTAAAAAAGGAGATCGCTCTAATCCGTCTAACTATCGGCTCATAGCCATAACTTCGTCGTTCTTCAAAACTATGGAGACAATCATCAACTCTCAGCTCCTCAAGTATTTAGAAGAGCACCAGCTGATTAGCGACCGTCAGTACGGTTTCCGTCGCGGCCGTTCAGCTGGTGACTTTCTAGTATACCTAACTCATCGATGGGCGGAAGCAGTTGAGTCCAAGGGGGAGGCGTTGACAGTTAGTTTGGACATAGCGCAGGCTTTTGATCGGGTATGGCACAAAGCGCTTCTCGCGAAGCTGCCTTCCTATGGGCTTCCTGAGAAATTATGCAAGTGGATCGCCAGTTTTTTGGCTGACTGGAGCATCAAGGTCGTTGTCGACGGTGCGTGCTCCGACCTTAAATCCGTCAATGCTGGTGTTCCCCAAGGTTGCGTGCTATCACCGACACTGTTCCTTCTGCATATCAATGACATGATGCGAATTCGCAACATACATTGCTATGCGGATGACAGTACTGGTGATGCTACATACTCCGGCCGAAGCGGTGTTTCTCGGGAACACGTCGAAGAGTGTCGAAACAAGCTTGTGTCTGAAGTCGAGAATCGACTTACCGATATCTCTGAATGGGGTCGTCAAAACCTGGTCACTTTTAACCCCAAGAAGACACAGCTTTGCGTGTTCACCACAAAAAAGATACCCTTTGTGGTATCACCTCGATTTGGGGATATTCTCCTGACAGCCTCAGCTAGTGTCGGAATCCTGGGAGTCGACATATCGAATTACGTTCAGTTTCGCAGTCATTTGGAAGGCAAGGCTAAACTAGCCTCTAAAAAGGCCTCACATGGAGTACTGTTCTCATCTCTGGGCCGGAGCTCCCCAGTACCAGCTTTTTCCTCTTGATCGCATTCAGCTAAGAGCGGTTCGAATCGTCGACGACCAGGCTATTTCGAAACTGCTTGACTCTTTGGCATTACGCAGAGATGTAGGTTCACTCTGCGTCTTCTATCGTATTTATCATGGGGATTGTTCCAACGAGTTGTTTGGATTAATTCCTGCCGTCGAATTCCACCATCAGACATCGCGTCAGAATTTGAAGTTCCATCCTCACCATCTCGACGTCTGGAAATCCACAACTGTGCGTTTTTTCCGACACTTTTTGCCTCGCACTACTCTGTTGTGGAATCAATTACCGGCAGGGATATTTCCGAACGGATACGACATAGGGACCTTCAAGAAAAGAGCTTACTCAGTCTTAAAAGGCCGGCAACGCAACTGCAAGACCTCTGGTATTGTAGATGTTCATGGGTGGCGGTGATCACTTACCATCAGGTACACCTCATGTTCGTTTGCCCCCTCTTCTATAAAAAAACACATACACACACAAACACATACATACAGACATACTGACGTCATAGTGAAAATAGTCGAAAAAGGTTCCTAGGACCTCAAAACGTCGAGATGTGGTGAAAACTCGATTTTCGAAAATCAGGGCAAAATCAGTACCTAACTTTCTTATCTATATACGTAGCGGGAAATTAAAAATTTGCGTTTTGTAAATTCTAATACCCGTACCAATTGACGCTAAAAATAAATATAATTATTTTTTGAAAAAATAGAATATTTTGGTTAGCTTGACTTGGTCATCTCAAAACGAATGTGAAAGATAACCAACCCAGATACACTCAATCAGTGCGTTCCTTTTAAATGACTGATCACCTCGAACTTTATCTATCAAATCAATTATTAACTTTTGTGATTTCGAACGCCTGAACTTGCGTTATGTCAGAGTTAATGAACATCAGTGTTCCTATTCATGTAACTTTAATCATGTCGTAGCTTCTAAGTAGCAAAAACTTTTTTTTGCTATTCAAAATTTCTACAGCTCCACCTAAAAATAAATTACGTGAATACAAACACGATTTATAGGTATTTAAACGTTTCGATTAGATTAAGTTTTGTTATGTGAATAGGGGCACTGAACACTTTTAGTAGCAGGTCGGAGTTTGGTGATGAGTTGTGTGGAGCAGGCGCGTGGCTAGCAATAATGGTGTAAGTTCCCCGTGGGGTGACCGTCGTACCCCACGAGCTAGCCGTCGTGTCCCAAGATTTGGCCGTCGTGCCCCACAAGCTGGCAGTCGTACCCCATGAGCTAGCCGTCGTGTCCCAAGTTTTGACCGTCGTGCCCCACGAGCTGGCCGTCGTAACCCACGAGCTAGCCGTCGTGTCCCAAGATTTGGCCGTCGTGCCCCACAAGTTGGCAGTCGTACGCCACGAGCTAGCCGTCGTGTCCCAAGAGCTGGCCGTCGTAACCCACGAGCTAGCCGTCGTGTCCCAAGAGCTGGCCGTCGTAACCCACGAGCTAGCCGTCGTGTCCCAAGAGCTGGCCGTCGTAACCCACGAGCTAGCCGTCGTGTCCCAAGAGCTGGCCATCGTAACCCACGAGCTAGCCGTCGTGTCCCAAGAGCTGGCCGTCGTAACCCACGAGCTAGCCGTCGTGTCCCAAGATCTGGCCGTCGTGCCCCAGCACGAGCGCGGCGGCGGTATCGTCCAGCTCCGTATTCAGGATCACCTTCGTCTGCTGCAGCTGCGTGTCCGTCAGCATTGGGTACTTCCTGAAAAACATCTGTAATACAAACATCCTATTATTATACAGTCTTGTCACTACAAGGGTACCACTTACGAAAGCGGTAGAGAATCCTCCTCCTATCAGCATCTTAAAAAGCCAAATTACGCTCATAAACAATACGATACAGGGTAATCAGAGTAGGTCATGGGAGGGAGAGTGGGGGGGCGGGTCTTTTGACTCCGTTCTTGGTCTCCGGCTAATACTTCCTGTCTGTCCTATCCCAAGGTACAAGTATGTATGTATATATATATATAATGTAATGTAATGTTAAGTATTAACAATTATGCTTAAACGCATTTTATACGATTTTATCTTCATTATACATTTGAATAATTAATGTTTTATCATAAATAATAATCAATTATATCATCAAATTGAATCATTTTAAACTAAATTTTAAATTGTATTAAATGCATTAAAAAATATAATATTGTTACGTACTTCGGGTTCGTATATAAATATAGATAGATATATATATATATATATATATATATATATATATATATATATATATATATATATATATCTATATTTACTCGCTTCGCACGGGTCGCTTCAAGTATAGCTCTCGATTGCTTTATAAAAACTGCCCTGTATTTGTCAACAGATCTCTATTTATACCTAGGGTAAAATTCTACGACAATCGCGAATGTTCCGCAACCATCTCGTAAACAATAGACAATTATTGTACTCAATTTAATACAATTTAAAATTTAGTTTAAAATGATTCAATTTGATGATATAATTGATTATTATTTATGATAAAACATTAATTATTCAAATGTATAATGAAGATAAAATCGTATAAAATGCGTTTAAGCATAATTGTTAATACTTAACATTACATTACATTACATAATACTTAACATTACATGAAATTTCATGTAATGTTAAGAATCAACAATGTAGTTTATATCTTGACAATCTGTACGCCAAAAAGGCAGATAGTGGAGATCCACTGTATACTGTATATATATATATATATATATATATATATATATATATATATATATATATATATATATATATATATATATATATATATATATATATATATATATATAACTACGCGTGCTTGTAAAGGTCCCATAGCGGGAATACTGAAGGGGACCGGCTGGTTGTGCACTTAGGAACCACTACATATTCCTCGTTACAACAAACTCTCTCCGCTGAGATCGTGATCTTAACTGACAACTCCTGAATATTAGATGAGCACCAGCTCAGCAGCAGCAGCAACCACTAAACTTAACCGACTACACAATAAAACACTTCTCGCTTCGCACGGGTCGCTTCAAGTATAGCTCTCGATTGCTTTATAAAAACTGCCCTGTATTTGTCAACAGATCTCTATTTATACCCAGGGTAAAATTCTACGACAATCGCGAATGTTCCGCAACCATCTCGTAAACAATAGACAATTATTGTAATCAACTTATGATAAACAAGTTATGATTCATAAGTCCTAGTACACGCTATTTTCTACCTTAAGCCCTATACCACAAAGTTCATTATGGTATAGCTATTCCGATATTGATTAACTATTTGTTTGTCAATAGGAGTTAGCTATCTCTTTCTTTTATTTCTAGATCTCTCCAGCATTCCAACTCTTCACGTTTCTAGATTATTCGTAACAATATAATCTTATTAAATGCAGATTTTTGTCACATCCTTGTCAATATATCTATATATATAAAAATCAACGCCACTTTTCGTTGTAATTTTATAACTCAAGAACAGCTTCACCTATCCAAACTAAATGTTTAGGCATTGTTCGGACTATTTAGAAGATAGATTTATGTGAAGTTTGCACAAAATCGGTAGAGCGGTTTTTCATTTATCACATTTTTTGTCACAAATGAATTTAATAAATGGCGATACGTAGCGAAGCACGTAATGGGCGGCTAATCTATTATAAAAATGGCATAGTATCTTAAAATATGTCAGAAGCATACAGTTCCCGAATGTCAATAAAATATATCTAATTTTCACTTCTATGTCTAAGACAATGCGGAATCACAACAATAAATCATTAAGTTCATAATATTACTTTGTTTTTAACATGTTGTTTAACACTCTCTTAAACTTGATCACTTCATCGATGTTAACAATTAGTTAGTTTGTTAAAAATTCTTTGTGACATGTTAAAAAAATGGTGATGCACACTCACTAAATACAATGAACAAAAACAATCTTGTTGCGCATGCATCTCGTCTCCACAGAATAAGTAACTCTTTTATGAGGCAATGTATACGCTTTTACAATAAACTTCTCGAAACTATAAGAGATTTACTAGTCAATAAATTTAAAAAATGTGTTAAAACAAGACTGTGTAAAAAAGGATATTATAAAATCTCAGATTATTTAGAAGATAAAAAAGCCTGGGATTAATTGCTCCTCATACCGATCTCATATACCTATATTTTTTTATAATATTGTGATATTTAAAAAATAGATGATATAGAAAAAGAGACAAGCCCGCTGAGTTACTTCCGCCGGATCTTCTCAGTGTATGGCCGCGTTTCCGATCCGGTAGTAGTTTAAAAAAAGATGTTGACGTGTTAAAATTACTTGTAAAAAGTATTATTGAATAAAGTATTTCTGATTTCTGATTATGCATACACATTCTATATATAACACTAGAAAACACGATGTGAATAAATACAAACTTGTATATACTACGCAATAAATTCAGAAAACCATTCAAATTAAAAATATAATAAAGAAAATTTAATAACAGATCTAGATTGATGCGGTGTATTCCATTTGCGCCCTTCTTTCTATAGTATATATACTTAAATACTAAAAAAAGACTAGAACATTCTGCTTGGGTTTAATTTAATTTACTACAGTTATTAATGATTTAATATATTACGTGACGTGAAGAACAAGACGTGGAGAACAGGTGAAAACTCGATTTTCGAAAATCGGGGCAAAATCAGTAACTTTCTTATCTGTATGTACGCAGCAGGAAAAGCTACATTATTCCGATGTAAAATATACTACTTTTTTACCCAACTAAGCCAAAGGAAACCTATTGTATATGGGTTTGAGCCAAAATAAATGTACATTTCTCACAGGACTCCCGTGAGAAAAATTTCTCACGTTTCTCACAAAAATGAAAATCGTTTCTCACATTTCTCACAAAGATGCGTTCACATTGGTAACTTTATACTGGTATTTAATAAAATATAATTTATACTTTCCATCGTGCACTTAGTGAAACTCCGTCATAATTGTGCTGCTAAGTGCATCTATGTGCGGTTTGAGAAAATTGGTGTATATCTGTGAAAGTTATGCTAACTCTCACGGACTGGACTATAATACACAAAAGAGCTAAGTCATGGCCTTTGGGGCTGGGAGCGGGCGACTTGAAAGGATTCCTCCATCTGTTTTACTTAAAAACTCTACAATACAACGAACATTTAAGTTTAAATATCTTGGACATGCGTTAACTCCCGACCTCAAAGACGATGAAGATATAGAACGAGAGCGAAGGGCGTTGTCGGTTAGAGCGAACATGCTGGCTCGCAGATTTGCGCGTTGCTCACAAGCAGTAAAAATCACACTATTTCGAGCTTTTTGTACAACTTTCTACACGTGCGGTCTGTGGGCTACTTACTCGCAAAAGGCTTATAACGCTCTTCAAATGCAATATAATAATGCATTCAGGATTCTGTTAGGGTTGAATCGATATTGTAGTGCTTCAGGGATGTTTGCGGCAGCTCGGGTAAATTGTTTTTATGCAACAATGCGTAAAAAATGCACATCCCTGGTGAGCCGAGTGAGAGGTAGCACTAACGGCATCTTGAACATGATTGCGAGCAGACTTGACTGCATCTACGTTTCACATTGTTGTGCCGTATCCGGAGGAGTGGTGAGGGATGGGCCACGGACAATATATAAATAGAAACAAATATGTATATAGCTTAATATAAAAAAATATTATTATGTTCTTGCTCATTCATTCATTCATTCATAATTATTGTTTTGAATTTTACACTTGTACTGTTTTACAATTCATTTTGTGAATTTCAATTGTGAAACAGTACAATTGTAAAATTCAAAATAATAATTATAAAATATTATTAAATATTATATAAAATATTATTAAATATATAAAATAATATAAAATATTATTTTATTTAGTCTATTTATTTATTTTGTTTATGTTATGGTAAAGGAAGGCAAACAAGCAGAGGGGTTTCCTGATGGTGAAAAATGCCGTCGCCTATAGACACCAAAGGTGGTAATGGTTGGGTTAGAAATATACTTAAGCCAATATAATATGTGTGTGTATATATAAATACATTATATATATATATATATATATATATATATATATATATATATATATATATATATATATATATATATATATATATATATATATATATATATATATATATATATACACATACATACATACATATATATAAATATAATATTGCTCATAATATAATTATGTATATGTTGGATTGATGAATTTATGTTATACTGTTGCTGTTGCCCGCGGCTTCGCCCGCGTTTTGCACAGGAACCCCGTTGAGCGATCGGGATAAAAAGTACCCTATGTCCTTTCCCAAGTTCAGTTCTATCTTCATACCAAGTTTCATCAAAATCGGTTCAGTGGTTTAGGCGTCAAAGCGTAACAGACAGACAGTTACTTACGCATTTATAATATTACTTCAACCAGAAACCAGATTGCATCAGAATGAGGGTTAAAATACATATAGGCTAGCCTATATACATTTTATTAGCATAAATATATTTAAAAAATGGTATAATAATTTTCACATGTCAAATTATTTATTTGTTCTTTCAAGTATTTTACTTTTTGCCGTAAATCCTTACATTTTTGGCACTGTTTACTCTTCTGCTTTTGACGTTTTTTTTCGCTAGCCCTATTCCATTGTTCCCTTCGTTTATTTCTTTCTTGTTCTGGTAAGTCTTTTGCAGAAGGTCTAACTGACCGCATATACTCACGATGTTTTCTTTTTACTTCCTCATACTTTTCAGGGTTATCTTTTAATCGTTTTCTGTAATCGCTAAGTAAGCTAAGACGTTCCGCATTTGACTTTGGCATCTAAATGAGAGAAAAAATATAGTTTTTTAAATTATTATTATTTAGGTACATTTATTACTAATTTACTAAGTGGCATTAGATTCAGCGCAATTCTATTACGATGATGAAAACTAACAAGTCACGTGATATTAACATGTAACATGTTCAAGGCACATGTCAAATCCCATATAATTGGGTACCTACCTACTTTTCCAAGTTAGTTAACACTAATCTAAAGGTAATTTGTTTTCCACGCAAGCACCGAAATTCCAATACAATTTTACTTAATAAAAGTATTTTACCATCACAATCGTTGGAGAGCGGTCAAAACGTTGAGATTAACAATGGAAAAAGTTAATTAATCGCGATTTAAACCCGTTATAAATAGTTTTATTAGTGTATAGAAATCGCGTAAATCCTAGATACCATTATAATTTTACTTTTTACTCTTTAACAGCATAGCCGATTTTGCAAGAAACTTGTAAAAAGAATTAAGCTCTAAAAACCGTAAAGTAACCATTTCAATGTGCAATCAGTTTATTTTTTTGTAAGTTAATAAAAGAACCGCCTTTAAAATACACAATCAACCACTCGACTGACTTTTTGAAGGGGGTTAAACTTAAAATCATTTCCCGAATTATTTTATAAATCAAGTAATTATTTTGACAGGAAGTGGAATTTTATTTCTAAAATATGTAATTATTTTGACAGTAATTGTAATTTTATTGGTAATATTTGTATTTTTTAATTATTATTATTCTGATTATGATTTAATTAGGTTGTTTTGTATATTGTATAATGAATTTAATTCTTGACTTAGTATTTTATAATAACTTTATTTTAATGAATTGACTAAAGATTTATATTTGGACATTTAAGATAGATTTATTATGATTATTATAATTTTGTGACTTTAATTACCTACTAGGGGACAATTTAATTAATTTGTATTTAATTTTAATGACATTGCATAAGTTTATACCAACACATCTGATTTCTCCCTACTTGCGGGGAGGTACCCATAGTGCGGACAACCCTACATTGGTATTCCTATAATATTTATTAAGGGTAGGATGTACATTTGCCTTCAAAATTTGTTATTTGTGACATTTAGATTTCGTTGTTAGTTAATAATTATTGTAAATACCCTGAGGATGCTTGTGTAAGCGAAACCGGTCGAAATTAAATATAATTATCTTATTGTGAAACAGTACAAGTGTTATATGCTAGCAAATATTGGGTTAAACTTAAACCTTCTTCTTAATTATGTAACAAATACTTTTTTTAAACCACATTAAAATCAGTTCGGCCTAAACGCGTCATAATCACAGCCAAACATACAAACCTAGATACTTACATACATTACACACGCATACAAAAAAATGCATCCTTTTTTAAAGTCATTTAAAAACATATCACAGCCGGGCATTTTTATGTAAGACACACAAATATCTTCGCAATTATACGAGTAAGTACGTAAGGTCGGGATACATTAGTCCGAGGGTGCTACTTGGCCCATATGTCAAAGCAACTTTATGATGTTATTTTTAAATTTATATCTCTTATCACTATTATTTTTCGTACAGAATAATAAATAATATTATAATAATATGTACGTAAATTATATCGTTACCTCACATAGGAACAAAGTGGCGGGAAGTTGAAACTTATGCCAAAGTAGCAGCCTAGGTTATAGTTCCCCGACCTTACGATATAAAATAAATACTTTGAGAAACGGTCATGTGAGAAATAAGACCAGTATAAACGTGCCTCAGTTTAACATTTTTGTTCGACCGTTTCTCACAGGCATACCAACATGCAACTTTGAAAACATTTTATTTGCTAAATAACCTAAAAATTTGATACTAAGATACTGATACTGTTGCATCGGGATCACTTTACTTTCAAAATGGTTTACACTAATATTAAACCAAATATTACTTACATTTCTTGCTATTAATTGCGTTTCTCACAAGATTTTTTCACAAAAATATAGACAACAAAAAAAAAGAACAACAACACACCAAGCCACAGAGGGAGACTGACACTTTTTCTTTTTAATAAATTATGTCAATGTTGCCAGCTTTAAAAAAAATATGTGAGGTGACAGTTTCTATAATTCTATGGGGGTTTAAATAGCTTTTCTCACAGAACGAAATCATTTTGGAAGTTTTGAACTATTATTGTAACGAGGTAGTGAAATGGACATGTTTCATTTGTATGGACAAAAAAAAAGAAAATATTGCTGTGTAAAAAACTATGAATGTTGGTATAAATATGACAAACATTTTTTTAAATACATGGTTCAGTGTATTTAAGAAAAAATAAACATGTTTATTGCAATAAACATAGCCACAATTATGGGTTGAAGGTGGTGGACACGAAATTTTTTACTAATGTACATTTATTTTGGCTCAAACCCATATCCCTTTCATTTAATTTAATTTCATAACGGTACTAATAACAAATGTAACACAAACCTTTCGTGTCATGATGGCCATGCCGTGCACTTTCTTCATGTGCTCCTTCAGCACGGACATACGAGGATACCTGAAACAATACGTATTTTCTTTTTTCTTTTCCTTATTCAATTAAATACTTCCGATTGGAAAACAGTTCAATGAGTGGCATTGAAAAAAAAACAACAAAAAATATTTATCTAATGATATAAGAAAAACAAATACCTGGCCCAAATTTAGTCAACCCCGCTCCATGCTAGGTATGGAAAGTTCTTCGATTTAAGAGCTACTGATAGTCTTAATAAAGTTAATAGTGATATCGATCTTTTCCACATGAAACAAACTCAAATAAGGCGTATTCTTTCGAATTTATTTTTTAAAAAGTAACTTGCAAGTCAAATTTGTATATTGTACACATAGTGTCTGTTGTAAGTATACTGTTGTCTAATTATGGAAACTCTTAATTGGCTTATTTTGTTACCTAGATTTTACAACATTATTGTGTTAAATTGAAGTGAGTTTTCTGAATAATAAATAAATAAAATAAATAAATTTATGATGCAACGCAAAAAAAAATCATTAAAGATAAAAGTGATGACATCACGATACTATTTTAGCATTAATTAGACAGTCTAAAGCCAGGTAAAGTGTGATGGGAAATTAGAATCATTAATAGTCATTAGTAAATCGACGGGTCCCAAGAACAAAATCTTATGGAGAGATCAGACAAAATTGGTTTTATAATAAAATTCGCATTAAACACGCATAAAGCTATAAGACAATATATTTTTTATATTTATTGGTCTTTTTATTTTTGGAAATACTCAAGTGAACATCATCTCATCTACAATGTACTCTCACAAACAAACATATTGTAATTTGGTAATTTTGTAGATACGATTTTGTTCTTGGGACCCGTCGAAATAATAACTGTTACAGCTACAGAAAAGATATTAAGAAGCTAGTAGGCGGCGTAATCGTAGTACTAAGTAAGCGTAGCTCCACGTACCGACGTAACCGACCCAACCACGTATGGACGCCCCGTCTAAGACTTCAGTCGTTCGCCGTCACTACTGCCGTCATTATATACATTTTTCTTAAAAAAAAAAATAGAAACAAACGGACGGTATTGCGCAGTTTTGAACTGCAATATCAATAGCCGGTTCAAATATTTATCCAAAGGATGTATATCGTGCCATCGTACATGTGCCAATAATAACAATGTCATTTTATCAGTATTCCAATGTAGAATATTGGGATATGGTACATGCTTTTGCTTTACGTAATGATTATGTGGGACGTGCTATGGTACTAAAGTGAGATGTTCCCAAATCAATATAATTCAACACTAGAAATTATTGTAAAATTTTGGTAATAATTTAATCAAGTTCGATCATTGTGAAGAGGATGATTCTAATTACGCCAGAAATAGCAAGGTAAATACCTATTAGCTGTGTCTTATACTTTTATTCGTGCCTAGTTTCTCCTTTTTAAGTTAAAACAAGTCTAAAATATTTTTCATTATTTATTGCCTAGGTATTTTTGTCTGTCCTACCTAAGTACATCAGGAACAAAGTATGAGGAGAAAATGAATCACACTTTTAAAACGGGGAGGTAGATTACATTTACATTAACTACCTACCTACTACTGATATTATGATAATTCGTGACGACTAGCGCAAAGGTAACCATGAGTTACGAAATTTTTGACAATATTTCAATTACTGTTGTCTCAGTTATTTTTTTTTTTATACGATATGTATAAACGTGAATGTTTTTTCTTATTTTTTTTATATCATAAGATAGCAAACAAGCAGATGGGTCTCCTGATGGAAAGAGTCAACCATCGCCTATAGACACCAAAGGTGTTAAAGGTGTTTTGCTATCTTGTGGCGAGGTCTAATGCCACATGCATAAGTTTACCAGCTACCCTACCGTCCAAACTGGAACACGACAGTGACTAGCACTGACGCTATTGTGGCAGGAATAGGTGATTCCGTCCCACGGCTAAAAAAGCAGCCTCTTTATGATTGGTCCGTGATAGGTGTCAAAACTGACCGCTTGGGGCACAACTTGCAGCCGAATGGCAGCGGTAGGCGAAGGTGATCGCGGTTCACGTGCAAAACCAGCGCCGCCTTCTGAGAGTACTGTTTGCTGCACTGCGAGCACTTGAACTTCTTCAGCGCTGTAACATACCACATTATTATTATTTATTTGTAGGAAAATGCCAAACGAGCGGGAGGGTCACCCGACTGAGCACATGGACACGTGCTCGGAGCCTCCATTTTTTAGGAAGCCCCCAAATCACAAAAGGTACCCAGAAATGTAAAAAAAAATACAACTTGTTTAAAGCTCTTTTAGATTTATCAGTGATTGGTAAACATAACTGTGGCGCCGTAGGTCCATACCAAGGAAGAGTCCTAGTGGTGGAACCAGCGTGCCAAGTACTGTCAGAGTAACGTCATAGCTGTGGAGATTGATGACACCACGCTGATGGTGTGGAAAAGGAAGATCTTCCCAGCCAGGAAAGGTATATTCCTGGGATCCAACGTCTATTTGACAAGCGTTGAAACTTGTATATAGTGTTACAAAATAAATACTTGTAATATCGCGATCAAGGATTTTACTTTGAAATTTATATATTTTTGTAGCGTTTTTTAGATTTGCTTGACCGCTACATACCGTTAAAAGTCTACGGGATTCCTGAGAGCTGACCCACTTTATTTCAAAACGTTCTTGAACTCATTGTGTCCCACGTGGACATATAAATAGGACCCATGTTAGAATTCTACATGGGTCCTACTCATACGATAATATCTTCCTAATGGTTAGTAACAACTGATACCGGGATATATACATATCGCGACGTAAATTATAGTGCTAGTAGCTATCTGGTAAGACAGCACATCGATTCCTTATGAAAGACCTAGGTAAACATAGGACCAGACATTTATCTATTTTATCTAAAAGTGATGCTACCGTATATTAAGATTTCTGGGTTCAGCAAGCATAATACTCACGTTCATGAGTCTTCATATGTGGGACTAGCGCCGCCTTTATCTTGAACTCCTTCGAACAGTGCTCACATATGTACTTCTGGTTCCCATGCTTCTGTAAGTGGGTCTGTTGAAGCGTAAATTACACATGTTATAAGTAAATGTCAAACTAAATACATCATATCAAAATACATCATATCATGCCTACACTTTTCATTAGAAAAATCGAGACATCTTACAACTTTACGTTCAGTATCTACATAGGTATTTGATTATTGAAATATTTTATTGATATTGAAATATTTTAAAAAGTATATATATACATATATACTAATTTTAGTTTAACAGTGGAAAGTTTGCGGTTCACAATTCTTGTGCTTAATGTCTCAAATTCAAACAAAAGGAGGGTAATCGATAAGCAAACGAAACTGACCCAACCAATTTGACAAAAAATCTTTTTAATATTTAACTCCCCGTTATGTATGTGGATAAGGAAGTTACTTATTTTGCTCCTACGAAAATCGAGTTTCTACCAGATTATCACGTTCAAGGTCTTAAGAACCTTTTCAGACTATTTTTACGATGACGTAAGTTTGTCCGTATGTATGTGTGTATATTTAAATATCTCATAACTTTTGAATGACCGGACCGATCAAAAGTTGAGATATTTAGATAAGTAACGCAATGTGTGCGTAAAGTGCGTATTTAGACCAGTGTGCTATAAAAATAAAAAAAAAGTGAAGTTCCCTGTGCTGGTCCCAGGCTCCTTTGAAGGATAGGTCGTAAAAGATCTGCCTGGCAGAAGGGTCTGGTATCACCACCTTACGTATTCCTTTGGCAATAGCGTCAGTGCTTGTCACTGTATTGTTCCAGGATATCAACCATTAACATCTTTGGTGTCTATAGACGTTGGTTGACTCCATTGGGAGACCCATCTGCTTGTTTGGTATCTTATATTATTAAGAAAAGTGTAGTGAGTGACCGTGAGCGTGGCCTGCGATGTGTATGCGCGGGGGCAGCGCGGGCACGGGAAGGGGCGCTCGCCGCGGTGCAGGTGCTCGTGCGCCTGCAGCGCCGTGCGGCTGCAGAACGACGCCGAGCACAAGCCGCACTGGAACGGCGCCGACTGCTCTCTGTGCACCACACCACAGAATACTGGAGACTAACACGAGTCAATTTACTTACAACTCATATTGGAGCAACATACACATAGACCCCTCCAACGGACGCGATATCTCCGAATAACGCGGATCAAACTGTCCCGGGACATTCCGTGTTATTAGAAACAAAATACGAGATTTGTCACGTATTTTTGTACAAGAAGGAGCTTTGCTTTTTGTTGCTCGTTTAGTAGGAAGCTCACCTGATCGTAAGTGATCATTACCGCTTACAGATATCCGAAATACCATTGTCTTGCAGTTGAGTGGTTGGCCACACAACTGCAAAATTCTAAAACTAAGTTTTTGGCTTCGATATCGACTGTAGATCACGTCCCAAGTATTCTTTTAAAAAAATATTCAATGTACAATTTTTACTTTCCTAAGATTTTATTATATGTATAGATATAGATACTCACTAAACTCAGACTCCAAAAACAATATTTTTTGTAAAATTGTTAGGTAGAAATTACAAACGTATATAAATAACTAACTTCAGTCCAGAAAGAATTCAACATCTTACAGAAGAGTGTTACACAGTTAATTTAAAGAATCAATTTTTTTTTAATTAACACATTGCTTTGTAGTTTGATATTAATAGAAAAACCAAAGAGTTGCTTGACTATTTATAATGCTTATTGAAAATGAAAATAATACCATTTTTTTTTATATATCACAAGATAGCAAACATTTGATTCAAAGAAACATTTATACAAATTAAATAAGTTTTATAGATTTTTATGACATTTATTTATTAATTACGTGCCTTTTTACTTTTTTTTATATCATAAAATAGCAAACAAGCAGATGAGTCTCCTGATGAAAAGAGTATAACCATCCAAAAGAGTAAACCATCGCCTATAGACACCAAAGATGTTAATGGTGCGTTGCTATCTTGTGGCTAGGTGTAATGCCACATGCATAAGTTTACCGGCTACCTTACCCTCCAAACAGGAACCCGACAGTGACAAACACTGACGCTATTGCGTCAGGAATGGGTAAGGCGGTGGTACCAGACCCGGGCGAGACAATGCAGAACTCTACCACCTAGTAGCCACGATGGTAGTGACTCGTTAGCCAATCGGTCACCTTTTACGACCTGCCTGGCAGAACGGCAATTGGCCTATTCTTTAATTCTTCTTCTATTCTTCTTCTTTTAGAGATTTTAGAAAAGCGCAACAGGATGTCCTTTTGTTGCAAATCTTTTTCAATAAACAAGATAAGGTTTTTAGTCAAGTGCTATTTTGTTTTTTATTAATAACAAACTACAAGGCCAGTGTGATTTTTTTAATTTTCACTAAATAAAGGGATTATTATTATATTAATATTACCTTTCGATCACTTTCGGTCTCTCACATCGTTATATTATTAGAAAATAAGATAATGATTTGAAAAATAATTTTATAAACATTGAATGCTGACCGGATCTACTGCTCTGAAACTGGCTATGATGTGGCAGAGAGTGCAAGTATATAATAAATATAACAAATATAAACTACCCCACGCAGCCGTTAAAAAGCGATAACGGCGTAAAGAACTCGGAGTGCAAATGTTTTTCTTGAACGGATTTGGAGGTAGACAGAAACAATTTTTTACAAATAATGATCAAATTTGCAGCCTCTCAGCTGATTATGATTGCCCTGGCAGTGCCGTTGTTTAGTTGCTCCATTGTTTAAAATGCATCGTCAGTGTGTGATCTTTCTCCCAATAAAAAGTAAGTTTTGTAAAAATGTTCTTTAGTAAAATATATAGTTTAGTCAAATATGTACTTTAGTCAAATAAAGCATGAGTTATTATGGCAGACAAAGAAAACTATAAACTTTACTGTAGGAAATATAAGGCGTTACGACAGGCCTATGTTATGAGTTCCAATGTTGTTTTGTGGTGACTTCAGTTAAGCACTGGTCTAAAGCCCTACAAGGCACAAGGGGAGATGTCAAAGTCAATGTGTTATCAAATCCATACTCCTCAGTACCAGCTCCTTCCTTTTGATCGAATTCAACGTAGAGCGGCTCGAATTGTCGAGGACGAGACTCTTTCAAATCGGCTTGATTCTTTGGCGTTACGTAGAGATGTGGCATCACTCTGCATCTTTTATCGGCTCTACCATGGGGAATGTTCCGAGGAACTGTTTGGATTAATTCAAAACAAATCAAAATAATATGAGACATAGAAAATTTTGAATTATAAGCGTTTTGTGTCAAATCATCGACAAGTACAAATTATCTTACATGCCTTATGAATCTCGCAAAATTGCACTTGTACCAATAGTCGGCGAGAATAGTACATATCTATCGCTGAACAATTAAGTACATGTCAAACGCGTAATGCCATACCTGACATCAGATGTTAGCATCGACCACACAGCCCATAGACGCCTAATGTTCGATTTTCCGTATTGAATGCATTCTGGCAACTATCTGAGCTGAGCTGCAACATCGTGATTGGCTTACTCAAGGACACAGTGAAAGATAGTGATGTACAGAGAATCTGATTGGTCGACACTGATTGGGTATTGGTGCATGGACATTTACATCGGAACTATAAGCCAGATGTGTTGACAGAAGCCATTCGCCTGTTATTAGGGGTCTATGGGTTGTGTGGTCGGTGGTTGTTAGTAAGCAATGTACGTCAATACTGTAGCGTTAACAGAGTTAATAATTTGCCATACTTTTAACAGCGAAGTATAGCCGACCATATGAGCGTTTACTCATATGGTCGGCTATACTTTCATTGCCAAACACCATGTCTATAAGAATTAATTTGGTCTGTGACCGTAACACTCTAATACAACGAAAAATAAAATAAAGCTTACTTTTTTGATGTAACATATTCATTTGGTATAAATGGCCTTGATCGTCCCTTACGACCTAGAAATATTGCACGAGCCTTTAGAACAATCACGGCATCCGGGGAGTCACATCTCTTCTCATGCTTGTACAAACTTGTTGTACTGAAAGAGATTACATTTTGTGAGTAGATAAATATGCAACCTTAAATAAATTTTATATGAACAAGAAAAAACAATATGCCTTTCAGCTTTTCTCCGTAAAAGTTCGTAAAAGACAAATGGCCAGGCATGTCACTACTATCATGACTTTTTCTGATGCAACAGCATCAGTACTTGTCATTGTGGTATTACAATATTGAGGCCAAAGTATCCGTCCGCTCAGTGTTACAATTAAAAAAATTGGAAAATAACTTTTATTGTACCATTCGTATCAATTTATGCCATAGTTTTATCTCGAATGTCTACTACTGTGTTTTCATTGATTTCACACTAGATGGCGTTAGTGACGTTAGTGGCGTTAGCCGGAAACGCTAAAACTATTTGAGCGGAGGTGCAATATGCCTGTGACAATATAATCCGACTACACAAATGGCAACGCCGTTTACATTGTAGGTGTTTACAGATGATGGATACCTCTTGCCATCAAGACAACCATCTGCTTGTTTACTATCCAACGCCATATACAGATTGACTGGTAAAATACTGTTCATACTGAAAGAAGCTGTTCAGGGCTTAATTCTTATATTGAATATGTAAAAAATATAGGTACTTAAATTTTGATCATTATTTTATACCATATTAATTATCCATTAAAAATATTTGTGCGGACCCGAGACTAGATTCGTTAGCACTCGCGCGGTGACCATACTTTTTAAATATTATGTATCTGGACCTGGATGTAGGTTTTTAGCTTTAGATATGCTTCCACATGTAAATCCGAATTATTCGTGGACCTACCCATCACTAATATGAACTTTTAAGTATCCCCATGCAAGCTTGCCAAAGGACCAGGCTTTGCACAAATTCAAAAGACATGTAAAAAAGATAAATATTGCATACCTTCTGAAATCGACCCCACAAGTAAAACAGAATAGGTATCTTTTGCCATGCTTCTCTTGATAGTGGCGGCCAGCAGCTGGCACAGTGTCTGTTAAGGCACCACACATGACACACCTGTTACAGGTTGCATTGTTATAGATTCAACTGTTGAAGTATTAAAACTAGGAAACTAAAATTAATGTACTGTTGGGAAAAGTGAACTAGAAAAGTGCAGAGTTAGAATGCTGGAAAAATATAGAAATGAAAGAGATAGGTTGCTTCTATTGATATTCTAATAGATAGTAAGGGTAGTGCATTAATATAATTGTATTGTGTAATTAGATATAATAAATGTGTTGTGGAATCGGTAATTTTCCTGGTCACCCCGTAGATATAAGAATCAATAAACGTAGGTTTAGGTTCACTTAATATCCATGGAGCCCCTGTCCAACTGAGCTAGCTCAGGTAGGCGACCCAGCTAACAGGAAACTCCGTCACAAGGGTGATAATAGCGTGTACTAGAAGTTGTCTACAATTTAATTTAAAATTATTGTTTACACAACGATTTCGAATCATTTGGGATTGTAGTCAACTTTACCTTGGGTATAAATAGGGATGTATTGGAGAATACATCCCTATTTATACACGTAATATTAGTATTATCATTGATTTGTTGTCCTGGTAATACATTAAAATGCAAAACTGGTCAGTAAATAAAAACAAAGTGAAACAGTACAAGTGCTTCTAAATTACTTAAATACATGTTAACGGAGTATTAAAACTAGTGTTAGTACTATGTTTGTTGGTACCCCATGTTGGTCCAAGCCCAATAATAGAAAATTTGCCAATCTGGCAGACAGTTTACCATCATGACTACTAAGTGGTAAAGTTCTGCAGCATCTTGATGGAGTTTGGTACTATTTTCTTACCCACTCCTGCCACATTAGCATCAGTAATTTAACTGGCGTATTCTGATTTGGAGGGTGTGGTAGCAGGTAAATTTGTGCACATGGCATTATCATCCTGCCACATGGATAGTGTTGTACCATGGACTACTTTGGTTTCTATAGTCTATGGTTTTTTTTTCCATCAGGAAAGTCGTCTGCTTGTTTTTTATCATATGTTGTTATGTTTAAAAATATAGATGTCTTACAACTTTATTAGCTACAGTTTTACTTAGTATTCTAACTAAACATTTAAGAGACTAAAATGAAAGTCACCCAAAGATTTGTAGAAAGAAAGTCGCAAAATCTGTTATAATGCAGAGGGCTACATAGTGCAGCTAGTATCTAGGTATATAAATAACTTTTAATGTACTTACCAATACTTAATGAGTAAGGTAATACAATAAGGTAAATAAAAAGATATACAAATAACTTTAAATGTACTTAAAATACCCAATAAAGAATGAAGCAATAATATTTTCTAAGGTGAGAAATTACTAAAGATCTTTTTAAATTGTGGTGGGTGTCATCATTTTCTCTTATCAAAACAGTTACATTCTAAGATACACAAGAAAATTTTTCATTAATAGTAGGAAAATAGCTACAAAGCAACTTAAATAGATAACTGCTGATAATGCCAGGCTCTCAATTTACATAACAGGTTGAGTCTATGCACTCACATACATAAGCATGATAATACATTGCCTTGCTTAAAGATGTGGCATTATAAGTAAGAAAAAGTGTAAGGGTCCTAAACAATTCCACTCAATTGACATTTTGTTATGTGAATTGGGCCCCTAGGTGTTTTGCAAAACGCCCAGTAGGAAGCAGACTCATCTTTATTTTGATCATTATCACTAAGGTCCTCTTTTTGCGTTATTCATATTTTTAAATAAAGCCTCCAATTGATTAAATATCGTACAGTGCCACATTGCTGCTGACGTATTAAACAGGTTACAAACCATATTAAACATTAAGAAATGTATGAAAAACTGTCCCAAATTGCAGGGACTGACGTAAAATGGCATATTAAGTGAGAAATTGTATTGTGTGATCGTTTTAAGTGGGTTCTACTGTATTTGATTGTAAAAGGTTGGCCTGGATCAACTGTGAAGAATAGACCATCTGCCATTCTGCCAGGCAGGTTGTAAAAGGACATTGGTTGGCTATACGTGTCAGTAACATTGTGACTACTAGGTGGTGAGTTCTGTAATGTTTCACCGGGTTTTGGTACCATTTCCTTCCCTAATCCCGCCACAGTGATGTCAATGTTTGTAACTTTCACATTTCGATTTAGAGGGTAAGGTAACTCGTAAACCTACATATGTAACATTAACATTCCACACAATGGATAGCAATATATCATTAGCATCTTTGGTGTTCATAGGCAATAGTAGTCTGTTTAAATCAGGAGGCTATCTGCTTGTTTGCTATCAAATGTTATTTAAAAAAGAAACGCTAAAAACCTTTGCTTACTTAAATGACATATCTTTCGTAACAAAATAATCATCAGGTGGCGGTGGAGGTTTGAAAGATTTCATGACTTCTACTAAACTATTTATTAGGAGTTCTTTGTTATCTCTCAGTTCAGGATAATTTTGTTTCAATTCTTGGACAAATGATTGATGTTCTTTACTAGAAAGCATTTTTCTACGAAGAAGTTCTTTGGGCTTATTTTCTACATCATCTATGTGGGACTCACATTTTCTTTTATGTTTCCAACCTTTTCGTTTAGGTTTTTCCGAACTGTCACTAACATAGTGATCACTTTGAACTAATTCTCTATCATCTGGTAAATATTCTTCATCAAATTCATCACAATCATCATCATTACTTATTGTATCCTTTTTTAGTTTTTCTGGGCTGTCATCAACACAATCAACAATATCCTCATATTCATGTAAGTATTCAACATTAGCCTCATAAGTCAAATCATACTCATTTTCTACTTGAGTTTTAACTTCTACTTTTAAATGTTCATCTTGAATAGGACTTATATCAAAATCAATGTCCAGTTTAAATATTTCCCCATTCTGTTCCTCTTTCACAAGGAGATTTGGACTGTCATCAACACAATCAACAAAATCCTCATATTCATTTATGTATTCAACATTAGCCTCATAACTCAAATCATACTCATCTTCTACTTCAGTTTTAACTTCTACTTTTATACGTTCATCTTGAATACGACTTATATCAGAACCATTAATGTCCAATTTAAATATTTCCCCATTCTGTTCCGCTTTCGCAAGGAGATCTTCAACAGTCTGGCGTAATTCTTCCTCATCTAATACTTTCTGTTTTATAGAAATTGGCTCATGTTTGATTTTATTGTCCTCTTCGCCAATTATCACAACATATAGATCTTCGTTATCACACATTCTCTAAAACTCCCAAATAGTGTATAATCTATGTCTAAAACATATACCTGTTTACTAATAAAACGTTTTCAAAATATTTTATTTTGGCGCAAAACACGAAATTGAAAATAAATATTAAGTAAAAGAATAAATTCCACAGATTAATATTTAATATATGTGTTTAAATTACAGACCAGCATAGAAATATTTACAAGATCAATGCAGACTGCAGCAGACTGATGCAAACCAGTAGACCACAAATTAATAAATTATAAAGTATTAAGTATTAGTATGTACTTACCAAAGATTTTATATACGATAACTGGAATATTACGAAACAATATTTGACAATAAAAATGTACTTTATTAAGGTCTTAATAAAGTTGACATTTGTTTCTTACTTAACAGAGGGGAAAAACGTTCTGAACAAAACAACGACATGAGTAGATGTTGTCCCTTTCATGCAATTGCAGTGTAAATAAAACTTCCAGGGGGGTAACTACGAGCTCTTAAAGCAGGACAGAATTTGAACTGCCTTGCTTTTTCGTACCATGACACCTTATTAACAGGCCAATAGCAGGCCTGCTACTTGACGTCTATGAAAAGCGTTCACCTTTTTTTTCATATAGACTATCCGTACCATGACACTTTATTTGACAGCAGTAAAGCGTTTTTACAATTTTTCTAAAGTCAGATAAACCAATCCTTAAAAAGTTACTCTTGACCAGCTTTTATTGAATTGTTTTCTGCGGTAGTAGTAGATGTTCTGTGATTGTTTTGCTGTAGAGGTCTTTAAATAAACCTAAATAAACTGTTTGCTAGCACTATCGACGTTGATCGTAAATTAAATTTTGGAATTTAAAGTGCATACTTACTTGTGATAATGTTTTAATTTGTGAAACCCACTTAAAAGTTTGTTTTTATGAAGTTGTGAAGCGGGTGAAATATATCCGTTTTGTTTATACACATAATATATAAAATATGTGACGAATATCAATTTTTCGAGAGAAAAAGAAATCGACGGCGTCGAGTTAAAGAGATGGACGACCCTTTTCAATTGTACAAAAGAGAATTTGTAAATAAATATGGATACTTAGCTATGAACATAAAAATGTGTTTATTTTCCACAAAACTAAATCATTTCAATTCATAACTACACCTTTAAGGTTATTCAAGGAATTATTTTATAGTTTGTGCTAAGATTTGGTACCTGTTATGAAAATAAATACCCAGAAGTCTAAAGTTAAGTATATAAAAGGGTTAATATAGGTTTTTTCAAAATTGTTTACACAATACCAATGTTTTGAAAATGTGCCCATAACTTCCTATTTACACATTGGCAAGTTTTACAGCAATCTATGTTAATGCACATGACTCGTATCAGAGACCCACAAAGATCAAAAAGTTGTACAGCCAATATTACTAGCACAAGTTATTTCTGCTTTGAATAATATGCAATTAGAAATAAATATATAAAATTTCCCATCCTGCAGCAGGGTGACAGGTTAATAAGTTAGGGTACAGTCTCTAAAATTGTTAAATATCAATGAAATAAATAACTAGCTGACCTGCAAGCTTTGCCTGTGAATATTATAACACACTGTTCATAAAAAAATATATTAGTTTTTATTAAAATCTTTCATTCACTATTTTAGCATCTTATCAGTTTATTTTTGAAAAAAAAGTTTGCCTGTGTATGATCTGCAATTATCTTCATGTCAAATTTTATTAAAATCAATTGAGATTTAGCTGTGAAAGTGTAAGACAGTAAACATGCATTTTATAATATTAGTGTGGATTTAAAAATATCTTTATACATTTATCTAAATGATGAAAATATCATATAAAGTTTGGCATGTGTGTTATTTTGCATTAAAGTTCTATTGATGGGACTCACACAACCAGAATAAGACCTACTAAACATAAAAAACTAATTTATTGTAGGAAAACTACCATTCTTTGCATTATTTAAATGTCAATTGGTAAAGTATTAAAATAAATATATTATTTACTGAAGTTTTAGGAAAATAAAAAAGGTCAAATTCCTGCAAATTAAAGATGTTTATTAAAATTTATTCATTTTATTATATATTTATTTTTAAAATATCATGTCTAGTGGGCTAGTGACTCCACGTAATTTACCTCTACAAATAAAGCAAAATGTGGCAATAGGACCACCATATATCTCGCTAACCGACAAACTTGTTAACCAGAGTCTACTTATTTAAATTTATGCACAATTACAGTACAATGGATGACTTAATTGACATATGATACTGTCTATTGACATATGCTTCCTTCTGCCTACCTTACAAGAGGACTAATATGATGATATTAATTCATCATTTTATATTTTTTTAAAGTTATCCATACATTTTCATATTTCTGTTTCATATTACAACTAAGTACATATTAGCTATATTAACATAATACCTGACTTATTTTAAGATTTGTAACAGTGGTATCGAGTTGCTAGTCTTTAACTTGCATTTATTTACTTACTTTAAATAATAACAAATCCACAGCATTTTTCAATTAATCGATTACATATGATTACACATGAAACAAGCCAATTTTGGATTTCGGTTTCATACACATAATGGAATGGCAGTAATAGTTTAAACAAACAAATGAACATTTATTTTAAGAAAAGTTATACATAGATCCAAGTTCTAATTGTTTTAACAATTAAAAATATACAATCACAATATATTTATTACATAATTTATCATTTACTAAGAACACAAATTTTGAATATAATGAAGATAATTACATATTATGGAGGTAGAATATAATACTAATTATTTAGAAATTTTCAGGAACTTAAATTTTCAATATTTAAAAATAATGTTCATAAAGTAAAATAAAATAATAATAAATACAAAATAAAATCTTACTATATATTTATTCTAGGAGATTCTGAGAATCCACTCAGAAAAAAAAAGATAACACTAATTTGAAATGCAGAACTAGATTCTCCAGAAGCATATTATATGGCCAAACATATCCAGGCCCAAAATGTTATTGAAAGGTTCATTAATGTTCTAAAAGCTAAACATAGGTCTAGTCAGCCCTTGAATGCTGTATCACCAACCACATGTAGCTGGTTGAATGACTTATGCACATACCCTTCATAAAATTTGTAATGCAGCCAGTTCATCTGTCTCTGAACTCAGCGACTGAGATGCAGTGGGAAACTTAAGTCATTTCCTTTAATTTTGGATTTAGATCCAACAATGTAGTACAAGTTGGAATTGCTCATAGGTAGGACTTTGTTACATGCTTGTGACAGTTGCATCAGGGAGTCTAGAAAGAATATTATGAAGTTTTAGAGTATTTGTTTACATAAACTTATACTGTTTTGTCATTATATTCTCAGTTTGTTATTTTTAATAAATATTTTATTTGGTATAAAATTAAATGTTTTTTAATATTTATATGTGTTATAACCTTTTCCCCGTGTTGACCGCTCCTTTGAAGAATAGACAAACTACTGTTCTGCAAGGCAGGTCGTGTAAAAGGCGACTAATTGGCTATATGTGTCACTACCATCGTGATTAGTAGGTAGTATATTACTGCAAAGTCTTGCCGGGTATTTGTTACCACTGCCTTACCTATTCCTGCTTCAACAGCATAAATGCTTGTCATTGTTATGTTCCAGTTTGGAGGGTTAGGTAGCCAGTAGACTTATGCATGTGGCATTGCCATCCCACCACAAGAATAGCAATCTATAGGTGATGGTTTCTCTTTCTATCAGGAGCATGGCATGGTGGCATTGCCATCTACTTGTTTGCTATCTAATCTATACATATAATAAAATCGTAGGAAAGTCAAAACTGTATGTTGAATATTTTTTTTTAAAGAATACAAGGGGTGTGATCTACAATCGATATCGAAGCAAAAATATAGTTTTTAGAATTTTTGTCTGTTTGTCTGTATGTATGTCCGGGGTAAACTCAAAAAGTACTGCACGGATTTACTTCAATTTTGCATGGATATTACTAACAGGTCGGGTCAACATATAGCAGAGCAGTGCAGAGTAAACTAAGTCCGCACGGACGAAGTCGCTGGCAACAGCTAGTGATATATATGTCGCAGTGAAATTGTCAATACTGTTAGATTATAATCTAACTAAGTGATATTATAATTTAACTGCTAACCTAACCTAACCAAATTATAAACTCCCTAGGTAGATTATAATCTAACGACTATTGACAATTTCACTGCGACATATATAAAAAACCTTGGTGAATATGGTATATCTGTTTCACCAAATAGTAGAAGGTGCTTACTTGTAACCATAACCAATAGGCAATTGGGATGCTACAGAAGCTATAATACGATTTGGGTATTTTGATATTTCTCTATATTCAAAAGTACATTAAAGGGTATCATATTCGACAACCCAACATTGGGTAAAAGGGATTGACCAAGTTCCCCTTACTGCCCTAATATTAACTTGACTTGCAGTGCACCCTGGCATCAATTGGTATGGACATTAAAACACTGTGGAAAGGCTTCCTCCATGCGACACTATTGCGTATAAAGCTTTGTTTATCCTGTCTATAATGTCAGTGTTTGGCATAGACATAGTTTAGGTTGGAAGGTAAGGTTCTGGTAATCTTAACACATGAAGCTTAACATCTATCATCCTATGGTTATGCAGTAATGTCATCAGGATAGCTATCTGCTTCAAAAATAAGACGAACTTTATATTTTTTCTTGACTTCTTATATAAATTAACATTTATATGATAAATTTATTTTTCAACCTAACCTAACCTTGCCTTATTTTCAACCTAGATAAATCATTGAAGTAAAATTTGCTTGTAATTAATAAAAGCCAAACTACAAAATCCATTTTTAATAATTTTATGAATAGAAAGCAACACTATCAACTAATTATGTGTGGTAATATTTATACACATCATTGCTATCAACACATTGGCTACCTGACTGAGCAAAAGAAGTAAAAGTTTTTATGATAAGTCGTGGTTAAAGCTGTATAACAAAAAAAATTAGAAATAGCACAAAGCATGTAAAAAAGCAGTGGATTTTGTAAGTTTGTTAATGTGCGGAGGAAAATGACCAAAACTTAGACTTTGAAAGAATTTTTCTAACAAGTGCTTGTTAGAAAAATTCTTTCATTACATAAGTCAAATTATTTCAAATGGACATATTATGTAGGCAGGTTTAGCCCATACAAAATCAAGATGAGTTGCTTGTGACAATTGTTAAGCTTGTTTCAGTAACCCCTATTATTTTCCCACAAAAGATTTGACATTGTATAACCATGCACAATATTGTTAGCAAATATCTTACTTCACTGGGTTCAGTTGCCAGATTAATAGGCTCCAACTAGAATATGTGTTGGAGGTATGTACTACTGGGATTTGGAATATATTCTTGAAATTCCTAAAAAAAATATAGTAGGTACTAGGTAGTCAATATATTCAAGGGATTGAGAATTTGCTATGACTACCTACACCCTGGCTGCTATTAAGGATTTCTTGACATTTTATACCGGAACACTTTATTTTTGAACTACTCAGTTCTTGTACTCTACTTCTTTAGTGTGGACACTAATGATAAATCAATAAGGCAGAAAATACACATATACTGTATCAACACAATATATGTATACTAAAATTATGCAATTTTTTTATACTTATATGTGATACGAATAGGTCA
Source organism: Apodemia mormo (assembly GCA_036924255.1). NCBI lineage: Eukaryota > Metazoa > Arthropoda > Insecta > Lepidoptera > Riodinidae > Apodemia > Apodemia mormo. The sequence continues at coordinate 7,149,815 of JAUPFN010000012.1, read as the reverse complement.
ATTTGGACACCAATCAAATTTACTACAGCAAATTGAATTTTTTCAGTTCTATGTCAATATAAGATCCAACTCCTGTACTTTAAAGAGTATATGTAATGCTGTCCTTTATCAGGTGATTGAACTTCAAGTATCCTATTCTAAAAGCAAAATAGGAATTGCAGTTACTAACACTCATGCTATAAAAAATAGAAAATATCAGACTGTATAATTTAATTAAAGGATATGTATGACAAGTTTAAAACAATGAAAAAAACTACATGAGATGACCTCCAAACATAGCTTGTTATGATGTTCTGGCTTCATATTGTAGTGAGCAAAGCTTTATGCATCTGGACTTTGGACACTGTAGTTACAGTGTCCAATGCTATTAACATTTATTGATTAGGAGTAAGACTTATCGTAAATATACACATAATGTGTAATATCCCAGCTCTAAAATAGCAATATAATGGAATCAGCAATAATTTGTGTAGTTTGCCTTTATGGGCCAGGGTATTCTAATATTGTCACAAAAATCATTTGCTTATTCGGTATATGTTGCTACAAAACACTAAATTTATAACAACTTTACACTGAGATCATTATTATATTATTACTTAAATACAAATTTTCACCCGGAATCCATTATAGGATACAGAAAAGAACACCTTATACATAAAAAAATGACAAAGGTTCTTATTCGGGTCCAGAAAAATGCTTGCAGCATTTTGCCACAATTGTCTAAAATAATCCCAAGCTTAAATCAATTTGCTTTAACCACAATATCAGTATGGTTGTTTTGAAATTCCTTGGGATGAAGAAGTTGATTACATCCAACCAACAAGACGTGGATGAAAAAGGAAAAAGAAATGGATTTGTTCAACAGAATGTTATAAACTTGTTACTTAAAACGTAGTGATTATAATATCTTCTTTGCTTTATTTATAAACAATAACTTCCGACATAAATATATTAAAGATGCCACATTTACATTACATACATTTACATTGCATTACAAAACAATTTCTTTAAGACAACCAGGTCCGATTGTCAGATATCACTTTATGCACAGACCAATTGAGGAGCGTCTGTTCAAAAAGGGCTATTTACATGCTAACCACATTTTAGATAATTTAAAAAAGTCTTTTTTTCCTGAAATTAGTATGAGGCAAGTGTATTTTTTGTTTTATTGAGATGATTCATGATAAGTCCACTAACTTTATGACTAAAATATTTTTTTGTATCTTTAACAAAGACCACAATATTAAATTATAAATAATGTAAATAACACCTTTTGATCAGTTATTCTGAAAATAGCACCTTTTGTTCTGAAATGATAACAAATAGCACCTTCTGATCTGAACCAAGAATAAATAGCGCCATTTGATCAGTAATGTTTAGAGTACAAGTTTGGTCTAGGACAAAAAATAAAAGAAAAATAGAAAGATAAAGTAAATTTTATATTCTAATTTGACTAATGTCATGTTCTAAACAGTCACAAGACTCATCATGTTGGTGATCTTCATTGTTAGCACCGGTTATCATTGTTTGATCATCAAGAATAATGTTCCTAAAGAATAACAACTCCAGTAACTCAGCCCAGTCATCTAATTGCTTCACAAGTAAAATATTTACGTCTTTCTTTTTACGTCTCCACGTCCATATTTTATTAGGAATTTCAAGATTTTTTTCATGAATTTACTGATATTTATACGATTAAAGCAGGATCAGTAAAACACACACACACAGTTGCACGAGAGGCGCGTAAAATGTAACTTTGACTTAAACAATAATTTGACACTGAAATTTTCATTGAAGAATATTATGATTTTTTGTTTAGAAACTTCAAATATCTTTTTTTCTGGCCTGGATTCGCGTCCTTTAAGAAACAGAAGAACTGGCACTTCGTTTGTTTCGTAGCAAGTAAATAGTTCTTTTTGTATCAAACTATAAATAATTAACGAAATTACTATGAAACATAACCCTTTTTGATTAGAATTGTGATTGGTGTTTACCAACCAGTTAGAACCTATTACAATTAGCACCTTTTGATCAGAACCGAACAATAAGGTAGAAGTTTAAAGCGGAAATAGGCACTTTTGACCAAAAATAAACACAGTGCATAATAAGATCTTGGATAGCAAGTGAAATTCATAATAAAAACGTATAAACAATCCGATACCCTCTCGTAGAGAGTATAAGTGTTCTGTGATCCGATACGTAGATAGCTCCTTTTGAACAGACGCTCCTCAATTAGAGTACTATGTAACTTTATGTAAAGAAACTATTAAGCACAGTGTGCTTAACACACTATTAAGTACCTACTAAAAGCTTATAAAAAGAAATACTTGAGTATCTATGTATTGTTTTCGGTTTTACGAAAGTTTTGAGTGGTGAAATTTACATAATAAAAGACAAGACATTTAATTTACGCGCCTAAAATGTTTAGATATCTATCAGCGTCACGTTCAGAATCAAGTAAATTTTTATACCTTTGAGGCTAGTTATTTATTAAGGTGAACTTACATTTTTATTGCTTAGTATTTCAGTTACGTGAATATAGCCAATAAATTATAGTTAAAAAAATTGAAATATCCAACAAAGTCATGTTTTCACCTTAATAAACACAAAACCGACAAACTAGAAAAATATACGATTCAAATTTCTAAACTGATGTTATAAAACGCAATGATATTATAGCAGGCCATAGATAAGCATAACCGTTCACCTTGACGCAGAAAACGTTCACCTTTTTAGCCCTCGTAGTATGATTTCTAGCAGGCCAAAAGCAGGCCTGCTTTTGAACTGACTGGGAATTGAGCGTTTTTTTAAAAGTTGATGGTAACCCCCCAGATGGTAGACTCTAATATATTCGGTAATCGTTAAATCCCTTTTATTCATACATGTTGATAGATAAATGTATTGTAATTAACATAGTGAGTTCTAAAATGTACTTATTTTAATTATTACGTAATTACTTGCAAAAACTGTTTCTCAAATTAGTAGAATTACTTAATAGTAATTTGCAAACTACGCATGGCCGCACTTATATATGGCGATTGGCGCTTTATTTAGTAGAAAGAGACACACTCCACTCATGTCGTGGTACTCTTCGGAACGATTTTGAAACGCGTGTGAAATTCCGGGTAGAACGTAACTTCTTTGGTACCTATCTACTACTATGTGATTATAATTTATAACTCTTTGCTCTGAACCAGTGTTGCCAATTTAGCGACTTTGTCGCTAGATCTAGCAACATTTTGTTTTATACAGCGGTTTAAATTACGTGTCTAGCGACAGAAACATCTAACGAATTAAAAAGTTTAAAAAAGTATTTAAACTGTCTTCATAAAATATGAACGCAGAAATCTATCTTCTTTACATATATTCGGAACTTCGGTTCGAAATCGCATATTATTCTGACAAGTCTGTCTTTTTCCCAATCGTAGCCTTTGAATGAAACATGCCACAGAACAATATAACCACTCTTGTCACAGTAATATTTAACCAATTTCAAAACACTGCTATATAAATTCTTATGCTTAAGCCTAAATACGTTACATACTCTGCTTAAGCCGGGGTTGCCCCAATAATGTACTTGTGAGTTGTGTAGAAGGGAATCCCAGTGCCGATTTTTTTAGGTATTGTATATTTAAGACTTGAGTATTCATACGTTAATGGAGTATATTATTGTAATTGTACGAGATTAGCGGTTGCTTATTTACGTAAACTCAAAGTACATAACTTTAGAATAGATGGTCAGAGATTGATTACGTTTGTTGAATAATGGATATAATTATAAAGAAAAAAAGTTTTAGTATTAGGTTTTTGACCTTTTATTAGTGAAATAGTTGTTTTTTCATTTGATGGCAATAATCTTGACTTTTCCTTTGTTAAATAATTGTATTTTAAAATTTTCAATTGTTTTATATCGATTACAAATATTATTCTTTGTGAGCAAATCAAGTTATTTTTTTTATTACAACAGACCAAAAAACTGTGCTCGATTCTACTACGCGTAAAACAATATAAAATTAGAGGTCTTCTGGGATCATTTAGCGACTTCTAACAAGAATACGAGTAAAATTTTATAAAATTACAAGTTTATTTACAGTAGGTGATTTGAATAAAGACGATCATTTTAATTACAATGTATGAACTCACCCTAGTATTCATTACATAAAATACTTGATAAATATAAGAAGTATAAAGGCATATAAGGTGCATTTTTCTAGGATCCAAAGCTATTGACATGCAGTTACTGTTGACTAGCTTATTGGAAGTCAATGTTTTACACATTATTTGATAAACGGGTTCATTCATCTTATCGCTCTCGATGCGCTGATTCCAAATATGGTCTTAACTCAATTGGTTAAAAACTGTACTAACGGTCGACTACATTAGCAGGGCAGTTTTAACCCACAGAATTGGTCCTCCTTACCCTTAAACAACACTCCACTTCCCATCCAAATTAAGCCAACCCTCTGATTGGGTTAATTTACTGACGAAGAGTTCCCCGCGTGAGCCAGCTGCACACGATCAAGCAAGGTACGAAGTATAGATATAAAAGTACAATCTCATGCAGCTTCAAAGATTAAATTAAGGTGCAACTTTCCACGAAATCCGATGTGTTGCTAGCAACACAAGTAATCTTGTACAAAATGGCATATTATCTGTGTAAAATTATGTTGGCAGCTGGTGTTTACAAATACTAGTGTTGCCAAACTATCGATAGTTCCGCCATCGATAGTTTTAATCTAAAAAAGCCTATACTATCGATACAACCATCGATTTTATAGATACTATCGATTCAATCGATAATTTAGAAGAATACAACACAATCTGCTAAGTGCATTACTATCGATACTATCTATGGTATCGTGTTTCCTAATTTAAAAAAAATCATTACTATCGATAGTATCGATACTATTGAATGTCTAGGAAACAATAGTAGCGATAGAATTTACAGTATCGATACCATCAATTGTTTTGAACTATCGATTGTGTGCTAATTTACGATAGTATCGTTTCCTAGAAATTCAATAGTATCGATACTTTTCTGACTGGGAGATACGATACTATCGATAGTATTTTATTTTTCCAATTGTATTGTATCTTTTTGAACAATCGATTATAATATCGATAGTACTACTATCGATAATCCACAATCGATCGGCAACACTAACAAATACTATGTATGTCGTGTAGTTGGCTCCAAAATAAAGACTCCGTCTACTGAACAGATAAGGTTTAGCACAATAATTATTATTGTTCAAAGAAGCCCATGTTAGTTGGGGCTCCTTTGAACAATAGATTAACTGCTGTTCTGCCAGGCAGGTTGTAAAAAGCGACCGATTGCCATTGGCTATACGAGTCGCTACCATCGTGACTACTAGGTGGTAGATTTGAGCAATGTCTCGCCTGTGTATTTGGTGCCACTGCCTAACCAATTCCTGCCGCAATAGCGTCAATGCTGCCTGTTGGGTTTGGATGGTAAGGTACCCGGTATGCATGTGGCATTGCTATCCCGCCACATAGATAGCAAAGCACCATCAAGACATTTGGTATCTATAGGCAATGGTTTCTCTTTCCATCAGGAGAACCGTCTGCTTGTTTGCTATCTTATGATATCAAAAATACTGTAAAAAGGATGTACGACCACTGCTTCACTGCTTCGCTACTTACTACAATGGAAATAACTGACAAACCCTAAATTTAATAGGTATATTCGTAAAGAATTGAAACAATACAGTACTCTCTATTTTATTTCAAATTACACAATAAGCAGTCTTGTTACTATTTACACATTGAAAAACGTTGAAAACTAATATTTTATAGCTCCTCTTCACAATGGCCTATCAAGTAATCGTCCAGCATTGTCGCCATGATCGGGCAACTCTTCACACAATCATGAATACTCATTTACTTCACTGTTCGCGGCTCATTTACTTCATGTCTACACCGTCTAGAATGTACCAGAGAGTATATAATCGCTATGTTTGAGACAACTACGTACTGATTAATCGCCGATGTATGGGCGCGCACGCAATCTTGGGCCATCATTATTTAATGTACCGACACCATGGAAATTGCATGCATGCATGCCTTTTTTTTGCGTTGACCATCATGGCCCATTGTGAAGATGGGCTTTTATGTAACGAATACATATATATCTTAACTTTTAGGAACATGACTTGTCTTCTATCAAATAAATAATACATTATTATACAAAAAAAAAATCAAATTGCTTTTTAAAATGAAATAAATTAATGAGAAACTTTAATGAAAATTTAAAGAAATTGACGAAATTTGAAAAACTACAATTATGGAAGTGGCTAGGTGGTAGATTTCCAAACATTTGACCGGATTTATTTACCTATTTTTGTCGCGAAAGCGACAGTGCTGGTCACTGTGTTTCAGTTTGGAGTTTAAGGTAACGGGTAATATCATGCATTTCATTTTCATCCGCCATACCATTGATTCTACAGGCCACGGTTGTCTCTAACCATTAGGAGAGCAGTTTGTTTATTTTCTATCCTGCCGCATAAAACGAAAAAGGAAAACTATTCTGTCACAACTCAACGGCCAGAAAAATTGTAGAAGTTTAAAATACATCCTGTCATAACACATATTTTCATTTTCTAATCCGAAAAACCTAATTCCCAACTTTTAAAAGGCAGTGGGGTACTGCTTACAGTACGTTGATGTTAAGAATGCAATTCGTCATCTGTGTAACGTGATTTGATTGACCCATCAACCAATAAAAATCAGTGCAACAAGATTTGATTGGCCCATCAACCAACAAAAATCACTGCAACGTGATTTGATTGGCCCTTAACCAACAAAAGAGATTTGATTGCTTAAAGAGCCAGTGGATAATGATGACTCACTGCATTCTTAACGCTAACATACTATAGTATGTATATCATGTTAAAATATTAATATGCACTTGCACCAAATTATTTTAATAGTTTTTAAACAGCTTTTACTTTGGTTTAATATGTTTACAAGGTTTCTAATTTGGTGCTGGCTGACCTAATTCATCATTCTAAAAAAATAATAGGTAGTTTAATAAACGCTATACCTAAATCTACATTATCTATGGTATTTCGTCAAGTACCCACAGTAAGTATCTTAGACGCTGTTTAAATTGCACAAACAAAATTCATCTACTCATCTGCATTTTTAAAAATCAATCAAATTTAAAATACATTGTTCATGGTGGAATAAACGTAAACCCTCAATGCATGTTGTACCAATTTTCTAAAATCAAAAATATTTAAAGGAAGAGGTGACGTAAGAGCCAAATAAGCATATTCTTGTCGAACTGTTGTAGGCCGCATCTACGGCGGTTTGAAGTTTTCACAAAGAAACAAAATGCCATTATATAGTAATGCATTTAAATCACCTCTTCCAGATACATATACGCGGTGTAAGGGACGGTCTACTAAAAATCGAAACCATGGCATTAGACCATGATTCTGGAGTGAGAATCTTTGGAAAAATGTGTTAAAAAATATTGAGCTTTATGACATTTTAATTTTTAAAAATTTCCTTCACTACTCTCTACAGTGCTTATTCTTAAAAATAGTAAAACCTAAGGAAATACACAAAATAAGCAATGCGCTACGCACCCCACAAAATAAACAGCTGGTTAGAGTTTTTCGGGCGCGACGAATTGGAGCAATGTATGACAAGTACATTATATGAAATTAAAAAAAAATATATATAAAACGCAAATTTTACATTTTCAACAAAAAAAGGAATTGTCATCGAGACTATAATTAAAAAATTGCATGGTTTCTTAATTTTTCGGTACAACTTCCCTAACACACTGTATAATATAATGAAAGTAAAAAAATATCTAAAGGGCGTAAAACATTTATCTTAATGAAACACACAAACACACTAACCAATCTACATACATACAATAACAAGACTTCTTGTAGTATAGTTATCGATGGGGCGTAGTGATCTTTTACCATCAGTAAAGCGGTGAGCCTTATGTACGTTTGTCCCTCTTCTATAGAAAAAAAATCAGTTTTGTGAATTCTAATACCCGTACCAATTGACACTAAAAATAAATGTATTGTTTGAAAAAAAAATAGAACACCTTGGTTGGCTTGACTTGGTCATCTCAAAACAAATGTTACCAACCCAGATACAATCAATCAGTATGTTTCTTTTAAATTACTGATGACCTCGACCTTTATCTATCAAATCAATATTTAAATTTTATGATTTAGAACGTCTGAACTTGATGTTATGTCAGAGTTAATGAACATCAGTGTTAAATCAAGTCGTAGCGTTTAAGTAACAAAAACTTAGTTTTGCTATTCAAAATTACTACAGTTCAATCTAAAAATAAATTACGCAAATAAAAACATGAATTTTAAGTATCTTTTTTTTTGTTTCGATTAGATTAAGTTTTGTTTTGTGAATAGGGGCACTGAAAACTTTTAGCAGCAGGTCGAAGTTTGGTGATGAATTATAGTGGTATGATGAGCAGGTACGTGGCTAGCAGTAGTGGTGTACATTTCCCGTGGGGTGACCGTCATGCCCCACCGGTAGGCCGTCGTATCCCACGAGCTAGCAGTCGTGCCCCTAGAGCTGGCCGTCGTGCCCTACGAGCTGGCCGTCTTGTCCCACGAGCTGGCCGTCGTGCCCCAGGATCTTGTCGTCATGCCCCATGAGCTGGCCGTCGTGTCCCACGAGCTGGCGGTCGTGCCCCACGCGCTAGCCGTCGTGCCCCAAGATCTTGTCGTCGTGCCTCAAGAGTTGACCCTCGTGCCCCAAAACGACCGCGGCGGAGGTATCGTCCAGCTCCGACTTCAGGATCACCTTCGCTTGCTGCAGCTGTGTGTCCGTCAGCATTGGCAACTTCTTGAAAAACATCTGGAATACAAACAACCTATTATTATACAGCTTTGTCACTACATGGGTACCATTTGCGAAAGCGGTAGAGAATCCTCCTCTGATCAGCTTCTTAAACAGCCAAAATACGCTCAAACATCCTCAGTAAAGTATTATATTTATCCACGTTTTAGTACCGGGCTTCTTTGAAGAGTAGGCCAACTGTTACTCTACCAGGCAGGTCGTAAAAGGCGACCGATTGGCTATACGAGTCACTACCATCATAGCTACAAGGTGGTAGAGTTCTGCCTCTGGGTCTGGTACCACCACCTTAACTATTCCTGCCGCAATAGCGTCAGTGCTTGTCACTATCGTGTCCCGGTTTGGAGGATAAGGAAGTCAGTAGTAAACTTATGCATGTGGCATTAGACCTTGCCACAAGATAGCAACACAACATTAACAACTTTGGTGTCTATAGGCGATGGTTGACTCTTTCCATCAGGAGACCCATCTGCTTGTTTGCTATCTTTTAATATAAAATTCATTCCAACCTAAACGCCGTGTACTATCATCTAGATACGGCTAAGCCAGCCTTTGCTCCTTTTGACCCAGACTCAGATATCTTCTCCGACTCATACTTCCGAAGTTAGAAGAACTTACCTCTCCTATCCGAAGTACAAGTTGGAACATTTCTTTGTATCGCGGGCTGGTGTGTGCGCCTAAGACCGAGAAAATATCTGTTCCGGCGCCTCGTTAGACTTGACCGTCAGGACTTATCTATACTTCGCGTAGTTTACGACGACCATCTACGAAATGACGCGTTGTTGTAAAGGTCCCATAGCGGAATACTGAAAGTGACCAGCTTGTTGAGCACTTACGAACCGCTGAAAATTCCGTTACAACAGGCTCTTTCCGCTGAGACCGTGTTCTTAACTAACAACTCCTGAGTATTAGAATAGCACCAGCTGACTATGATTAGTGACCATCAGTACGGTTTCCGTCGAGTATAGCTCAACTGGTAATCTTTAAGTATACCTGACACATTGCTGGGCGAAGCATTAGCCTAAACGGAGGCATTTGAAGTTAGTTTAAACATAGTGAAGGTCTCTGATCGTGTATGGTATAGAATGCTTCTCTCAAAGTTATCTCCCTATGGGTTATCCGGGAAATTATGTAAGTGGATTTCAGCTTTTTGGGTTCCCCAAAGCTGTGTGCTATCGTTGACACTGTTTCTTCTGCCAACAATGACATGTTGCGAATTAGTAACATTAAATGCTATGGAGATGACGGCACTGGTGATGCTTTATACTCCGACCGTAAAAGTATTTTTCGAGAACTCATCGAAGAGTGCCGAAATCGGCTTGTGTCTGATGTAAGGAATCGACTAATTTACGTCTCGGAATGGGATCGTTAACACTTAGACACATTTAACTTCAAAAACATCCAACTTTGCTCATTCTCCGCTAAAAAGACACCCTTTGTCGTATCACCTTGTTTTAGTGATACTCTCCTGACAGCCTCAGAAAGTATCTGAATTCTGGGAGTCGACATACCGAATAACGTTCAGTTACGCGGTTATTTGGAAGGAAAGCCTCCAAAAAAACTCAGTGTGCCCAGCAAGGCCAAACAGTATGTACTTTTGCCGGTCCATCGCCTTCAACTTTATAAGGCACGCATTCTTTGATAACGCCCATAAAAAGGCACATAGTCAGACTAACTTGAAGTTGGAGATCCCCAGTACTCTTGACTGCATTCAGCGTATAGAGTGATTCGAATTGTCGACCAGGATATTTCTAATCAGCTAACTTTTTGGCATTATGCAGAGATGTAAGTTCGCTCTGCATCTAGTATCGCATCTATCATGGAGAATGTTCCGATGCATCATTTGAATTAATTCATGCCGCTGAACTCCATCGGACATTTTGCCAAAATTCAAAATTCCTCTTTCACCACCTCAATGTTTGAAAATTGTCCCGGCACTTTTTGCCTCGCACTACCCCTTTGTGAAATAATTTATCAGTGGGGGCTTTTCCTAACGAATACGATTTGGAGACCTTCAATAAAGCTAGACTTTATTTTTACTTTCTCATTCTTAAAAGGCCGGCAACGCCATGGACGACGGTGATCTCTTACAATCAGGTACACCCTCGATTTTTACGATTTTTATCTGTCTGTTTGTTCCGGCTAATCTCTGGAACGGCTGGACCGATTTTGACGAGACTTTCCGGGGTAGATAGCTGATGTAATAAGGAGTAACTTAGGCTACTTTTTTAAAAAAAATTACGCGAACAAAGTCGCGGGCACAGCTAGTTATTACATAATATTTTAAGCAATTCACTTCGCAATATATCGTCAACATAGATACGTTTTTGTATCTCTCATCATGAAGATTTTTTAATTTTAAGCATTTGAAAGTTATAAGGTGAAAAACGTTTTCTACAAAACAAAACATTTATTGTCACTCGTTCACATATTAAATAGATGACTCTTGTTTTTTGTTTTTTTTTCGTATCTTTAGTATATTATTAAGAGTAGCATGTTTATACAGCCTTCTGTGTTGTAGGTTTCTACTATTAATAGTAATAAATTGCTGCATTTTATACAATAGTTTCCTTCACATATTACGTGTTACCTATCCAACATATTTCTAACTTGTTTTGTTGGTCATTAATAAAAGAAACTGTTAAATTTATGGCAGAAAAGAAAAATCTTTGCATGATTTAGAAATAAGAAAAAGTTTGATTTCATGATTTCCAAGTACATTCCTTTTAAAATTTACTTGCTATTAAAAAGTGTCCGTTGAATTCTAATATGGGCTTATTATACATTAATTTGATAATTTCGGCTGATGCTATTATATTCTTGTAGAACTTGCGGCCTATCTCATCAATCGCCTTTCTCAAAATCTCTTAGGTCGAATCAGCTCAAATTTTCAGGAAGTCTTAAAGTGGAGCCCAATCGAATGCCACTAACCACGTTTCAATCGCTCACGCTGTCCCAAAGTTATGAAATGTTCACACACACACGCACACACGCGCGCGCGCGCGCATACACACACGCGCACACACACACACACACACACACACACACACACACACACACACACACACACACACACACACACACACGTGAAAATGGTCGGAAAAGGTTCCTAGGAGCGCAAAACGTAGGGATCAGTTGAAAACTCGATTTTCGAAAATCGGGACAAAATCAGTAACTTACTTATCAACATACGTAGTGGAAAGTTAAAAATCTCCTACCTATGAAAAGCTACATTATTCCGATGCAATATATAGATGCAATATGCTACTTTTTACCTTACTGAGCCAAAGGAAACCTATTGTAAATCCCTTTATACGATACTAGCTGTACCTTGCGGGCGTTTGCGGGCTACGCCACCAACTAAAATAATTTTGAAGGAGACATTACATTACCAACTCAGAAACCTTCGTGTGCTTATGCAAATGCCAAAGATCATCACATGATCAAATGCATAGCTTACGATTCTATAAAGGACATACAGACAAACATTCATTTTTATATATATAGAAGACTAACAAAATATGTAACACATACCTTTCGTGTCATAATGACCATACCGTGCACTTTCTTCATGTGCTCCTTCAACACGGACATACGGGGATACCTGAAAAAATACTTATAATTCAATACTTCCGCTTGGAAAACACTGAATGACTGGCATTGAAAAAAAGAAAACAAAAAATACATATCTAATGATATAAGGAAAACAAATATCTGGACCAATTTAGTTGGCTACTCATTGCTAGGTGTGGAAAGTTCTTCGATTTTCTAATGCAACTCAAAAAAAAAACATTAAAGATAAAAGTGATGACATTACATACTATTATAGCATTAATTAGACAGTCCAAAGCCGGGTAAAGTGTGATGGGAAATTAGAATAATTAATAGTCATTAGTAAATAATACCAGCTACAGCCACAGAAAATATGTCAAGTAGCTAGTAGGCGGGGCAATCGTAGTACTAAGTAAGCGTAACTCCACATAGTCTTATCGACGCTCACGTCTAAGACTTCAGTCGTTCTCCGTCACTACTGCCGTCATTATATACGATTTTCCTTAAAATATAAAATCAAACGGTCGGTATTGCGCAGTTTTGGAGTGCAAAAACGACAGCCGGGTCAAACATTTATCCAAAGGAGGCATATCGTACCATAGTACATTCGTATTTTATTTCATACCGAATAAAGTTTGAAAATAAATGAATATTAGATTAACGAGAATTTTTTTTTAATGGAAGTTAGCTTTAATTCATTATGATTAATTATGATGGACCTTCCATTTTTATTTAAACTATACATACATTTCTCGAAGTTTCCATCCACGCACCGCGGAGCTACTTAGTTATGGTAATAATAGTTTTAGCCTAATCACATTGGACTAAGGTTGAAATTAGTAACTTACTACTCGCGAATCACTTGCATTATTTCAATGTGTTAAAAATATGACAATACTACGCTTGTGTGCAAATATGTTACGGTGAATTTCTAGATGAGCTCCGACTATGGGGCTTCTGCTTGATATTTATTCTGTGGTTACAGCTGTTAGCCTGTAGTTCAGTCACCTTTTGTCACAATAAATTTTAAAGTGTGTAAATTGCACTTCAATAGATCATTTTTACTATCGATAGGGAAGCACCTGACCACGATCTCGCCTGATGGTAAGCTAAGATGCGGCCTAAGATGAAACGCGCTTCCCAAGAAGGTACCTGTTCACCCTTCTCTTGAAGATCCCTAGATTGTACTCGACAGGGAACACAGACTCAAGAAGCATGTTCCCTGCGGTTTGAATGAAGAATGTAGAGTCGAACCGCTTTGTCCGTGTATGTGGAACGTCCACCATATGGCAATGCCTAGAATCTGTGCGCCTCGACAGATGATAGAAAAACGGGGATGGCGGAATCAAGTCGTGTAATTCCGCAGTGCACTTTCCAAAGTGTATCCGATAAAAAACCTATAAACTAGCCACTCTGCGGCGATGAGCGTGGCTCTGGAGTTTTTTGCCTATCAGATCATCGTCGTTTATGAGCCTCTTGGCACGCCACTCTATCGTCTCAAGTGTCTCCAGCTGGTATTTGGCGGATCCATCTCAGAGGTGAGAGCAGTATTCCATGCACGAACGGACTTATGCTTCATAAAGGTTGAACAACTGTCCTGGGCTGAAATACTGTCTCACCTTTGCCAGAATACCAACGTTTTTGGGGCAACTTGGGCTTTAGATTCGATGTACGAACCAAAGTTGAGAGTAGGCGTTAAGGTGATATAAAGGATGGATGTAGTCAGTTATCGGCACGGACACACCCTGAAAAGACGGAGATAGGTGGAATGGACTCCGTTTAATGGAGAATAGACACGCCTGTGTCTTAGTTGCATTAAACTTAACCAGATTGGCATCGCCCCAATCGGAGACTGCCTGTAAGGACAGGTTCAACGATCGACTATCGCTTTCCTGAGAGACTGGATCTGTGTCGTACTGGTTCGCGCGCTGTATGCGTAACTCTCCACAACAGTGCTATCGTCTACGTATCCATAGATACCGGGCTTCAGCAGGTTGTTAATGTGTAGCAGGAATAGAGCTGCGGAGAGAACTGATTCATGACGGACTTCGGTATTTATTGTCATTTGGTCGGACGAGCAATCGTCGACCACTACTCTAATCCACCAGCCACTCAGAAAATCTGAGATCCAGGGGCAGAGACCAGTAGACAGACCATATGATGGAAGCTTGTCAATAAGACTATCATGTCAGACCCTGTCAAAGGCCTTCGAGATATCAAGGGAGACAGCTAGTGCTTCACCATGATTCTCGATGGCCGCGCTCATGATAGAAGATAGGTGGCATACGCTAGAAGATCCCCAGTGGACCGATTTCGGCGAAACCCGTATTGGTGGTCACTGGGTAGATCGTTCGCTTCTAGATGTGCCATTACCCTGGTGTTCAATACACGTTCCATAGTCTTGCAGTGTATGGACGTGACTGAAATTGATCTATAGTTGGAGGGGTCGGTATGACTGCCTTTTTTGTGCACAGGCTGCACGTTGGCAAGCTTCTACTAATTCGGTACTTTTTCAGTCGTCATCGAAAGGGGAAAGAGGCGTGTCATAAGATAGCAAACACGCAAATGTGTCTCCTCATGGAAAGCGTCTACCATCGCCTATGAACACCAATGATGTTAATGGTGAGTTGCTATCTTGCAGCAAGGTCTAATGCCACGTGCATAAGTTTACCGGCTATCTTACCTTCCAATCCGGAACACGACAGTGATAATCACTAACGCTATTGCGGCAAAAATACAGCGCACTGGTTAAATAATAGTTATTGTGTCCAGCGCCGGCCGCCGTTGAGTCTAACGGCCGGGCGTGGTACTCCGCGCATCTTCAGTTTGTGCCAACGAATCGCAACGTCTGGAAGTAGTTCCGCGAAATGGAATAAACCACCTCGCGTATTTTTGTGACAGTGTTAGTAACAATGTCATTTTATCAATATTCCAATGAAGTAAGTGGTAAGTGCCTTTGCTTTACGTAATGATTATTTTGGACGTGACATGGTACTAAAGCGAGATGTTCTCAAATCGTCAAGTACAGAAGAATAATTCAACAATAGTAATTATTGTAAAATTTTGTAAATAATCAATTAATCAAGTTTGATTATTGTGAAGATTCCAAGTCTAAAACTTTTATTCGTGCCTAGTTTCTTCTTTTTAAATTTTAAAACGTTTAATACATTCTTTATTATTTATTGCCTACGTATTTTTGTCTGTCTCTAAGCCAGGAAAAAAGCATGAAAAGAAAAGAAATCACTTTTAATACAGGGAGGTAGATTACATTTACATTAACTACCTACTACTGATGTTATTATGATGATTCGTGACGACTACCGCAACTTATGGTTACCATGAGTTACGAATTTTCTGACAATATTTCAATTACTGTTTTCTCAGTTATTTATCACTTTTTTATTGAAATACTTTTTTATTCGATATGTATAAGCGTGAATTTTCACGGGTTTGATTCTGTCCCACGGCTAAAAAGCAACCTGTATATGATTGGTCCATATAGATGGAGCCCGTTAGAGGGGATAGGTGTCAACACTAACCGCTTGGGGCACAGCTTGCAGCCGAAGGGCAGCGGCAGGCGAAGGTGGTCGCGGTTCACGTGCAGCACCAGCGCCGCCTTCTGCGAGTACCGCTTGCTGCACTGCGAGCACGGGAACTTCTTCAGCGCTGAAACATATCACATTATTATTATTTTATATTTATTTGTAGGAAAATGCCAAACGAGCAGGAGGGTCACCTGATTGAGCAGATGGACATAAAAAGCTCCCAAAAAATTAAAAAAAATTACAACTTGTTTAAAGCTACTTTTAGATTTATCAGTGATTGGTAAACATAATAAAGATTTTTGGGTTCAGCAAGCACAATACTCACGTTCATGAGTGTTCATGTGTAGGACTAGCGCCGGCTTCATCTTGAACTCCTTCGAACAGTGCTCACATATGTACTTCTGGTCCCCATGCTTATGTAAGTGGCGCTGTTGAAGCGTAAATTACACATGTTATAAATAAAGGTCAAACTAAATACATCATATTAATAAGTGCTTCGGGTTCGTAATTGTAAGAAAACACCACTTATATTAAATCCGTGTATTTACAATACAAATACACAAAACAACACAATGAAATACTCAAATACTCTGATTAACACTACTCACTCACTGTACTAACACTAAACTTAACCGACTACACAATAGAACATTCGCTTCGCACTGGTTACTTTAAGTATCACTTTCGATCGCTTTATAAAACTGCCTTCTATTTGTCAACACTTCCCTTTTTATACTCGAGGTAATTTCGACAACAATCGCGAATGTTCGGCAATCATCTCGTAAACAATAGACAACTCTAATTATTGTAAACAACTTATGATAGTACACGCTATTTTCATGCACCCTTACGCCTTATTACAAAGTCCATTATGGCATAGCTGTTTGGGTAACAGTCAACTATTTGTTTGTCAATAGGAGTAGTTATCTCTTTCTTTTATTTGTAGATCTTTCCAGCGTTCCAACTCTTTAATTTTCTGAATTATTCATAACACTACCCCCCTCTTAGTTATGTTCGTCCCGACTATCATTACTTCCATTTTAGACGGCTAATCGATCAACGTGAACAATCTTCATGGTCCCTCGTGGCTGCTTCTGCACTCGATAGGTTACGTCATTGATACGTGTGATTACTTTGTATGGTCTACCCCAACGTCGTTGTAACTTAGGTGATTTTCCTTTTCGTCGAACCGGATTATGTAGCCAAACAAGAGATCCTTCCTGAAAATCACGACGATTGGCGTTTCGGTCGCATCTTGTCTTCATCCGCTGACTTGATTCTAATGCATGTTCACTTATTACGAGTGTATATCACGTAACCTTTCACGAATGTCTTCAACATATTCCGGCATACTTATTTGTGTCTCTGCATTCGGCGGCGGGCCTCCAGACAATAAGTCTGCTGGTATACGTAACTGTCTGCCGAAGTTAACGTAGGCTGGCGTTACTTTTATGCTTTCGTGTTCCGCTGTTCGGTAAGCCAGTAAGACCAAAGGTATGTACTTATCCCAGTCTTTTTGGTGATATTCTTCTACCAGCTTGGCTAAATGTCGTTCCAAAGTTTGGTTAAATCGTTCGGCCATTCCATCAGATTGCGTGTAATAAGGTTCTTGTTTTGTACACTCCTAATAATTTACACATTTCCTGGAATACATAAGATTCAAAGTTTCTGCCTTGGTCTGAATGAATCTCCAGCGGAAAACCAAATCTGCATATCACCTCATTGACTAATTTCTTAGCAACCGTCGTGGCTTCCTGATTAGGAATTGCGAACACCTCCGGCCATTTCGTGAAGTAATCCCTCACGACCATACAATACTTTTTTCTGTTATCTGTCTTAGGAAATGGCCCAGCCACGTCAATCGCTATTCTTTCCCAGGGTCTCCCACGTTGTATAATCTAAGGTTACCTCGGCTTCTGAACTGACCTTTCACTGCTGAGCATGACGTACATTTTCGGCACCAATTCTCGACATCTTCTCGGCAATTCAACCAGTAAAAACGCTCCCTCACCTTTACCAATGTTCATCGTACTCCAAGATGACCCCCAGAAACCCCATCATGCAACTCACCTTCCGTCCTTGATTAGTTTTCTTGGCACTACCAAATGTAGGTGATGTTCTCTTTCTGATGGTTTTTCCCATTTGCGGTATAGTAAAACGTTTTGCAACACAAGACTTTCCCATTGCGCCCAATAACTTTTCGTAATGGCACTGAAGGTAGCCAGCTCTTGCCATTCCGGTTTTCCCGTGTCTTGCTTCATCCAATATATTAGAGACCGCAAATCTCTATCTTCATACTAGGCCTTACGCATCTCATCAGTTTCTCACCTGTCATCCGTAGACTTAGCTTGCAATACTTGAATCCTTTCCTTCGTCTCCATCCTTACACAATGTTTGCCATCATCCGTACATGGTCATCTTGATAATGCATTTGGATTCGAGTGAGACTTTCCACTACGTTGTACTGTATTCCTCGATTTCAGGTTACCATTGCTAGCCACTTCTGATCGCACTACAGTTCGTGTGGCTTCGGTGTCCCGCGTTGAGCTGCAGTTCTTGCCATTAAGCAATCTCTTAATAGATAAACTGTTGCGTTCGCTCACCTGAGGTACGACAGCTTTTGGGGTAGTTTCTCGTCAAGCCAGCAACTGCTGTTTACTCCTGGCTGTTACTCGGTTCCCTGCTGGTTCAACAGGCTGAAGAGATTCAGCAGCTGAAGAGAGCAGGCTGGTTTAACACCTGCCTGCTCTCTTCAGCTGCTGAATTTCCTGCCACTTGCTGTCGCCAATTGTCTGAAATTGTATGCATAGGTTTGGCTGGGCAGCTAACTCTAATGTGCCCACGTTCATCGCAGCCGTAACACATGGGGCCCAGTCTCCTAGGTTCCACTACCTTTGATCGAGCCACAACTTCTGTAACCTCGCGTACCTTATATGCTCGAGGTTCGTAGCGAACAGCTTCTACCTCCAGCGCATGAACCAAAGCCTCCTTTATCGCCACATGATGCTGAAGGCGAACAGCAGCACGCACTTCCAGGTCTCGAATACCATCAATAAACGCCTGGACGATGGTGTTATTGACAGTGTTTGTGTTGGCTAAAGGATACGCTTTCCTCTCACAAGTTTCTCAATTTCTACGGCCCATTTTTTTGGAGTCCTTCGCCGCTCTTCTTTACCTGGTCTTTCAATTGGGCACGGAAAACATGCTCTAAGTGAAGTTCACCGTAGCGAGCTTCTAATGCTTCCATCAAATCAGCGAACTGATATTGCTTAGGCATTGCGTCCAACACGAAGAGCGCCTGTCCCCACAATGCCGTACTCAGAGCTGTTAGGCAATATTCGACTATCCAACCACTAGCCTTCGCTGCTATTTCAAACTGAGTCCGGTATGCACTCCATGGCGTAAGACCGTCATGAGTGGGTACCTATACACGAGGACCTACCTGGTGAGAACAACTGGTAATGGTAGCACCCGACTTAACTCCCGTGATCTTCATTTTCATGAGCTCTCTCCAGTTGGTCCACGTTTTCACTTATTTTGTCGCAGCTGGTCTCCAAGTGGACAACTCTCTTCTCAACACCCTTCATATCGCGCTTGACGAGGCTTACATCGCTTTTAAGCTGGTCTTGTTGCGCCAGGATTGACGGTTGTCAATTTATAATCAAAGCCAGATAAATGTTCCTTGATCTGTTCCTGTAGCTTCCGCTTTTGCTGTTCCTGTAGCTGCTGTTGTTGCTCCCGCAGCAACTGATCCCGCAGCGTTTGTTGTTGCTGTTCCTGTAGCTGCTGTTGTTGCTGAAGTTGTTCTTGTAGTTTTTGTTGTTGCTGTTGCTGTTCCTGAATAGCTGCCAGTATAACAGATAGATCAGTAGTGGCCGTGCCCGATGATAATGACGTGCTGGCAACACTTGCGGGTTCCTCGACTGCACGCATCTCAGTGTCCTCTAACACCCACTGTGTCCCAGCCTGAGACCTGGTGGTAACACCTTCCTTCGGAATAAGTGGAATTTCACAATCTCACTTCTGACACCAGTTGTTACGTGCTTCGGATTCGTAATTGTTACAAAACACCACTTATATTAAGCCCTGTATTTACAATTCAAATACACAAAACAACATAATGAAATTCTCAAATACTCTGATTAACACTAGTCGCTCACTGTACTAACACTAAACTTAACCGACTACACAATAAAACACTCGCTTCTCACTGGTTACTTTAATTATCGCTCTCGTTCGCTTTATAAAACTGCCTCCTATTGGTCAACACTTCCCTATTTATACTCAAGGTAAAGTTCGACAACAACGCGGTTGATGGCATTCGATTGGATTCTGCTCAACTTAGACTTCTTGAAAATTTGAACCGATTCGGTACAGGAGATTTTGAGAGCTTTTGAAAAAACATCAAAAAAAATTTTGGTGAAACAGTATTTTTTTAATATAACTTACAGATTTATGTACCGATTGAGTACAAAAACTAATCAGCTCTATTTCTCAAAAAACTACGTCTAATACATAAATTACATCAAAATCGGTTCACCCGTTTGGGAGTAATCGTTGCCGAAAAATTTTGAAAAAAGTGTTTTTTCGACTTGGCTTCGAAATTTTTCAAACAAACATTTTTTGGTATTCTACGATATTTTAGTACTAAAAAACTACGTCAAATACCGTTTTAAAGATCAAAATCGAAACTAATTGTCCAAACTTATAGCTTTTCAAATATTAAAATTACGTTGTTTTTAGCCAAATTACTTATTTTTATTTTAATAACATTTAAGTTAATTCAACCGATTGACTTAAAAATCTTATCAGCTTTTCTCCTTTAAATACTGCGTCAAATACCGTTAATTTAATCAAAATCACTCAATTTGTTTGGGATTTATCAATGAAGAAAATTAAAAATAAAATGTTTTTTGATATTGCACCGAAATTTTTCAACCTATCGAGTATTTAGCTAAAGCAATATTTTAGATCTCAAAAATTAAGTTGAATGCCATCATCGTTTTCAAAATATACTGCTTTTCAAAAATTAATATACTGCTTTTTTAAGAAAATAGATGTTTAAACTGAAAAATCTATGGTTATATTTTTTACTCTTATAAGCTTAAAATACCTTAAGGTAGTGGGAAGTTTCAGGGATGGCCCGTAGGGTCAAGCGTTTACACATTTTTATTAGAAAAGTCGAAACATCTTACTTTATATTCAATATATCTACATATTTGATATTCAGAAACATTTTAAAAAGTATATATACAAAATTTAGTTCAATAGTGGATAGTTTTCCGGTTCACAATTCTTGTGCTTAATATCTCAAATTCAAATTAAAGGAGGGGTATCAATAGGCTAACGACATTGACCCAACTCATTTGACAAAAAAATTAACTATATCTTTTTAATTTTTAACTCCCCGGTACTTATGTTATAAGGAAATTACTGTTTTTACCCCGATTTTCGAAAATCGAGTTTTCACCAGATTTTCACGTTTTGGGTTTCTAAGAACCTTTTCAAATGATTTACTATCGTTACGATGTCAGTTTTTCTGTATGTATGCGTGTGTATAATTAAATATCTCATAACTTTTGAATGGCTGGACCGATAAGTTACGAGATATTTAGACAAGTAACGCAAAGCATACATAAAGAGCGTATTTAGAACAGTGTGCTATAAAAATATAAAAAAGTGAAGTTCCCCGTGTTGGTCCTCCTTTGAAGAATAAGCCGACTGTCGTTCTACTAGGCAGGTCGTATAAGGCGGCCGATTGGCTATTTGAGTCACTATCATTGTGGCTACTAGGTGGTAGAGTTCTTCATTGTCTCGCCTGGGTTTGATACCACAGCGTTATCTATTCCTGCCGCAATAGTGTCAGTGCTTGTCACTGCCGTGTTCCAGTTTGGAGGGTAAGGTAGTCGGTAAACTTATGCATGTGGCATTAGACCTCGCCACAAAATAGCAGCGCACCATTAACACCTTTGTCGTCTATAGGCGATGGTTGACTTTTTCCAACGGCAGATCCACGAAATAAGAAAAACAAGCGGAAATGGCAAGTACAAACATTTGTATCAGGACCGCGATCGCCACACTCACACATAAAATAAGCATTATTGCATATAAACTACTAATGCAAATATTGTTTCATTGGTCGTTTTCATTTTAAACAGCAATAATCCGAAACACACAAACAGAACATTTAAAAATATACCAAACTGCGTTACAATTAATTTTATTTTGCTACAAAAAAAAAAGAGTATTGACGTCCTTTTGTAGTCTATTCAAAATAGACTCATCTATGTGTACAATAATGAAACTTAAGATGTAATAGTTTCGCTATTCTACAATAGATGGCAGCATTGATTTTCCGTAGTTATCAGCAGGGATTTAAAACGTTATCAAATAACAGAACAAATTTTTCGATACATAACGTTATTATTATAGCGATACCTCAGTAACAAAATTATTTTAGAACACTATGTGTATCGCTACCAAAATAACAGAACGAAATTATGAGCGGTATGTAACGTTATAAATATTGATATTTATGCAACGTTGCCGCGTTTCATGCTGTTTCGTGATTGGTCGATGGTTCACCAACTACCATGACTGCGAGTTGGCAACAAGGTACCTACGCAAATTTACAAGTTTGATGTAATGAGACATCGCGATTTACGATTTACGAGACACGCATTAAAAATATTTACAAGCGGTACGCATGGTTTTCAAATAATTTTTTTAAAGGATTCCAACCTACATATAATTAGAAATCAATTCTAACTTTTAATATATATTATTATACCTACATAAGGCAATGTATCTTTATGAAACATGTTTTTTTCTCCCGTGGGTTTTATGTAATAAGAAATGTTACTAGGTATCTTAGAGTTTTCTTTAAAATGCTAATTATTAACGGCTCCTTTGTAGAATAGACGAACTGCCGTACTCCCAGGCAGGTCGTAAAAGGAGAGCGATTGGCTATGCGAGTCACTATTGTCTCACCCGGGTCTGATACCACCGCCTTACCTATTCCTGCCGCAATAGCGTCAGTACTTGTCACTGTTGTCTTCCCGTTTAGAGGGTAAGGCAGCCGGTAAATTTATGTTTGTGGCATTAGACCTCGCCACAAGATAGCAACGCACCATTAACATCTTTGGTGTATATAGGCGATGTTGACTCTTTACATCAGGAGACTTATCTCCTTGTTTGCTATCTTAAGATATAAAAAAATAAAAAAAATGATTTTTTTAAACAAATGTGTTAATTATTAACTAGCTTTCGCCCACGGCTTCGCCCGCGTAGTATTAGTAGTAAGTAGCATACCTATGTCCTTCCCCAGAATTAATGCTATCCATTTGAAATATCATCACAAACAGCTTTGCAGATTCACCATGACCATGAATCATACATTTACAAAGAAAAACAAATAGACGGACAATTAGACGTCACTTTAATTTTCATTATGTAAGGTGAGAATTCTGTAAGGTTAGTATGCATATTATTGAATTTATTAAAGAGCGTGGCTTATAGCAGCAGCAAAATATAAAAATCTGTAAAATATAATTCCTGAAATTTTCCGCTAAATTATTTAAGCATAGATTTTTGTTTGTCTTTTATTTTAATTTTTGAATTAAAGCTGTTAAGCACCATGATCCATTTTTTGAACTGTAAAATGTTTTCTTAGTCACAAAATTTATTAATTAAAAAATATCGATGTAGGGTCACTGCGTCGGTAACGCGACCGCCTCCAGTGTGCGACCATTTGAGGGGCTAGGTTTCCTTAATTAAAGATAATAGCATTTTGACGTAAATACGTCTTTGAATTTGCCTTCGTAGAGGCGACAGTTCAAAAAACTGATGATAACAAAATTGGGATACAGTTTGATGTTATAGCTACATAACTATCACCAACATCCAAAATATAGAAAAACCTTAAAAACAACAAAGAAAAATATCAACACGCGGGATTTGAGCCTGCGACCATCTCGCTAAAGCCGGGATGCTCTTCCACTGAGCTAGTGTCGACAGGCTCGAGGCGGCGAAATTCTTCTTTGATATATGATCGAATACGTCGATTGTACTGATCGCTAGGTATACATACTTATAACTAGTTATATGACTTCATCGTTACAGATGAAATTCACATTTATAATTTTGATCAGTACTTTCGTATTTCTAAATATTTTTGTGTTATAGCACTCACTCCGTGCTTGGGAAACTGGAAAAACCTTAAAAACAACAAAACCGGCTAGGAGTGCATTAAA
This sequence comes from Apodemia mormo, assembly GCA_036924255.1. Lineage (NCBI taxonomy): Eukaryota > Metazoa > Arthropoda > Insecta > Lepidoptera > Riodinidae > Apodemia > Apodemia mormo. The sequence continues at coordinate 7,125,592 of JAUPFN010000012.1, read as the reverse complement.
GATGCACACTAGTAGGTATATAGAAGAGGGAGGTGTTTAACTACCATATTTGTGATTTTATCCGGCCCCGGGGCCTTTTTATTGTGAAGGTTTTTGTATTCTTCGGTTGTCGTAAGTAATAGGGGGTCACCTTACGGTGGTAGCGCCACCCTACACTCTACTTCGCTATCCAAATGATGGAAGGACGTGGTCTAGGTTTGTAGGCGGGTTTGATGGGGAACATTGTGATTGGAACGATGAATGAAAAATGTGACCATCGCAAGATATTACCCGTGACGTCGTCGTATTCACGTAAAAGATGCACGGCTGTGTCCTCAACACAGCCACAACCCGTTTTTTTTTCAGGAGAAAACAATGAATAGTAAGCATTAAATATTCATTGAATACTTATGTAACAAGAAAATCATAAATTTAAATCTATCGGGCTTAACCCTAATCTAGAAAATAGTGCCTGAGTTCGGGTGATGACTCAATGGTATGTTTATGTGTCACGTAATGCTGCAAAAATGCCACGCCGGGCGGCGAACAAAGTTACCTTTTGATACCTTACACTAATATTACACTTAAACAAGAATCGTTATTACTTCAATTATAGAGCAATGTTTGTTCGAAAGTTGTAGTCATATCATTTTTTAGCCTATATTTTTTTTAAATCCAGTGGTCGCAAACTGAAGTACGTAAATATCTAAGTAAGAAAGTGCCCGAATGATCGCATTCTGACACATAAGGCTACATAATATTTTGCTTGTTATAATCTCAATGATGCTTTTATGATTGTATAATTTAGAATCTGATGTTGTAGAAGCATAAAGATGCATCTCATCAGTTTACGACCAAATGTTTTCTTGATAGAACTTTTTTTAATTCACTCACTAAAATAGGTGGTCGCAAACCCACTTTGGTCGAAAATTATGATGTTAGTTTGCGACCGCCCTGATTTAGTACGAATGAAAATAAATTAAAATAAGTAAATAAATAAAATATTGCTTTCTTTATATGATGGCAGCCCCGCAAGATAAAAGAAGCACAAAATGAAAAATACCAGTTTTCTTAGGACTACTTTAAGGAAAATTTACTCGGCAAGGAAAATGACGTTATCAAAATATTGCTTAACTCTTATGTTGTCAACCACAACCAAATTAGTAAAGAAATATTAAGAAAATACGGTCACCGTGCGTGTGATAGCGTTGTTATCATGCGCGCGGTGACTACTAACAAATGAGTCTAGTCACGAGTTGGGAAAAATCACTGTTTGTAAATAATGAACTTCGATGGTGCCTATAAAGGAGAATTTGAATACACATGTTTTGTATCCATGCGCGGGCGTCCGTATAAATATAAACATGTCATTGGATAATTAGCTCAACGTTTGAGTACCAAATTTTTTTTCATATTCGGTATTAAAATCGAGTACTGAATACCCTCTTTTAGTATGTAGTTTTTATCAGCCAGTTTCTATACAAAATAATTTACAGATGTGAAACGAAAAAACAAGTTGTTGTTAGTCTAGATGAATAGTGTTCAAAATGAATATTTGTTTTTTATATCATAAGATAGCAAACAAGCTGATGGCTCTTCTGAATGGTATGAGAAACCATCGCCTATACTCTAGTCATCAAAAATGTTAACGGTGCGTTGCCCTCAGTGTGGATGTGTTTTGTGGTGTGGCCACCTTACCCTCCAAACCGGAACAAGACAAAAAACTTGAGAGGTGTCAAGGGACACCCGGATGGAAAGAAGTTCCTTTTATTATTATTTACAAAAAAACTGTATACACTCAACAAAAATAATCGTCGCGACACCACACTGTTTAATGTGAAATAGAAATGAAAATATCTGGCTTGCTTTCTATATGAGAGAGAGAGAGAGAGAGAGAGAGAGAGAAACATCCACACGCCGCACAGCTTACGATACCTTACTATAGCAAAAAGTGTCGTGACAATTTTCCGTAAGAATTTTTTCCGTCTAGCCCCCTTTCACAACGCGCGATAAGGAACTTCGTTCCAATAACAAACAAGTGGTAGATTTCTGCGTTGTCTCGCCCGGGTATTTGGTACCACTGCCTTATCTATTTGTGTCAACGCACCGTTAACATTTTTGATTTCGATAGGCGATGGTTTCTCTTTGCATCATGATGGCTCTCCTGATGGAAAGAGAAACCATCGCCTATAGACGTGTGGCGGGTTTACAATGCCACATGCACAAGTGTACCGGCTACCTTACCCTCCAAATCGAAACAAGACAATGACAAATAGGTGGTAGATTTCTGCTTTATCTCGCCCGCGTATTTGGTACCACCGCCTTACCTATATGTGTCACAATAGAGTCAATGCTTGTCATCATCATGTTCCGGTATGAATGGTAAGGTAGCCGGTAAACTTATGCATGTGGCCTTAGACCTCGTTACAAGATAGCAACGCATCATTAACATCTTTGGCGTCTATAGGTGATGATTGACTCTTTCCATCAGAAGGCTTGTTTGTTATCAAGATACAAAAAAATTGACATTATTGCGGCAGGAATAGCTAATGCAATGGTATCAAATACCCGGCGAGACATTGCGGAACTCTACCACCAAGTAGTTATGATGGTAGTGACACGTACCTAGTCAATCGGTCGCCTTTTACGACTTACCTGGCAGAACGGTAGTTGGTCTATTCTTGAAAGGGGACAGGACCAACACGGCGAAATATAATATTATGAAAATTTGAGCAGGTTTTCTTTTTTTTTGAGCTGGTTTAATTTTTATTGCGCAATATTTTTTTTCTTGCACTGTGTAGGCTTAATATTTCACAATATTTTTCAATTCAGAGGTTTGAGCGGTCGCGTTTGGTTAGTCACGTGTTTAATGTATGGTTGTGTCATAAATTTAGGCAAAATGGCGAGCAAGAATGCTATAAAATATAAAGAACGGGAGTTTTTACTTGAATGTATAGAATTGTATGGAGATTTATTTAACTAAATCACCAGCATGGTTGCCGCCAAAACTTCGTGGTCAGACATGTTGCTCGCTCGAAAATATTGATCAGACTGGTTTGTCAATTTTATTGAGTGAATTTATTGAACGTTTGGAGTCAAAAGGGTATTCAATATTATTGCACAATAAAAGTATTGCGCAATGTTATTGTAGGTCTATGAGGCGTCTTAGGGCTATAAATTTGAAATTTTTTTATATCATAAGACAGCAAACAAGCAGATGGGTCTCCTGATGGAAAGAGTTAACCGTCGCCTATAGAACCAAAGGTGTTAATGGTGCGTTGCTATCTTGTGGCGAGAACCAATGCCACATGAATAAGTTTAATGGCTACCTTACCCTCTAAACCGGAACACGACAGCGACAAGCACTGATGCTATTGCGGCAGGAATAGGCAAGGCGGTGGTACCAGGCCCGGGCGAGACAATGCAAAACTCTAGTAGCCATGATGGTAGTGACTCGCATAGCCAATTGGTCGCCTTTTACGACGTGCCTTGAAGAACGGCAGTTGGTCTATTCTTCAAAGGAGCCCGTGACCAACACTGGGAAAACACGTATTTTCCTTATAATGTAGGCATCCAATAAGGAAGGATTTTTCAAAATTCAACCTAGAAGTTGGTGAAGTAGGGGATAAAAGTTTGTATGAAACTTTTTATTCCCTGGACACATTTGCATGAAATTTCGTATGAATTGAATAAAAAAAAAATATACGTTAAAACCTTAAAAACAACAAAGAAAAATATTGACAAGTGGGATTTGAAGCAGCGACCATCTCCTCAAAGCCGTTTTTAAGGTTTTTCCAGTTTCCCAAGCCCGGGGTGAGTGCTATAATACAAAAATAATGAATTACGTGTTTAAGCGTTTCTCAAGGTTCGATCCCTACGAGGGTAAAATAGGGGATGAAAGTTTTATACAACCCCACAAACCATTGCCAAACCATTAGTGTTAGACAATGAAGTTTTGCGCACGTATTCCTCTTATGACGGAAGAATTCACTAAAAAGGATAATTAAATATTCAACCCTCAAAGGGGAAATAGGGGATAAAACTTTTAAACATTTTATTCCTCAGACATATTTGCATGAAATTTCATATGAATTGAGTATGACAAAAATAATGAGTTACGTATTTCAGCGTTTTTCAAAATTCCATCCCGTAAAGGGTAAAATAGGGCAAGAAAGTTTTATATAAAGTTTTATATAAACGCACAGGCCAGAAGAACTATTCAAAATTCAACCCTGAAGGGGGTGTAATAAGGGATGAATTTTTTATGAACCTTTATATTCCTTGGACATACTTACATAAAATTTCATATGAATTGAATAAAATTGTCTGTCTGTTTAAGACAGACAGACAAAAATCGTAAAAAGTGTTATTTTGTTATATGTACCGTATATATACATCCATATGCATTTAGTTAGACCTGGTTATTTTAATGTTACAGACACTCCAATTTTATATATTTGTATAAATTACTTTAGTATGTTCGATAGGTATGTTACCAATAGTTATTCTTATTTTTCTTGTTTTACTTAAATTTTGATAATAAAATATATTTTAATAAATAACTAATATGAACATGTTAATATTATTTTTTATACAATATTAGCGGCCCCCTGACTGTGTCGAGATTTTTAATAAAGTAGCTTATAAAGAAAGCTTAAATAAGTTGTCTTGTAAGAAAGGTTAAATAAGTCTACCCCGCGCTGGTCCCGGGCTCCTTTGAATAGGACAACTGCCAGGCACGTCGTAAGAGGCGACTGATTGGATTTACGAGTCACTACCATTGTGGCTACTAGGTGGTAGAGTTCTGCATTGTCTCGCCCGGGTCTTGTACCACCGCCTTACCTATTCCTGCCGCAATAGCATTAGTGCTTGTCACTGTCGTGTTCCGGTTTGGAGGGTAAGGTAGTCGGTAAACTTATGCATGTGGCATTAGACCTCGCCACAAGATAGCAACGCACCATTAACACCTTTGGTGTCTATAAGCGATAGTTGACTCTTTCCATCAGGAGACCCATCTGCTTGTTTGCTACCTAATAACATAAAAAAAGTTCTAAAGTAAATATGCGTGAGCGAAGCCGTGGGTAACAGCTAGTTTCGCTATGAAAGGTAGGTACTTTCCTGTTTATAATTACGAAACTTCACACTTAATATAAATGTAATATTAATTATTTGAAAATTTAAAAAACAGTATTTTAAATATAATAGTACCAAAAACTGGTACATTCAACAAAATCTTTCAAACTCTGATGAAAACCTCTAATTTTAAATATAACTTGTCCCATATGTGAAATACAAGAAACAACAAGCGGGGCATAAATGAGTGAATCATAATACCATATACCATAACGAAAATTTTTGGATATAACAGAACGTAATGAATAACGTTTTTAAATAGTAACAAATTCAGTATCATTATTGGATAGCGCTATGCTTGAAAATATCGTTATGTCTTGCCTTGAGCAATAACGATATCACATAATACCGGTATTTCAATCCTTGGTTATCAGTTGATCATATTTGAGTAGAGAACTTTCTAGAACGATAACGTAATAACTGTCATTACGTATATCTTTCTAGAAAAATTAGATCAACCTAAAATGAACTTTATATGTAAGGTGTACGACTGATTTTAGTTTGACTTTCTATTATATCGTTAGAGATTATATTAAATCAGGAATTTAATTAAAATAAAATGAAAATTGTACTTTCGAATGATATGAAATATCTTCATTTTTAATCATCTGTATTCTACTATCATTTCTGCATTCAAGGATGGCACAATACGGCATAATTCAGTGTATACTAGATTTTCGCACGACGACTATCTCCTAATGATATTGTAAGTATCACTAAGGCAATTTAGAGTAAAAGCGCATAATAGTGGCGCACGCGGCACGCCCACTCTTCACTTCCCCTTGTTTTCTTTATTTCGTGGGCAGATCCATCTGCTTGTATGCTATCTTATATAAAAAAACGTGTAGTAACTGACCGTGAGCGTGGTCTGCGAGGTGTATGCGCAGGGGCAGTGCGGGCACAGGAAAGGGCGCTCGCCGCGGTGCAGGTGCTCGTGCGCCTGCAGCCCTGTGCGACTGCAGAACGACGCCGAGCATTCACTGCACTGGAACCGCGCCGCCGACTGCTCTCTGTGCACCATAGCCATGGCACATTTCACGCATCACTGGTTATATTCACCAAGCCTCAACAAATACTGAGTTATGGTGAATGGGCAGCAATGGGAATTTTTAAGGGTAGAAAATATTTATTTGATCTATATTTTGAAAAATCTTATAACCATAGCGTGGAATTTCAAGAATATGAAAAAAATAATCAAAAATTTTTAATAGGGTCTGTACCTAATACAGCAAAATCCCTTCACATAAAAAATATAATCAAACAATCCGCAATCAAAATAAAAGCTACTTGGAATATTATTAATCGTGATACTAACAAAACCAAAAATTTTAATAATGTTTTCCAACTTAAGGCAAGGTTTTGAGTTGTTAAAATTGCAGCATTTGAGAAAAATTTTTCGAAGTCTGCTGCAGCCTCTAAATCTCCCACTATGTTGATTCCATCAGTCAACAAAAAACAAACAAAAACCTCATGCATCAGTTACTGCTGCTGAATCATTACTGAAACAATGTGTAACCAAGTGTGACAAAACCTTTGAATTTTCTTTCATTGATACTAAAGATATCTGGAACTCCTTTAAAACCTTGGAACCTAAGAAAACCTCTGATTTATGGGGAAATTCCCTTTGAATCATTGCTTCAGTAATAAATGTTATTGCAACATATTTAATTGTTCTATAACACATGGTGTATTTCCTGACTTGAAATTGAGCAAAGTTATTCCAATTTTCAAGTCTGGCTCTAAATGTAACCCCTCCAATTTTCGGCCTATCTCGGTTTTGCCAACCCTTAGTCGTATTTGAGAAAATTACTCTAAACCAAATGCTTAGACATTTTGATAAATTTAGATTATTTCACACTAAACACTTTGGTTTTAAGAAGGGTCGCTCAACCATAGATGCTGGTGTCAAATTACTGAAAAACGTTTATGAAGCCTGGAAGGATTCACATTCCAAGTTCATCTTGGAGTGTTGTGTGATTTGTCTAAGGCATTTGACTGTCGATCATAACATATTAATCAGGAAGTTACAGCATTATGGAGTTAGAAATAAAGCTATCAATCTTCTGATTTCTTACTTAAATGAAAGAATTCAGAAGGTTGATATTAATGGGAAAAGGTCCGCTGGGGCTGCTGTAACCATGGGTGTCTCGCAGGGCTCCATACTTGGTCCATTCTTGTTCCTAATTTACATAAATGACTTGCTTTACTACTTAGGGGATAAGCATAGAATCGTACTGTTTGCGGATGACACTTCACTTTTATTCAAAGTGAAAAGACGAATTGGTAAGTATGACGAAGTAAATAATGCGATTTCAAAAGTTGTACACTGGTTCAGTACAAACAATATTTTATTAAATGGTAACAAAACCAAGTGTCTTAAACTTTCATTGCCTAATGTAAGGCACGTAGATACCCGTGTACTGGATGGAAACAAAGTGGATCTGATGGATTCCACTGCGCTTTTAGGTATTACATTAGATAAGAAATTACAATGGGGACCGCACATTAATAATTTAGCAATTAGACTTAGTTCGGCAGCTTATGCAGTTAAAAAAATGAGACAGCCTTGATGTCGACACAGCAAGAATGATTAGTTACTTCCACAGCATTATGTCATATGGGATTCTTCTTAGGGGAAATTCTGCTGAAATAAATACTATATTTGTATTGCAGAAATGAGCTATTAGGGCAATTTACAATCTTAGGCCGAGGGTTTCCCTGAGACAAAAATTCAAGGAAATCAATATCCTAACTGTTATATCCCAATATATATTTGAGAACTTGATGTACATTCTTAAAAATATTTGATTGTTTAAAAAAAAATTGTGACGTACACTCACTAACACAAGAAAAATAAAACAATTTTGTTGTGTATGCATCTCGTCTCCACAGAATAAGTAACTCTTTTATGGGGCAATGTATATGCTTTTACAATAAACTTACCGAAATTATAAGAGATCTACCAGTCAATAAATTTAAAAAATTCTTTTAATAACTATTAAAGTAAATATAATAAATGAAGATTACTAAATAATTACATTTATGTCAATCAAATTTATTATCTTTATCATGGAAAAATTACTGATTAATATTGTCAATTGTCAATTTATGGACTCAATTTTTTTTTTATATTGTATATACTTTTATATCATTTTTTCTCGTGCACCTCAGTTGCATGGACATATTATGTAATTATAACTATCAGTAAAATTAAATAATAACTACAGAATTTGAACTATCCTGTTTTACTGCAAGCCAAAATCATAACATCATTAAATTTGAAAGGTAACACACATTACTTTATTTACCTACATAAATATTTAATTGTAAGAAACAACCCTAACATGCCCCATACTTCAGTCTCAAAACTACAAGGCCACGACAACGCACTAGACTAACGATCGAGTGTGTGAGCATTTAAAGTTAATTTTCACATGGAGCTGTCTCCTTTCAGTTACTGTAGGTATTTACAAAAGTAGGAACGGAAATTTTTGTATGTAGTGATTTATCTGTTACGAAGAAACTATTTAATAATCTGTGCCGTAACATTCTAATATAACAAAAAATAAAATAAACCTTACTTCTTTGATGTAAAGTATGCTTCATTTGGTATAAATGGCCTTGATCGTCCCTTACGACCAAGAAATATTGCACGAGCCTTTAGAACTATTACAGCATCTGGGGAGTCGCATCTCTTCTCATGCTTGTACAAATTTGTTTTACTGAAAGAGATTACATTTTATGTAAACAAATTTTATATAAACAGGAAAAACAATATACCTTTTGACTTTCTCCCAGGCAGTTTGTAGAAGACGAATGGCCAGGCATATCACTACCATCATGACTCCTAAACTTTTTTTGATGCAATGGCATCATTACTTTTCATTGTCATATTACGATACTGAAGGTAAAGTGTCCGTCCAACTTATGCCTGCGGCAATAGAATCCCGCTACACAAATGGCAATGCCATTTACATTGTAGGTGTTTACAGATGATGAATACCTCTAGCTATCAAGATAACCATCTGCTTGTTTACTGTCCTATGACTTATTATACAGGTTGACTGATAAAATACTGTTCATACTGAAAGGTGTTCAGTGCTCAATTCTTAATACTGAATATGTAAAAAATATAGGTACTTAAATTTTGACCTAATTATCCATTAAAAATGTTTATTTGCAGACTCGCACTTATAGATATTAATTGTTTACAAGCAGCAACTTCCCGAACTCGTGACTAGATTCGTTAGCACTCGCATGATGACCATACTTTTTAAATATTATATATCTGGACCAGGATGTAGGTTTTTAGATCTGGTACCACCGCCTTACCTATTCCTGCCGCAATAGCGTCAGTGCTTGTTGCTGTCGTGTTCCAGTTTGGAGGGTAAGGTAGCCGGTAAACTTATGCATGTGGCATTATACCTTGCCACAAGATAGCAACGCACCATTAACACCTTTGGTGTCTATAGGCCATGGTTGACTCTTTCCATCAGGAGACCCATCTGCTTGTTTGCTATCTTATGACATAAAAAAAAACTGGATTAACTTCCAGATGTAAATCCGAATTAATCTTGGACCTACCCATCACTACTATCCACTTTTAAGTATCCCCATGCAAGCTTGTCAAAGGACAAAGCTTTGCACAAATTCAACAGACACACAGTATTTCGCCTAGAACATGCTAGGTGGACAAAATTCATGTTATCATTTCCAGGAAATCTTAATTGCAAAACGTAAACAACACCCCTAATCTCCAGATTCCAAGAATCGGTTGTTTGTCAAATGCTTAACTGATAAGGAATAGTGGTTAGAAGTCAGGTATTGAGTTTAATGAAATCGTTACAGTCAATCAGTTGCAGTTTAGTGACACTTTCGTACACATCCATAGTGGCTTATAGTTAATATTTTGAGTGTTTGTGATGGATATCAACACGGAGGGTAAGTCCTATTATTTAAAAAACCTTTTTTAAAATCTGAATCTGTTCAAATGAATTTTAGGTATAATTTTAACATAGCTTATATATTTTAACGTATTTTTTTTATGAAAGAATAGTTTTAAAGAGTTAATTTTGCAGACATTCACCTTTATCCGGGCTAGTTCTTTGATATATCATAGGAAATACTTTATTCTTCATAAAAATACACAAATTGTTTAGCACACTTCAGTACAACATATTCTTTTCTTTTTTTTTTCAGAACGCTTATACTCTATTTCTAGGGTAGAATTTTTTGAAGAGTGGTTGAAACCCACAAAAAATGAAAAGAACTCGGGTATATATGAGTACCTTTCTTCAAAATTTCACTTTGGTAACATTACTGAATGTAGCCAAAAAGAAATAAAGTTGAAGATATCCAACTTTTCCAATAAAATTGGTGTCAAATGGTTGGCTTCAGGAAAATCGAAGGAGCGTTTTTTAATTAAAAATAAGACCTGGCTGGATGAAGAAGATATACAGTTTACTGTGAGTTCTTTTGAGCCACAACCATCAACTTCGAGTGAGGCTGTGATTTCAGCAGGAAGGCCTCGCAAAGAATTCGAAGAATCGTCGTTTAAAACCAAAAAACGTCGAGTCGTGGATCTCGTAGAATCGCGAAGTGTCAGTGAATTGGTGACAGCTGCCGAAATTGCTGCGCGTTCAGCAGGACAACGGAAAATTGCCAGCGTAATTAGAGACATTAGTGAAAGCTCAGTTATTAATGTTAAGTCTAAGGATACCAGTAATGTTAATCCTAGGCAGTTAAGTAGTGACGAAGCGTTAGCTTACTATATAGATTCTAAGTCAACAACACATGCGTACAAACAAACAAGAAAGTGGTCTATGAAGGCAGGACATAATGTGTTTCCATAATATTATAGTTTGACAAAATCTAAACAGGCCTGTTATCCTGCACAGGAGCACATTGCTGTAACAGAAACACGTGCTGAAATAAATTTGCAAGCATTATTAAACAAAACAGTGGAACGTTTAGTATTAGCACAGCATGAAGTTATCAGCAGTGTCCTCGCAACAAGTTCGTCTTTTACACTTGTAAGTAAATGGGGATGTGATGGAAGTTCTGGGCACAGCACATACAAACAGAGATTTGAGAACACTGAAGATACGGACGAATTTCTTTTCGTATTTTCTTTAGTTCCCCTTAGATTATATGATGGGGCCAAAATTGTTTGGCAAAATCCTCGGTCTTCATCAACATTGTATTGTCGCCCAATCAAATTAATATTTGCTAAAGAAACGAATGACTTCACGTTAACGGAGACAAATAGATTGTTGGAAGAAGTTAACGCTCTTCTTCCAACACGTATCGACTTTGGTGATTCTCAAATCTCTGTGAAACACGAACTTTTGCTGACAATGACAGACGGAAAGGTATGCAACGCTTTAACGGAAACTCGTTCAACTCAAAAGTGTTTCATCTGTGGCGCCACCCCCAAGACGATGAATGATGAACCCGCGAACTTCAACAGCAACCAAGATCATTTTGGCTTTGGTTTATCTACACTTCATGCTTGGATTCGTTGCTTCGAATGCCTTTTACATATCAGCTACAAGTTGAATATTAAGAAATGGCAGGCTAGAAGCAACGAAGACAAAGCAGATATCAAGGTTCGTTCCGACGAAATTAAGTTAAAATTTAAGAACGAGATGGGACTTATTGTAGATAAACCAAAGCCAGGATTTGGTTCTTCAAACGATGGAAACACGGCTCGTCGGTTTTTTAAGAATGCTGAGATGAGTGCTCAGATCACGGGATTGGATGTTGAAATCATCAAACAGTTCGATGTAATATTGAGGACTTTGTCTTCTGGATTCGAGATAAACTTAGTTGAATTTAATAAATTTTGTCTTGAAACCAGAAGACATTATCTAAGTCTCTATTCGTGGTACTGTATGCCTGCTACTGTACATAAAATATTAATTCATAGTACAGAGGTCATCAAAGCTGCATTGCTTCCAATTGGGCAGCTTTCCGAAGAGGCTCAGGAAGCACGTAATAAAGATTGCCGCAGATTTAGGGAGTACAACACCCGCAAGTGCTCGCGTGTTGCCACGAACAGAGACTTGCTGTCAATGTTGGTTATAACATCTGATCCCTTGATCAATAGCCTTCGAGAGATTACCCAAAAAAAGCCGAAAAAAATATGTTCAGAGGTTTTAAAGTTAATTTTAAGCCCTAGTATAGTATAATCAAGACTGGAAACGTCATCATATTATCGCACAGTTCCACAAAATGATGACGATTACACAGTAAACGATTCATCAGAAGACTCTGATGATGATTATTAGGTTACGTTATGAAATATTATCTTTGCTGCTTAGTTTTAGTTTTCATGCATATATTTTCTTTTATTGTAAATAAACCTATGATTGTTTTGTTACTATTTGTAATTTTATGTATTTAGATTTATATTGTACATACCTCTTGATACTTATTCGATCTGAACTGCATGCAATTTACAGCATTCATAGTACTCGCTAAGTTAATTGTTGCTCATATATTATTTTTGAAAATATTTTTTTGCTATCATAATTTTTTTCGTTTTTTATTACAAAAACATGACTACCCATATTTGAAATAAGTAAGAGCATCGTTATATAACATAAAATAATATTGTCCACCTAGCATGTTCCACGCGATACACTGTGAGACATGTAAAAAAGATAAATATTGCATACCTTCTGAAATCAACCCCACAAGCAAAACAGAATAGATATCTTTTGCCATGCTTCTCTTGATAGTGGCGGCCAGCAGCTGGCACAGTGTCTGTTAAGGCACCACACAGGACACACCTGTTACGGGTTCATTGTTATAGTCACTAATTCAACTGTTGAAGGATTAAAACTAGGAAACTAAAATTAATGTAGTAATATCATTGAAGAATTTGTTGTCCTGTTAATGCATTAAAATGCAAAACTGGTTGGTGTTAATAAATAAAAACAAAGTGAAACAGTACAAGTGCTTCTAAATTACACAAATACATGTTAACGAAGTATTAAAACTAGTGTTATTAGTACTATGTTTGTTAGTACCCCACATTGGTCCAAGCTCTTTTGAAGAATAGAAAATTTGCCAATCTGGCAGACAGTTTACCATTATGACTACTAAGTGGTAAAGTTATGCAGCATCTTGATGGAGTTTGGTACTATTTCCTTACCCACTTCTGCCACATTAGCATCAGTAATTTTAACTGGCGTATGTCGATTTGGAGGGTAGCAGGTAAATTTGTGCAAGTGGCATTATCATCCTGCCACATGGATAGTTATGATGCTATTTGTCATTGTATAATCATCTACTGAATCTGTGTGTGGGCAGGAGCTTCAAAAACTTAGAGGAGAGCACAGAGGGCCATCTTGAAAATAATGTTCTCACTTACCGACAGACACCCCACAAATAGCTAGCCTGGAACTAAAGTGGTCTATGTAAAATTTTTTTGTGAAATCCGTCTATGAGAATTTTTAAATATAAAAATAACAAATCTAGGAAGAAGTTTACGTGTAATTCTGTTTGTTATTTTGTATGTTCAAAAATTCATGTAGTGGATTTTACAAAGATTTATTATTTTTATTCTCAAAAATTCACATAGATAGATGGATTTAGTTCTAGGCTAGCCAAATGATGTATATGATATGACCACAGTTTTTTTTTTTATAGAAGAGGGGGCAAACGAGCAGGAGGTGCACCTGATGTTGAGTGATCACCGCCGCCCATGGACATCTGCAATACCAGAGGCCTTGCAGTTGCGTTGCCACCCTTTTAAAATGTACATAAGTACTAAATGTACATAAAGCATTTATTTATCTTCAATATAAATTCAATGTACTAGACATTATCATAGGTAAAGACTACTGCAAACAGAAAATACAATAAATCAAAGTAATAGTATCTCGTCATACATGTCAAAAGAGCATTAGCAAAAAGGAGATGTCGCTATCTGGCCTTAAGGCTATACAATTACTTACTAAATGAAGAAAGAATCGCCTAACCTATATTGCTGTGCTAAGCGCAAAAGCAGTATCTCAAAATAAACGTAAGTTTGATTTTTAAGCCATCAGTTAGTTTAGAAAAATACGCAACTAATGAACTAAGCCGTATAGTGGTATTTTATTTTTAAGATATAGAAAAACCCTTAAGAAAGTTTTTTCTATCTCACTTTTGCCTTAAATTACTAAGTATGTCAGCATTATTTTTATTTTTAGGTTTTGGTACTACCTCCTTACCTATCCCCGCCACAATGGTGTCAATGCTTGTAATTTTCATATTCCAATTTAGAGTGTAAGGTAACTTGTAAACCACAAAGGTTTACAAGTTACCTTACCACACCAAGGATATCAGTGTAACATTACCATCCCACACCATGGATATCAATACATCATCAACATCTTTGGTGTTCATAAACAATGGTGGTCTCTTTAAATCAGGACACTATCTGCTTGTTTGCTATCTTATGTGATTTAAAAAAAACAATGAACACCTTTGCTTACTTAAATGAGATATCTTTCATAACAAAATAGTCATCAGGTGGTGGTGGAGGTTTGATAGTTTTCATGACTTCTACTAAACAATTTATTAGGAGCTCTTTGTTATCTCTCAGTTCAGGATAATTTTGTTTTAATTCTTTGACAAATGATTGACGTTCTTTACTAGAAAGCATTTTTCTCCGAGGAAGTTCTTTGGGGTTATTAACAACATCATCTATGTAGGACTCACACTTTCTTTTAAGATTTGAACCTTTTCTTTTAGGTTTTTCTGAACTGTCACTAACATAGTGATCACTTTCAACAATTTCTCCATCATCTGGTAAATATTCTTCATCAAATTCATCACAACCATCATCATTACTTTTAGTATCCTTTTTTAGTTTTTCTGAACTATCATCAACACAATTAACAAAGTCCTCATATTCATGTAAGTATTCAGCATTATCCTCATAACTCAAATCATACTCATCTTCTACTTCAGTTTTAACTTCTACTTTTATATGTTCATCTTGAATACGACTTATATCAGAATCACTACTGTCCAGTTTAAATATTTCCCCATTCTTTTCCGCTTTCACAAGGAGATCTTCAACAGTCTGGCGTAAATCTTCCTCATCTAAGACTTCCTGTTTTATAGAAATTGGCTCATGTTTGATTACATTATCCTCTTCGCCAATTATCACAACATATAGATCTTCGTCATCACACATTCTCTAAAACATGTAGTTACTAGTAAAACCCAAACCTCGAAATATTTTATTTTGGCGTAAAAGATGAAATTGAAATTAAATATTATGGTGTTTACATTTTTAAAGTACTCAATTTTGAGGCGGGAGCGCAATGATTGAAAAATTAGGCAAAAGCTTTTAATTCATACGTCTTGTGATATAATTCAAAGAACAAAATTAAATCGGTAGTAGTATAAAAAAAATTATGAACAAAACTGTTTATTTAACATTAAATAGATAGGTACAAAAGAACTGTCCAAATTTTTTTAAGAAAGTTGGTTCTATTGTGGTTTTGGCTTCTTTGAAGAAGATTTTTGCCTACATAGTTTTTTTGTCTCCGATAAGAAGCAAAGGAAAATAGCAACGTATAGACTCAACAATTCACATCAGCATAATTACGATTACCTATCACGAGTCGTATTAATTAAAAAAAAATATTTGTTTTATACCATTAACTGAAATAACTAAATGAGTCAAAAGCAATGCCTAGTAATTAAAAATAACTAAATTGAAAGTTAATTTTGGGCTTCCTTTTTGATGTCTTCGCCTCGTGACAGATCATAGATTATAACCATAGACTAGTATTAATATTAGGTAGGAAGGTACCTCTTGTGATACCTTAACTATGCTTTAAATTGGTTATGATCAAGGAACTCATATAATTGGAATTACTACAAAGCAGTATTTCAAAAATAAAACTATACTTTATTTCGTTACTCATAAAGTTGACATTTGTTTTTTACTTAACAGAGGGGAAAAACGTTCTGAGCAAGACAACGACAAGAGTGGATGTTGTCCCTTTCTTGCAATTGCCAGTGTAAATAAAACTATCTGATGGTAGATTTTTATATAGTCGGTAATCATTAAATCCCTTTTATTCATACATGTCGATAGATACATTAGCATAAAATGTATTGTAATTAACATAGTGAGTTCTAAAATGTGTTTATTTTAATTATTACGTAATTACTTATGCAATGCAAAAAGTGTTTCTGAAATTAGTAGAATTACTTAGTAGTAATTTGCAAACTACGCATGACCACACTTATATATGGCGATTGGCGCTTTATTTAGTAGAAAGAGACACACTCCACTTATGTCGTGGTACTTTTCGGAATGATTTTGAAGCGCGTGTAAGCATTCCGGGTAGAATGTAACTTCCTTGGTTATGATCAAGGAACTTATATACGATAACTGGAATTATTAGGAAGCAATATTTGAAAAATAAAAATGTAGGTACCTACTTTACTTCGTTAGTCTGCCATTTTTAAGGACTAAATAGCACAGTTTTCCTTCAGTTATTTCATATCTAGTAGTAGCTTCCTTCACAAAATAAAGAAAACAAGTTGTTTTTTTTTTTATTTCGTGGTTTCCTTCATCTAAGATTAATATAGATTATCACAGATCAATTTAGAGTACTAGGTACCAAGGAACTTATATATGATAACTGGAATAATTACGAAGCAATATTTGAAAAATAACAATGTACTTTATTCCGTTACTCGTAAACTTGATATTTGTTTCTTACTTTACAGAGGGGAAAAACGTTTTCAGTAAGACAACGACGAGAGTGGATGTTGTCCCTTTCTTGCAATTGCCAGTGTAAATAAAACTATCTGATGGTAGATTTTTTATATATTCGGTAATTGTTAAATGCCTTTTATACATAAACGTCGATAAATACATTAGCATAAAATGTATTGTAATTAACATAGTGAGTTCTAAGATGTGCTTATTTTAATTATTACGTAATCACTTATGCAATGCAAATCTGTTTCTCAAATTAGTAGAATTACTTAGTAGTAATTTGCAAACTACGCATGTGTACAGCCATGCGTAGTTTGTTGTTATGTTAATTACAATACATTATGTCAATTACAATACATTTTATGCTAATATATTTATATGTATTATACATATGGCGATTGGCGCTTTATTTAGTAGAAAGAGACACACTCCATCAATGTCGTGGTACTCTTTGCAGCTATTTTGAAGTGCGTGTGAACATTCCGGGTAGAATGTAACTTTCTTGAGTACTACAGAATACGCAGCTGTTATTCAGCTTTCTCTTCCTAACTAGCTACAATTATTTGATCTGTGGCGCTGTATTATATCTGGAGGCAACACTTCTAATACCTACTTGGAACCAAATTTCAAATACTGCTGCCATCTGCTGAGGTCTAATCCTCTCTTTCTAACACAGCTGTATAAATAGAGATGGGGAGACCATACAGACAGAGATGAAGTTAACGTAAATATTTGTTTCAATTGATTAATACCAGTGCTAGCTCCACCTTTACCTAATATTATGCCTTTATCTAAGGCGCCCCATAGGCCTACAATAACATTGCGCAATCCTTTTATTGTGCAATAATATTGAATACCCCCTTTGACTCCAAACGTTCAATATATCTATACATATAATAAAATCGTAGGAAAGTCAGTGTATGTCCGGGGTAAACTCAAAAAGTACTACATGGATTTGTTTCAAATTTTGGATGAATATTACTAACAAGTCGGGTCAACATAATAGGCTACACATTATCACGCTATTACCTACGGGGGAGGAGCTGTGCGGAGTAAAAGAAGTCCCCGCGAACGAAGTCGCGGGCAACAGTTAGTTCAATCAATAAAATTGAGCGAGCAACATGGCTAACGACGAAGATTTGGCAGCAAACTTGCTGGTGATTTTGTTAAATAAATCACTATACAATTATATATGCTCAAGTAAAAACTCCCGTTCTTTATCTTTTACAGCATTCTTGATTGCGACTTTGCATAAATTTACGACACGACCACATATTAAACACCGTGACTGACCGAACGCGACCGCTCCAAACTCTAAAGTGAAAAATATTGTGCAATATTAAGCCTACACAGCGCGAGAAAATAATATTGCGCAATAAAAATTAAACCTGCTCAAACTTTCGTTTAATCATTGTGCAATCTATACAAATAATAAAATCGCAGGAAAGTCGAAACTGTACATTGATTTTTTTTTTAAAAAATACTTGGGGCGTGAACTACAATCGATATTGAAGCCAAAAATATAGTTTTTAGAATTTTTGTCTGTTTATCTAATTGTCTGTACCTACGGGGGAGGTGCTGTGCGGAGTAAATGAAGTCCGCGCAGACTAAGTCGCTGGCAACAGCTAGTCTTCAATATTAACCCTAAACGTTCAATAATATTGCAAAATACGTAGGTAATATTGCGCAATATTACCTACGTTATTATATAATTTTATTGTAGGTCTACGGGGCACCTTAGGTTATATTGTTCTGTGACATACTCTTTAGTTCTGTGCACAGACCATATGTGGTTCTGTGACTTCACGGTTCTGACTTCTTAGCAGGGTTAGATTTTGTACTATAATTATAGTATTTATATTATAATATCGCCCTTTGTACTATATACTATCCACTTCTAAGGATAGTACGCTAAAATACTATAATTTAAAGTTTTTTCCCGAATGCTTAGTTTTACGTCATATAGATATTTCGACCGTGCGTGTATCCGACCGAATTCTGATCATGCAATGTTTTCTCTTAGATTGTTTAGTATTTCCACATTCAAAGGGATCATCCATAAATTATGTCACACGAATTTCATGATTTATTGACCCCCGTCTTTGTCACAGCTTGTTACATTTATGAGACCCCCTTACCTAGTGTAATGTCACATATTTTTCAATTTTACATTGGACAAATGATCTTATTCGATTATTTTTATCTATATTGGTGGCTTTTTAAATTGTCACATAATTTTGGAGCCTTCCCGTCCCCTAGTCACACAATGTCACACTTCGTCGACCCCCTCACTCTGCCTTAACGTGTGACGTAATTTATGGATGGACCCAAATGCCGATTGCGAACGAATATTCGCTAAAACTGATATACAAAAAAAACTGGCAGCACAATCCATAACGCCATTTTGTCTTGAGACTATCAAAACTGAAAAGCGGTAGCAAAACTGGGAATTGTACTGATTTTATTCCTACTGAGGACATGTTGATGAGATTAAATGCCAAGGATGAAGATCTAGCTAATAGTAATATTCTATACTTTGGTCTAAGCCAAAAGGCCGAGGAACTGATAAACTTTGCAATTCCTGGTGTTGACTTTAATGACTATGTAATAAGTTAAATTAAAAATAATGAAAGTGTACTATAATTTTTTTATCGAATACTATCCTTTTCATTTTTTTGTACTATCTTTTTCAACGTACCCAAAGAAGTTACATTCTACCCGGAATGTTCACACGCGCTTCAAAATCGTTCCGAAGAGTACCACGACATGGGTGGATGTGTCTCTTTCTACTAAATAAAGCGCCAATCGCCATATTTATGTGCGGCCATGCGCAGTTCGCAAATTACTACTAAGTAATTCTACTAATTTGAGAAACAGCTTTGCATTGCATAAGTTATTACGTAATAATTAAAATAAGCACAATTTAGAACTCACTATGTTAATTATAATACATTTTATGCTAATGTATTTATCGACGTGTATGAATAAAAGGGATTTAACGATTACCGAATATATAAAAAAATGATGTGGTGTCGCGGGACACCAGGTAGGAACGAACTTCCTTCGGCTAAACGGCACTACTCGCTTGTGTATGCGACTGTCGCGCCTGCGCACGTCTCATTTAACGCTTTTATTCCACGCATTTTTCTTACGGTTTTACTATCACATTTTTTTCAGTTCGGTCGCGCAGCAAAATCCCTATCCCCTCCAAGCCTGCCGTAAGGAACTTCGTTCCAAAAAATTGTTTTTTTATCGGTCACCACGCTCAAAGTGTAACTTGAATTAATATCAAAGAAAAAAAAACAAAACAACAACACTGCATAAATACTGCATAAATAAAATTAATATATAATTGTAATTGCATAAGTTGATAAAAAATGCTATGCAATAGTTTTACTGCGGCAGTCTCCATTCCATTTTATTTTTCAAATATTGCTTTGTAAAATTCCAGTTATCGTATATAAGTTCCTTGGTCTCTTACGTAGTACTCTTTGCTTGGTCTGTGGATTATGTTTAAATGTCAATTGTCAATAAATAATTATTTACGGTAGGAGTATATTGTTCTGTGTTTACAAGTTTGAAATTTATTCAAATATTCTATGCTAAGGAAATCTAAATAGTTATTGTAATCAATATGTTTAAAAGCCTTGAAGAAAGTGTTTTTTCAAAATTTTTACAAAATGAGAAAGTAAGCGCTGTTAAAACTGCGTTAGAACAAACTGTAGCGGCTTTTACAGGTAAAACTAGATGTACATGTAACCCCTCGTTTACACCAAAGTATAATACATGTATTTGACATCTTTTATGCAATGTTTTCGTTTCTTGTTTACATAGGAATACATTTACAAAACTTGTATTAAACTTGTATACAAAACTTGTGTACATAACTTGTATACGTGTAGACAAAACTCGTATGAAATTTGTTGTAAACAAAAAATTGTTGGATAAATTATTTATGAACTTCTAGTTGGACTAAATTGTACTTTAGCGCCCCACATATTTCGGGATTTTCGAGGTGGGGGGTGGAGGGGGGAGGGTACTAGTCCACCCTAAAAGAAGGGGATCGTGGAAACCACCCCTTATATTTTTTTTAATAATAGAAGGGGTGGTAATATCTGATGTAGTGCCCGAAAAAAGTAAATTTTTAAAGATTTTTGGGGTTTTATTGTGAGGGGAGGGGGTGCGGGGGGGGGAGCATACCTAGTTGCACATGGTCTTGTTTGCCCTACCCCTAGAGTGTTTTTAGAAATCACGAAGCCGCGGAGGAAGGCAGCCCCTTCCTGCTGTAACAAAGAGTAGGCACCTTGTGAGTCGAAGCGGCTGAGGCTGGTCGCCGCAGGCGACCAAAAAGCTCAAGCTGTGAAGGTGAACATTGATGCCTATGCTTTGTTACGTAAGGGCAGAGGGGCTACATATCCCACAGCGCTGAAGCACACACAATCCGACTACAATCTATAGTAGAAATTTTATTTAAAAAAATACTTAAACAAACTACTACATATTATCATCAGAAATTAATGTGTTTTTAGGTTGCTCTTTCCATAAGAAAAAAATACCCACTAATTAGTGTGGGCTTGCACATTGTTTGAACCTTGTTAACCGTGTTAAACCTAAATTTGTGGGGTGCTAAAGTACAGTTTTACCTCTAGTTGCCTACATGTTCATGATCTCACATATACTTGTTTTAGTACAACTTCTACATTAGGTACATGTTAATCGACCATTCTGTAGTTTTATTTAGTTACTAGCTGTTGCCCGCGATTTAGTCCGCGCGGACTCTTACTCTACTCCGCACAGCTCCTCTCCCGTAGGTGCTCGCGTGATAATATGTAGCCTATATGTTGACCCGACCTGTTAGTAATATTGATGCAAAATTTTAAGTAAATCCATGCAGTACTTTTTGAGTTTACCCCGGACATACATGACTTTCCTACGATTTTATTATATGTAATATAGATATCCTGGGTGCCCAATTAACTGCATTTAATACAACAATCACAATTGAAAGTGAAGATGCTGAGGAACTTTTTTTCATGGGTGTATTTATACTGTAAGAAACAATATAAGTACAGGCATTGCATTAGAAACGGGCTGCACGAATTTGGGGTTGAGGGGGAAGGGGTCTACTCCTCTCCAGTAGAACTCCCCCCCCCCCATGGAAATGTTTATAAAAAAAGTTATAGGCCAAAAACTAGCCAAACCTAACCTCAAAATGTATGTAAATACTTAAAAACACTTCAAATATCAATCTTAAATCATTTTGCAGCATTTTTTATGAGATGTTTTTAATTAGTTTATTTTGACTTACTTAAATTAATCATAATCATTATTTGTCATGTCTTAAATATTAATAAAATTATTAACAAGAAATATGGCACTTCCTAATTAATACACATAACATATTGTAGAAAATCATAAAAATTCTTTTATAACAACTTATTTTTATATAAATTTATAACATTTTTTTATCTTCATAATTGCAATAAAATACCTTTTTCTGTAACAAGTCGGGTAGGAGCAATTCAATAGAGCCCCTCTAAGCGGGGTATTTTTTCTGGGTGTGGGGTCTAAAGAGAACCTAACTAATTTACTTTAACTGTGGCATTGAGTTAATTTTTTAAGTGGTGGGGGGCTTCGCCCCCCGAACCCCCCGGATGGTAAGCTTCACCCCTCCCCCCATCCGGATTGCCTTTTATACGTTTTTATATATTTTAGTTCAAACCTAACCTCAACTACACAGGTAGTTCACTTACTAGTTAAAAAAAAAATAGGTATTAAAAAAAACTAGACATTTCCATGTGGCGGGAGTAGTATCAAAGAGGGGAAGCTAACCACTAACCAACTGAGGGGTGGCCTCAGAAATCTAAAAATCGTGCGGACCGTTTCTAATGCCAACCCTAAGTACATACATATCTTCATGCCAGATTCCTTACAGGGTCCTGAGTGCCATACATCATGATCTTTGCAGGATTGTCTCACTTCCTCCACATTCATCACTATCTTCATACACACACGCCAGCTGTGAAGACTCTTGCCACTTTCAGACAGTACTCGAACAATCTGATAATGATATGTCAGTCTTGGTCTTCCCCAGTATCTATATCCTTCCACATTCACATTGTATAATATCTGCTTTGTTAACCTTCCTTCTACCATTCTTTCTGCATATCCGAACCAACGGAGAATGCCCTTTCTCATCTTTACACCGACGGGTATAAGTAAACGTAAACGAGGGGTATAACTTTGCAATTTTTTAAATATATCTAAATCGGGAGTTG
This sequence comes from Apodemia mormo, assembly GCA_036924255.1. NCBI lineage: Eukaryota > Metazoa > Arthropoda > Insecta > Lepidoptera > Riodinidae > Apodemia > Apodemia mormo. Next base: position 7,102,465 of record JAUPFN010000012.1, on the reverse strand, counting down.
TTTCAAGTGTTCATTTAACCATTACAGATCTTATACTAGATTTAGAAGAACTAGATGTGGAGTCGAAGAACTGTCAATCACGTCTTCTTACACAGATAGAACTATGCAACAGGTAAAGTAGTTGATATGTTTAGTCTAAAACGTTTTTATGTATACTCAACTATTTCCTATCTTACTATAAAAAAAAATATTATTTTAATTTGAACGTATACTACGTACTTCCTAATTGAGAGTGCTTATCAAACTATTTAATTATTGTATAAAATTATTTAACTTACATTATTTAAATATAGAAATCTGATAAAAGAAAAGGATAATAATGGGTCCCGGAACATCTGAAATGTGCAATATTTTTTTTGCTCAGTAATTCTATGTAATTAATTTACATAGAATAGACATAAAATAATATCCTGCAACAATATCTATAGCTATATTAATTTTATAAATGCAAAAGTTTGAATGTTTGGATGCATGTTTGTTACTCGATTATGCAAAAACTACTTGACTTGATGACATTTGGCATATGATGGTGAGGTATATGATGATGATGACCTGGAAAAATAAGTTGTTGCTGTAGAATCATCAAAAACTTAGAATGCAGTGGGCTGCAGGGTGCAGCTGGTACGAGATATTTATGTTCCACATTTGCATTTAAACACAGTTAAAAGTCAGTATAGTGCAAAAACTTCTTTAATTCTAGAACACATTGTGCGGCATGTTATGCATTGTAACAAAAATTGTGAGGAATACTATGTTTTACTATTCGATTCCCTTTGAAGAATAGACTGTCTGCTAGTTTGTAAAATGCGGAAGATTCGTCTGTTACTACCGCCTTACTTATTCCTGCAGAAATAGCGTCAATGCTTGCTACAGTCAAGTTCTGATTTGGAGAGTAAGTTAACTGGTATACTTATGTGTGTGGCATTAATATACCACCACAGGATAGCAATGCACCATTAAAATATTGGCCCATATGTAATGGTTATTAGAGATGGAGGTTTCAAACCATAAACTGTTTCAAAAACTATTTATCCGCTCATACCAAACTATTTATCGAGGTTTAAAGAAACTATCTATTGGCGCGACGCGAGCGACGCACAAATTTTTTCTCGATCCGTTGATAGAAAGGCCTCAAAACATCTATGAATATTGCATGGAAATGAGGCAGGTATCAGAACAGCTAGCCGAAGTCGCTATTCTGTAATTGATAGTTTCCAAATTAAAAAGTTTCAGAAACTGCTATCGCGTGGCGATGACTAGTTTCGTTATGATACGGAAAATCGCGAAACAACCTACCTCTAATGGTTATTTAACTCTATTTTACAGGCGAGCCATATTAGTAGTTTGTTTGCTATCTTATGACATCAAAAATATATAATATGCACATAATATTTTTGAAGACAATTTTTCCAATAAAAATTTCCAGAACTCGTTAAAACTTAACTAATTTCTAATTTTACAGTAAATCCTGCCAGAGTTCCAATGAATTGAAGAAGATAATTGAAGATAAGGATAATATTATACAGTCTGTAGGTACGTATGTCAAGCATAAGTTTGTAGAAACATAATAATGGCAAGAAATCCAAGATTGTCAGACATGTGTTAAATCTACAATGATTTCTATTATATTTACTTGCATGTTGATTTTTTTTTAGTAATCATGAATGTTTATATCTAAATTATATGTTGACCTGCCACTGTGATATTGACACCATTTTTCTGATTAATTTTAGAACTTGCATTTAGATATATGCAAAGTATGTTATTTTTGAACTAAAATAATGAAATGAGCATACAGTAACATTGTCTAAAAATAAAATTATAAATATCCCCATAGGGGTAGGCACACATAGTACCAGTGCACCCATGATTAGCCAAAGATACTTAGTCCCACAATGTAATATGTGGCAAGTCTATCGCCAAACTGGCACTTTCCAATCCCACGAAAACATTATTTTCATCAGAAAACTGATAAACACTTTTTTGCATTGCCCAACCCGGGAATCGAACCTGGGATCTAATGTGGTTAACACCGAAACTGGACCATTAGACCACAGAAATGACAAAAAATAAAATTATACAAAGAGGTTTTTTGTTAATTTTTCTTAATAGGAATGATGGCGTTGGGAGGAAAAATCCCAATAGGAATATCAATTAAAAGGGCTTCATTTATGGTATGATTTTTTGTTTTACTAATCAGGAAACTTTTTTATCCTTTTTGTTTCATCTGCAATTAGTCAAATTAACTATGACTGAGATTTTTTGTGTGATGTTTGTTAACTTTTTGAAAGCAGTTTCCTAGTCAGTAAGCACATTGCTCTTTTAAGTATCTTAACTGATTGTGGAACCAGGAGAGCACGTGACAAGGGATTTGGATATTTTTCCAATCGATCCTTATATTTTTGGGAATACAACTTGATTATCTCAGCAGTTGTAGGCATTTCTAAGTGCTTATGAATATCATTGTGAAGAGCATACCGTGGTGCACATGCTATGGTTCTTAAAATGTTGTTTTGTGCTCTTTTGAGGCAAAGTATATTTGTTTTACTAGCATAGGTCCAGATTGGTTTCAATATGGCACAGTATACTCTTGAGTTTTTTGTTTAATGAGAGATTTGACTGTCTGCCTAGAAGCTTCAACTTCAGATTCAGAAACCCGCTCTGGTTTCTGAATCTAAGGTTGAGTTCATCTCTTCTAATCTATTCTTATCAGAAAACTTTGCTGAAATATTGTTAACTTCTTATATCCAAAGAATTAAGATGTATGTTTATAACATATCTATGCAATATTTCCCGTATTAATCCAGAAGTATATGTCAACTGCCATACTGCTAAAATTTGAAGACGGCGAAAGAAGGCTATCACTAACATTGTGGCTATTAATTAGGAGGTAGCTACTTCTTTTCACCGCTACAACATTCGCCTAGGACTCAGAACCTCCACCCATACTACCTTGACTCATGGTGCTCATCAACAGTACGGTTTAGTCGGAAATTTTTAGTTCGTACGACCAAATTATGGAATGAACTCCCTAAGTCTATATTATTTCCTAAAAAATATAACATTGGATCTTTTAAGAGGCGATTAATGAATTTCTTAAGAGTCGGCAGCACATCTCCTCAATGCTATGGATGTCCATGGACATCGGTGACCGCTTCCCATCAGGCAGCCCGTTTGCTTTTCTGCTAGCTCATAATATAAAAAAAGATACTTTCTTTTTATCATGATAGTGAACAAACAGATTTGATCCTATTTGCTCCTACTGGAGAGAGACAACTGTAAATTATAGACACCACAGATGAATCGTTTATTTGAGAAACCCCATAAGTCCAAAATACTAAATTTTTCAGGAGAAGCAAAAAACATTTTTCCAGGTTAAGTTAGCATTAACATCGTGAACCAATGATAAATAATAATAATGTTAGCATCTCTAAAAAAGATTCCAGCATAAAAAAATTTAATTGTTAATTACTACAATTAACAATAATGATTTAAAGTAGGTGGACTTATGGGGTTTCTCAAACAAACGAAGAAAATAGTTAAAAAATAATTAATTTATCAATTTTTCTTCCTCAATAATTTATTAAATTTATAAAATAAACTACAAAATATGGAGTAGAACTACAATTAACGGAAATTATAACAAATAATCATTTATTTTTAAATTAAAGTCAGTGAAATCACAGTAAAGAATAAAACAATAATTTAATTAAATTTTATCAAACTAATAACAGCAAAAATTATTAAAATTTAATTTTACTTTTTTACTGACAGCCAGTGGTCACGGGTGATTTTTTTTTTTCAAAAAGGCGTCAATTTTAATTTAAAAACATTTTTTTCACTCAGATGAAGTTTTTTTTGTAAAAAAAAAAGAAACTTATTTTTTTGAACACGGATTTGATAATTTTTGGTACTGGTAAACGTGAGAGGATATTCAAAGAACCGAAAAACGCAATAAACCCAATTTCGAAAAAAATGTGACTTATGGGGTTTCTCAAATAAACGATTCAGATGTTAGCTGTGTATTGTTATTCTTTTAGTGCTTCGATAAAATAATAACCAGTTTCAAGATCCCGGCCTTAAAAGTGGCCAATGAAAGCAGAGCACAAATAAGTGTGGTCTTATTTCGTCCAATCACAGCCTACATTGATCGAGTCTTAAGAGTTTAGAGAACTCTGCCACTAAGTAGTAACAATGGTAGTGACACATATAACAAATCATTTGACTTTTAATGAACTGCTTGAAAAAATGGGAGATGGTCTATTCTTCAAAGGAGCCCTGGACTAACACGGATAAAAGTTCTGCAATATCTTCAAATTTTTTTCCGAGTTTATTACCAGTGTCGTACTCATTCCTGCCACAAAAGTGTCAATGCTAGTTCACTGCCATGTTCCAGTTTGGAGGTTAGGGTAGTCGATAAACTTATGCTTGTGGCATTCCATCTCTACCCAATGGATAGCAACTCACAGTTAACATCTTAGGTGTCTATAGGCGAGAGTCACATTCCATTAGGAAAACCATCTGCTTTTTTGCTATCCTATGAATTAAAAATTTAAACAAAAGTTTGTATGTAAACCTTAACGCACAAAGCAAACTTGGTGGTGGCAGTCAGATTGTCCATTATTCAATCATTCTCATTGAATAATTAAAAAAAAATTAATGCTATTAATTGGCAGCCTATTTTTTTAAAATAACAGTTACTTTATCATTCATTTCAGCCTCATCATTAACAAAGTTATATGAATCAAAGAATTTTAATACAATTAGTGAAGTATTTAAAATTATATGTGGGGAAGTAGACATATTAACACCACCAAAAGATGTACAATCCAATTGTAAAATTAACGGGTTTATAAGTCCTAAACAAGAGAAATCAAATGAAGCTGCAGAACAGGATCAATCAATGTCTGAAATCGAAAATACACCCACAGGACGTAAGAGTCCCATAATTCAGAGCAAAATGACAAAAAATGTGTTCACAACACCAGTTACAAGAGTAAAAAAGAAATGTTCAGATAGTTGGTAAGTGGTATAATGAGTAACTTCTTCACACCTAAACCACTAAACCAATTAGTTGAAATTTTTCAACTAATTGGTTATTCAATCAGTGGTAGTTTATTCAATCATTAACATTAACAATTTTTCACCAGTAGAAAGCTACATTATAATTGAGGAGCATAGGTTTTTTAAAGTAGAGATCTCTACGAATATTTCAAAAATGTGAACAAGGTATTAAAATTTGTCTATAAAAGTTATTATTTGACATTTGTTGCAGTGTTATTTGTTGAATAATGTAGGTTAAGCACAGTTTTAGAATCTTTCCTCGCTTCCTTGCAATCAAAATAAAAAATGATGCAATGGAAGTGTGTAACAGGAAGCAGAAGAAACATGCTTTATTTAAAATAACCAATAAGTACCTGCAATTTGAATGGACCAATTAGCGCAGACTTTTTTAGATGAACAATGAGAGTGTGTTATTAGAATTGGCCAATAAGCACATGCTATTTGAATTGACTAATTAGTGCATGCGGCCATCAGATTGTACATACTTTAACCACTTTGATATCAGATTGCATGTGAAGAAGGGATGGGAGTTAATACCTATTTTTAATTCACTATCACATTGTGAAGTTATTTGTTTTTTGTCACTGTTATATCACGTGTGATAATTGTCACAGTAGGTGCATCTTATTCCGTCTCTTACGTGTCAGTCTGATAATGATTTGACACATGTAATTGTATGATGTTTCTCATATTGATGAAATGTTACAACTTACAGGCGAAGTTGTGTGGGTTGGCTAGCTTGATATATGTGTCAATATTGTGACTAAAAGGAGTTTCACAATGTCTTGACTGGATTGGTATAACTGATTTACCTATTTCTGCCATAATACTTTCTGTGCTTGTCGCTGTGTGTGTTCTAGTTTGTGAGTGTTCCAGTTTGTAGGGTAAGGTGGCCAGTAAATATCTACAAGATTACTAGGTGGCAAAGCTCATCAATATCTCGCCCAGATTTGGTACAACCACCTTACCTTGGAATAGCATTGTTGCTTGCAGATAGAATATACTTCATAAGGAACCCAAACCATAATTTTAGTTGAATTTCTGGAGAATGTTTCAGGCCTACACCAGAAAAGAAGGTTATTCTAACATTTCCTACTCCAATCAAAAGCAAAACAGGAGGAAAGTTGAGACAGCAGAAATTTAACCTGTCCAGATTCAAACAAACAAGCATTGTAGATTTGACATCCTCACCAGAAATAAAGACAGAAAAGAGTGGCGACAATATTGATATAATGGTAAGAAAAATTACTAGATTCGAAGATAGTGACGTTATACAGTCTATAAGGAAGAAATTTAAATAATTTTATTAGCAACGCAAACTCTTATATGTGGCTTATGGAATGCCATTATAACAAGAAAACTAGAGTAAGATATGAAATAAACTCAAAAGTCTGAAAATGGAGAGACATTTACCACACTTTATAGCACCATCAGCAAAACAAATAAAAATACAAGTAGACATAATCAACATACGTTTAAAGTAAAAAAGTATGGAAGTATCCTCAGGAGAATCAAACAGCATTTTGCTGAAGATTTTCTTACTGTGCTTTTCTTCTAGTGGTATTGCAGGAGTTATGAATAAAGATTCATAGAAAGTTGTAAATTAAATTACCCAAAATTCTTCTTATTGTATTCCTCTTCTTTTAATTTTCACTCTTCTGATGGAAGGAGGTAACTATCACTGTAGACACCATAGATGTGAATAGTGTGTTGCTGTCCCCGAGGCAGTAATGTAATACCACATGCATAAGTGTACTGGCTACCTTACCCTTAAACTGAAAAACAACAGTAACAAGCACATACGCTAATTAACTGGCAGGAAGTAGTATTGTCAAATAAACTATTTTATCACAGCATGCTATGGACTTTAAACTATACTTTTCTAGTGCGCTATATTATAAACTATATTTTGACATGTAACTGGAAGACTATGATACGAAGTTACGAACTACGCGATCTAATGAGCAACGATGGAAACGTGCAAGACCATAGATGCTAGACGTTATAACTTGTAACCGCTTATAAAGTATACCTTAGTCACCGCGTGCTATTGTTCGCTGTATGACCTTATGTGTTGTGCGATATCCCGGCCGACTCACGCGAACTTCGTATGTTATAAAGTTATAATACGGCGTACACTAGCCGCTAGGTATAAAGGCAGGCGGATAATGTAGAATCGTAAACTTAGTATAGTCTAAAGTTTTACCCCATTTTTTAGGGAAAAAAATCTGACGTTGGCAATACTATATATGACGGTACTTAGCAAATAATTATTGTTCATCTACCTTATGTACTCGCATTTTAGTTATATTAAAGTCTTTGTGTGTGTAAAATATTTAAGTTTTAAAATAGTATAATATAAAAAGTTAATGTGAAAGCCCTGATGAACTTTAATAGGCGAAACCGGTTGGATGTAAATTTAAAAGTAATTATGTAATAAATAAAATTTAAATAACATTTGTGAAAGAGTACAAGTGTTTATATTATAAAATCAATAGTTTTAGACTATTGACATGACTTATACCTACCACTGACTTTCACATACCTACTAACATTTACTACTGAGTACTAAAATCTTGTATAATTACTTTTGCATAACAAATGTGTATGATTCTAAGGTCCGCCTGCTCCAAATTATTTCAATATCTTTGAAATTACTTAAATTAATAAAAAAATATTACTATAATTTCGTGCAAGTGGAAAATTAATTTAAAAGTATTAGAATAATTTCGTGCAAGCTGACCTTGGTGTAACAATGTAATTTACTAGCAAATACATGAGGTTTATTAAATTGACATTGTATTGGTCTGTGACGTAGTGTAATGTGAAGAAGGAAGCCATTGATGATGAAACTATATTGCCATCTCCCACCAGTGGTCCTGTTAATTTTCAACTATGGTGAGTGCTATTATATAACGTAAATTTTTGGTATGTTTGATATCTTTTTTAAAGGTAAACAGTCTCCTTAACGTAAAGGTTTACCTTCCCTTAATTACCTTACTATTTTATTATCCCAATTTTGATTCCAAAATTGGAATCGAGGCCGTCGCTATGAGCATAAAAAATTGCTGTAAAAAAAGCACATATTTACAACGGACAAAGTGATCTAAAGCGTATTTGTTCGACAAGTCCTGGGTTAAATCAAATAGAAAATTTAGCGTATTTAAATTTTATATATTTAAGAATAAAGGCTATGAATTATAAACATAATGTTACGCGCTTTGAGTTCGTTATTGTGCAAGAAAACACCACTTTTGTTTTATTTACGACACAAATACACAAAACAACACAATGTTATACGTAAATACACTAATTAACACTTACTAACCGACTACGCTGAACGAAAACACTTCTCTTATTCACTGTACTACGCAGTGGTCACTTCGCTTCATACTGGTTGTTCGTGCGTACGTCGTTCGCTTTCGTTCGCTGTATAAAACTGCTCTCTATTTGTCAAAACATATCTATTTATACCCAGGGTAAAGTTCTACCTGGTTCCCGAAAAATCCAAATATATCGCGTAAACAATAAACAATTTTAATTGTAAACAAGTCCAAGTAACTTTATGCCCTATGACAGAAGATCGTTTATGGCGTAGCTATTGTTTATCAACAGAAACAACTCTTTCTTTTATTTCTAGATTTTTCGAGCGTTTTAATTCTTCACTTTTCTAGAATATTTGTAACAATAATACCTATATAAGTAGGAGTGAATGATGAATTATAAACATAATATTACTATGATAAAATGTCACAGTTGTTAGATTGTATTTATGGCGGAGAATGTAGCATTTACATAAGTTTTGACCTGCTCAATGTGGAATGAAAAAAAAAAACAAAAAAAATTTGGCTAGATCTGTAAATAAAATATTCCCGCGCAATTTTAATTATGATTAGTAATTTTTGTTTGTAATTTGTTTTTCACAGCTAAAACTAATTTGTGAATTATTAACGCACAATAATAAAATTAATGAAGCTTTTAAACTAATTGCCAGAACTTTAAGAAATTTGCACAAAAATTTATATCTGAATATATATTTTTATACTTTATTTTACACAAATTTACACAAACCGATAAAATATTGCGTTTAAAATTGACGTTGCTTTATTTATCGTGTGTGTTTTTTTATCATAGGACTTTAAAAATCCGTTCATTGTGTAAGAAAAGATCATAAGTGGAAATATTTACAAGCTGACATCTGACGTGTCAGATGTAAACGGGAGTAAATTAACGTGTCGTCGGCATGGTTTTTCATATAAACTTTTATACGCTTTTTCAGTTTTTTAGTGTTTTAAAGAATTGAAAAGGCTGTGTCAACTTATTTTTGACGCTTTCTGTAAAAATGGTTCTCTGGTACAGCAACGACATCTTTCTTTAAGGCCCTCCGCTATTTCGCCGTGTTTGTCCGGGCCCCTTTGAAGAATAGACCATCTGCCATTTATCAGGCATTTCGTAAAAGGCTAACAATTGACTATACGTGTCACTACTACTAGGTGGTAGATTTCCGCAATGTCTCCGAGTAGGTATAACTCAAGGAACTTATATACAATAACTGGAATTATTACGAAGCAATATTTGAAAAATAAAAATGTACTTTATTTCGTTACTAATAAAGTTGACTTTTGTTTCTTACTCAACAGAGGGGAAAATCGTTCTGAGCAAGACAACGACAAGAGTGGATGTTGTCCCTTTCTTGCAATTGCCAGTGTAAATAGAACTATCTGATGGTAGATTTTTATATATTCGGTAATCGTTAAATCCCTTTTATTCATACACGTCGATAAATACATTAGTATGAAATGCATTAACAAAGTGAGTTCTAAAATGTGCTTATTTTAATTATTATGTAATTACTTATGCAATGCAAAAACTGTTTCTCAAATCAGTAGAATTACTTAGTAGTAATTTGCAAACTACGCAAGGCCGCACTTATATATAGCGACTGACGCTTTATTTAGTAGAAAGAGACACACTCCACCCGTGTCTCTTGGAACGTCTCTGTCTCTCATACTCTTCGGAACATTTTGAAGCGCGTGTGAACATTCAGGGTAGAATGTAACTTCCTTGGTATAATCATAATATGGTAACACCGGCTTATCTATTCCTGCCGCAATAGCGTCAATGCTTGACACTGCCGTGTTCTGGAATGGAGGATAAGGTAGCTGGTAGACTTATGTATGTGGCTTTGCCATCCCGCCACACGGATAGAAATGCACTATTATTATCTTTGGTCCTTGTAGTGTTCACTGGTATACCTGGGGGGTATTCTCACTAACACATTACACACGCATGCACTTACTGACGGTCCGAATGGTACTGTGATAGCGAACCATACTTTTTTTTTTTTTTTTTTCTTTTTGGCATGGGCGTTAAGCAACTGCCATGATCAAGTAAAACGAGGAAACATATTTTAGACAATAAACTAGGATTTGGAATTTGGATTGACAGGAAAATAGAGGATCAGAAAGTAATCAAAATAACATAGATACTAAAATTATAAATTATTTACAACAATAATATTTAAATAAATATATACAGAGATAATACTTAGTTATTTGTATAATATTTACAAGTGGGTTAATATTAATTTGGTATTAGATACTAAATGTATCTAACTACGCTTAAATATTAATATTATTTTCTTGAATGAATAATGAAAGAATATTATACATACAAGGGTTTAATAACAGGGTTAGAATGGATGTAGGTAAAGGAATGTCATTAGAATATAGATTGTTATATAATGATGAATGATTGTATTTAGGACAAGCAAAAAATATATGATTGAGATCTCCAATATCAGTGCCACACTCACAAACATTGCTATCTTTGATGTGTAGCTTGAAGAGGTGTTCAGGAGAATTATTGTGACCAAGCCTCATTCTGGTGATAACAGATGTTGACAACTTATTTAATTTCACTACAGAAAACCAAGGTTTAGAAGGTATCAATGGTTGTAATTGGGAATAGGTTTTGCCTTTCACCAATGTACCACTATCCCAGACACTTTGCCATGACTGCTTAAGATGGAGTTTAGGGAGAGCAGCTAGATCATGGCAATAATTAATGTAGGGGTATAAATCACCACACTGAACTGCCTCTTTAGCACACCGATCAGCTCGCTCATTTCCAGTGATATTACAATGGCTTGGAACCCAGGCAAAGTAAATAATATGATTATATTTAAAAGTACATTTGTATAAAAGATTTCTTAAGTCTAAAATAATAGGAGGAATAAATTTGGATTTTAAAGGGAACTTTTGCAAACAATGTAGAGCACTCAGTGAATCAGTCAGAATCATACACTTGGGTAGTTTCATAATGTGTATGTATTCTACAGCTTTATAAAGTCCATAACATTCACCTGTAAATACAGATGCTTCCGGTGGAAATTTGATTTTTTGAACAATATTGTACTGTTTATGGTATACACCTATTCCAACATTACTATTATTTTTGGATGCATCAGTAAAAATCAAATGAAAATCTTGCCATTTTTCATTGATAATATTGTTAAAATATTGATTGGCATACAAAGATTGTTTATCTATACCTAAATTTACTACAACAGGCTGCAGAGTTAATGATTCATAATTGTGTTTATATAAGGGATTTATAGGGGATGTAAAAGTAAAAGGCTTAAGGCTGTGATATTTCATATAGCTGTATACAAGGGCTGGGATTGTTTTGTGTTTCCAATACTTATCTGACATTAAATCACTAAGACTAGAGAGCTTTGTAAGCAGAGGGTGATTTTGTGATTCCAAAGTGCGAAGGAAAAACCTGTCAGATAGATATTTACGTCGTAAATGTAATGGAGGTTCAGCACATTCTACTTGTAGGGCAGAAACAGGGCTGGATTTCATTGCTCCTAGAACAATTCGTAATGCTTTAATTTGAACAGAGTCAATTTTCTTTAGACCAATCTTACTACATGGTTCTAGTAAAAACATTCCATAATCCAATAAACTTCTTATTAATGCATTATACATAAGTTTTAATGTAGATGGGTGTGCACCCCACCAAACCCCAGAAACACATCTCATTAAATTGATATTACGTTCACACTTTGCTGCTATATACTCACAATGATCTAGTCCTTGGAGTTTATTATCTAGTATTATACCTAAGAATTTTGTTTTCGATTTAACAGGAATTGAACTATTTTTGTAAGTAATATTTATAGGGGGTGGAAATTTTGTGCGAGAAAATAAAACTATGGAACTTTTAGAAACAGAAATATCAAGACCATTGTTATTAAGCCAAGTCTGTAGGGATAGAATAGACATGGAAAGATTATCACAAGCCATCTGTATAGATTTGTCAGTTGAGTATAAAAGGAGGTCATCAGCATACTGAAGAACATTTACATTGCTAGTTGCTACAGTTTCTATATCATATGAGTATATGTTGTAAAGGATTGGACTTAAAACAGAACCTTGTGGAAGACCTTTATATTGTTGTCTTTTTAAATTATTAGGGTCATTTGCTAAATTAATAGTTCTATTGTATACAATATTCATAATAACATTAATTAAATAAAATGGTATGTTTAATTTCACTAGCTTATTTTTCAGAATTGATAGAATTACATTATCATATGCTGAGGATATATCTAAAAAAGCTGCTAAAACAGATTTGTTATGAGTGAAAGCTAATCTAATATCAGTTATAAGTAAGCTAATATTATCTATGGTGCTCTTTCCTCTCCTAAAACCATACTGACTTTGACTTAATAAATTTCTGCTTTCAATAAACCATTCTAAGCGAAGTTTGACAAGGTGCTCTAGAATTTTCAACATAACTGATGAAAGCACAATGGGTCTGTATGAAAAAGGGTCAGAAGGGTTTTTATCAGGTTTAAGGATAGGGATAACAGAATGTGACTTCCATGTCTGAGGTATATTACCTGTAGAAACAAGGGAGTTCATAACCTTTAATAAGTATGATAGAGATTTATCAGTCATGTTATTTAAAAATGAGTAGTTAATATTATCCCATCCAGGAGTAGAGTCTTTAACATTTTGAAGGATACCTTTAAGCTCAAATAACGTAAAAGGGGAAAAATTGTCTGAAGAAGAAGTAGAAGGAAGAGAAAGGATACATTCTGGTACTGTAGGTGGAGCAAGATGATCTATCAGCTGATTTATTAACAATGGACACATTTCATTATTATTAGAAACCTTATATGCAGATCTAAATTTTCTTATGTTTAACCATACACTTGAAGGTTTTGTTTGGGGTGATAAGGAAGAGCAGAATTTCTTCCAACCTTCAGCTTTTTTCTTTTTTAATAATCGACGAGTAGTTTTTATAATATTAGTGAGAATATTAAAATTTTCTGTAGTTGTATACTGACAATAAAATTTTTCAGCAGCTTTCCTTTCCTTAATAGCGTCTGAGCACTCTTTGTCCCACCAAGGTGGCGTATTTATTTTCTTAGTTAATTGTTTTTTAATGGGAAAAGTGTTTTCAGCTGATTTTATAATTAATTGAGTAAAGGCTTCTGCACAAGAAGAGTCATTATATGAGGAAATGTTAGGCAAAACATTAACACCAACTTCCATCAAATTATTAAACTTGTGCCAATCCGGGTTATGCAAATTATATTTGAAATATGATGTAGATTTAGGTGAAGTTTTATGATATGCAGAAGGGAAATTTATTATTATGGGGAAGTGATCACTTCCAAACGTAAATGGGAGTGTGTACCATGTCAAAGAAGGTGCTAAATTGGGACTGCAAATGGACAGGTCTATAGCGCTTTTGCCTTCGGAGGGTTTTGTGCGACGAGTGGGAGAACCGTTGTTTAAAATACATAAATTTAATTCTTCAATGACTTTCAAAAGTTCTTCACCATAATAATTACTGGAGGAACAACCCCAGGCTTGATGATGAGAATTAAAATCACCTAACACAATAAAGGGTTTAGGTAGTATGGCTAATAGGTTATTAAGTTCTGTCAAAATATTCAAATTTGGATGTGGAATATAAAGTGACACGAAACAAATATTATTTACATTAACAGCTAATATAGACATATTTACAGTATGTACAGGAAGATTAACAATGGAAAAATTATATCCTTTTTTGATCATGATGGCTACACCTCCATAACCATCAGATCTATCTTCTCGGATACTAGTGTATCCAGAGAATTTAAAAGTACAACTTGGTCTTAACCAAGTTTCTGAAAGAGCCACTAAAAATGGCTCATATTTATTTAATAAGTGAATTAATTCACTTTTCTTGTTGGTGATGCTCTGCGAGTTCCATTGAAGAATTTTGGCTTGACTGTCCATGATCACCATTAAATTTAGAATAATTAATTAAACTTTCTGTCATTAAAGCAGCGTTGGACGGTGTTATTACTTCGGACTGAGATAAAAATTTAATAAAAGATATAATCATGCCTATTGAGGCTGATTCTTGATTATTGTTATTATTTTTTGTCAACAAAGTACCATTTTCTCTAGAATTAGTGGAATTATATTCATTAATAACTGAATTTTGGAAATCATAGTCATAACTCTTACTGACTTTTGTATGGGGTTTAGGTTTCTGAAATATTGTTTTTTTGTATGACCTATGGGATTGTTCTTGCGAATCTAAGTTTTTTTTCAAAAGTGGATGAAGAGCAGTTTTAATAGGTGTTGAGATGGCATCAGCATATGATTTGGAGACCGGGGGATAATTTTTTGATGCCTCGGCATAAGAGACACAGTTTTGAGCCATAAACATTTTAATGTTTTTTTGTCTTAAATGTTCTGGGCATGATTTGCTAGTGGCAAAGTGAGATCCCTTACATAAACAACAATTAACATTGAAATCAGCCTCGCTAGTACAAGAGTCTCCACAATGATCCTTTCCACATTTAAAGCATCTTGGGTTGGATCTGCAAGTTATTTTAGTATGACCGTACCTACAGCATTTATAGCATTGTATAGTAGGGTAAATGTATAAATCTACTGGGAGAGCATTATAACAAACGTAGACACGTTTCGGTAAAGTCTGTCCATCAAAAGTTACGACAACTGTCTCTGTTGGTTTCCAGGTAGTGTTATCATTAATAGTTATTTTACGGTTTATTCTTCTAACCTTTATTATTTTTCCACAACCAATGGGAACCTTAACATTATTAGCAATTTCCTCAGGTGACCAGTCTGAGGGAACACCTCTAATTACGCCTACTCGTGAAACGTTAAATGATGGGATAAAAGCTTTGAAGTTTTTATTTGAGAGATTAGGGTCATTAATAAAGTGGTTTGCGTCATTGTGGTCCGAAAATGATAGAGATAATCGGTTGCGTCCAATTTTCTTGAGGCTACCATCAATTATATTTTTAAAAGTATTATTTTTAAGGAATCGCCCAAACGAGACTGGATGTAGAGTAACATTATCAGTCGGAGATGTAATAACTCTTTGGACATGAATAACGTAAGGTCCAAGGTCTGTAGATTCATACTGTGTGCGGTAGTTAATATAATCTTTAGGTTTTTGGGGTTCCTTACTATTTGTTAGGGGGTTTGACAAATCTTTCATTGTAACATTATCATTTACATTATTATCACCAGTAATAAATGAGGCGCCCGAAGCATTATTTATATCTGAGATTTCAGAAACAGAGTGAGAACACTGACAGTCAGTAGATTTCAATTCATTGTTGCGCTTTTTGCGCCGTTTATTGCAGTGTTTGCATATTTTATTAGATGTATGAGATCTTTTCCTATTAGTTGTTTGAGTTGAAGAAAGCGAAGTATCTGTATCGACACTACTCTCATCTATAGTAACATAGTGCGCTACCTGGAGAGGTCCACCTCCAGGATCGTCAGGGGGTTTGTTCATTTTAAAAAGTGAAAAGGAGACTTACCTACTTTAAACTGATAGTAAAACTAATGATATTTACATAAAATTAAATATTTACACAAATAAAACTAATATCGATCCTCTGTTTCGCTAAATAATAATATAAAAAGTCGCAGAACCAAAAATGACGTCCGCCAAATTTTATGTTTCCCGCGCTTTCAACCATACTTTTTTTTTTTTTTTTTTTTTCTTTTTGGCATGGGCGTTAAGCAACTGCCATGATCAAGTAAAACGAGGAAACATATTTTAGACAATAAACTAGGATTTGGAATTTGGATTGACAGGAAAATAGAGGATCAGAAAGTAATCAAAATAACATAGATACTAAAATTATAAATTATTTACAACAATAATATTTAAATAAATATATACAGAGATAATACTTAGTTATTTGTATAATATTTACAAGTGGGTTAATATTAATTTGGTATTAGATACTAAATGTATCTAACTACGCTTAAATATTAATATTATTTTCTTGAATGAATAATGAAAGAATATTATACATACAAGGGTTTAATAACAGGGTTAGAATGGATGTAGGTAAAGGAATGTCATTAGAATATAGATTGTTATATAATGATGAATGATTGTATTTAGGACAAGCAAAAAATATATGATTGAGATCTCCAATATCAGTGCCACACTCACAAACATTGCTATCTTTGATGTGTAGCTTGAAGAGGTGTTCAGGAGAATTAGTGTGACCAAGCCTCATTCTGGTGATAACAGATGTTGACAACTTATTTAATTTCACTACAGAAAACCAAGGTTTAGAAGGTATCAATGGTTGTAATTGGGAATAGGTTTTGCCTTTCACCAATGTACCACTATCCCAGACACTTTGCCATGACTGCTTAAGATGGAGTTTAGGGAGAGCAGCTAGATCATGGCAATAATTAATGTAGGGGTATAAATCACCACACTGAACTGCCTCTTTAGCACACCGATCAGCTCGCTCATTTCCAGTGATATTACAATGGCTTGGAACCCAGGCAAAGTAAATAATATGATTATATTTAAAAGTACATTTGTATAAAAGATTTCTTAAGTCTAAAATAATAGGAGGAATAAATTTGGATTTTAAAGGGAACTTTTGCAAACAATGTAGAGCACTCAGTGAATCAGTCAGAATCATACACTTGGGTAGTTTCATAATGTGTATGTATTCTACAGCTTTATAAAGTCCATAACATTCACCTGTAAATACAGATGCTTCCGGTGGAAATTTGATTTTTTGAACAATATTGTATTGTTTATGGTATACACCTATTCCAACATTACTATTATTTTTGGATGCATCAGTAAAAATCAAATGAAAATCTTGCCATTTTTCATTGATAATATTGTTAAAATATTGATTGGCATACAAAGATTGTTTATCTATACCTAAATTTACTACAACAGGCTGCAGAGTTAATGATTCATAATTGTGTTTATATAAGGGATTTATAGGGGATGTAAAAGTAAAAGGCTTAAGGCTGTGATATTTCATATAGCTGTATACAAGGGCTGGGATTGTTTTGTGTTTCCAATACTTATCTGACATTAAATCACTAAGACTAGAGAGCTTTGTAAGCAGAGGGTGATTTTGTGATTCCAAAGTGCGAAGGAAAAACCTGTCAGATAGATATTTACGTCGTAAATGTAATGGAGGTTCAGCACATTCTACTTGTAGGGCAGAAACAGGGCTGGATTTCATTGCTCCTAGAACAATTCGTAATGCTTTAATTTGAACAGAGTCAATTTTCTTTAGACCAATCTTACTACATGGTTCTAGTAAAAACATTCCATAATCCAATAAACTTCTTATTAATGCATTATACATAAGTTTTAATGTAGATGGGTGTGCACCCCACCAAACCCCAGAAACACATCTCATTAAATTGATATTACGTTCACACTTTGCTGCTATATACTCACAATGATCTAGTCCTTGGAGTTTATTATCTAGTATTATACCTAAGAATTTTGTTTTCGATTTAACAGGAATTGAACTATTTTTGTAAGTAATATTTATAGGGGGTGGAAATTTTGTGCGAGAAAATAAAACTATGGAACTTTTAGAAACAGAAATATCAAGACCATTGTTATTAAGCCAAGTCTGTAGGGATAGAATAGACATGGAAAGATTATCACAAGCCATCTGTATAGATTTGTCAGTTGAGTATAAAAGGAGGTCATCAGCATACTGAAGAACATTTACATTGCTAGTTGCTACAGTTTCTATATCATATGAGTATATGTTGTAAAGGATTGGACTTAAAACAGAACCTTGTGGAAGACCTTTATATTGTTGTCTTTTTAAATTATTAGGGTCATTTGCTAAATTAATAGTTCTATTGTATACAATATTCATAATAACATTAATTAAATAAAATGGTATGTTTAATTTCACTAGCTTATTTTTCAGAATTGATAGAATTACATTATCATATGCTGAGGATATATCTAAAAAAGCTGCTACAACAGATTTGTTATGAGTAAAAGCTAATCTAATATCAGTTATAAGTAAGCTAATATTATCTATGGTGCTCTTTCCTCTCCTAAAACCATACTGACTTTGACTTAATAAATTTCTGCTTTCAATAAACCATTCTAAGCGAAGTTTGACAAGGTGCTCTAGAATTTTCAACATAACTGATGAAAGCACAATGGGTCTGTATGAAAAAGGGTCAGAAGGGTTTTTATCAGGTTTAAGGATAGGGATAACAGAATGTGACTTCCATGTCTGAGGTATATTACCTGTAGAAACAAGGGAGTTCATAACCTTTAATAAGTATGATAGAGATTTATCAGTCATGTTATTTAAAAATGAGTAGTTAATATTATCCCATCCAGGAGTAGAGTCTTTAACATTTTGAAGGATACCTTTAAGCTCAAATAATGTAAAAGGGGAAAAATTGTCTGAAGAAGAAGTAGAAGGAAGAGAAAGGATACATTCTGGTACTGTAGGTGGAGCAAGATGATCTATCAGCTGATTTATTAACAATGGACACATTTCATTATTATTAGAAACCTTATATGCAGATCTAAATTTTCTTATGTTTAACCATACACTTGAAGGTTTTGTTTGGGGTGATAAGGAAGAGCAGAATTTCTTCCAACCTTCAGCTTTTTTCTTTTTTAATAATCGACGAGTAGTTTTTATAATATTAGTGAGAATATTAAAATTTTCTGTAGTTGTATACTGACAATAAAATTTTTCAGCAGCTTTCCTTTCCTTAATAGCGTCTGAGCACTCTTTGTCCCACCAAGGTGGCGTATTTATTTTCTTAGTTAATTGTTTTTTAATGGGAAAAGTGTTTTCAGCTGATTTTATAATTAATTGAGTAAAGGCTTCTGCACAAGAAGAGTCATTATATGAGGAAATGTTAGGCAAAACATTAACACCA
The DNA here is from genome assembly GCA_036924255.1 of Apodemia mormo. Taxonomy (NCBI): domain Eukaryota; kingdom Metazoa; phylum Arthropoda; class Insecta; order Lepidoptera; family Riodinidae; genus Apodemia; species Apodemia mormo. The sequence continues at coordinate 7,083,140 of JAUPFN010000012.1, read as the reverse complement.
ACTTCCATCAAATTATTAAACTTGTGCCAATCCGGGTTATGCAAATTATATTTGAAATATGATGTAGATTTAGGTGAAGTTTTATGATATGCAGAAGGGAAATTTATTATTATGGGGAAGTGATCACTTCCAAACGTAAATGGGAGTGTGTACCATGTCAAAGAAGGTGCTAAATTGGGACTGCAAATGGACAGGTCTATAGCGCTTTTGCCTTCGGAGGGTTTTGTGCGACGAGTGGGAGAACCGTTGTTTAAAATACATAAATTTAATTCTTCAATGACTTTCAAAAGTTCTTCACCATAATAATTACTGGAGGAACAACCCCAGGCTTGATGATGAGAATTAAAATCACCTAACACAATAAAGGGTTTAGGTAGTATGGATAATAGGTTATTAAGTTCTGTCAAAATATTCAAATTTGGATGTGGAATATAAAGTGACACGAAACAAATATTATTTACATTAACAGCTAATATAGACATATTTACAGTATGTACAGGAAGATTAACAATGGAAAAATTATATCCTTTTTTGATCATGATGGCTACACCTCCATAACCATCAGATCTATCTTCTCGGATACTAGTGTATCCAGAGAATTTAAAAGTACAACTTGGTCTTAACCAAGTTTCTGAAAGAGCCACTAAAAATGGCTCATATTTATTTAATAAGTGAATTAATTCACTTTTCTTGTTGGTGATGCTCTGCGAGTTCCATTGAAGAATTTTGGCTTGACTGTCCATGATCACCATTAAATTTAGAATAATTAATTAAACTTTCTGTCATTAAAGCAGCGTTGGACGGTGTTATTACTTCGGACTGAGATAAAAATTTAATAAAAGATATAATCATGCCTATTGAGGCTGATTCTTGATTATTGTTATTATTTTTTGTCAACAAAGTACCATTTTCTCTAGAATTAGTGGAATTATATTCATTAATAACTGAATTTTGGAAATCATAGTCATAACTCTTACTGACTTTTGTATGGGGTTTAGGTTTCTGAAATATTGTTTTTTTGTATGACCTATGGGATTGTTCTTGCGAATCTAAATTTTTTTTCAAAAGTGGATGAAGAGCAGTTTTAATAGGTGTTGAGATGGCATCAGCATATGATTTGGAGACCGGGGGATAATTTTTTGATGCCTCGGCATAAGAGACACAGTTTTGAGCCATAAACATTTTAATGTTTTTTTGTCTTAAATGTTCTGGGCATGATTTGCTAGTGGCAAAGTGAGATCCCTTACATAAACAACAATTAACATTGAAATCAGCCTCACTAGTACAAGAGTCTCCACAATGATCCTTTCCACATTTAAAGCATCTTGGGTTGGATCTGCAAGTTATTTTAGTATGACCGTACCTACAGCATTTATAGCATTGTATAGTAGGGTAAATGTATAAATCTACTGGGAGAGCATTATAACAAACGTAGACACGTTTTGGTAAAGTCTGTCCATCAAAAGTTACGACAACTGTCTCTGTTGGTTTCCAGGTAGTGTTATCATTAATAGTTATTTTACGGTTTATTCTTCTAACCTTTATTATTTTTCCACAACCAATGGGAACCTTAACATTATTAGCAATTTCCTCAGGTGACCAGTCTGAGGGAACACCTCTAATTACGCCTACTCGTGAAACGTTAAATGATGGGATAAAAGCTTTGAAGTTTTTATTTGAGAGATTAGGGTCATTAATAAAGTGGTTTGCGTCATTGTGGTCCGAAAATGATAGAGATAATCGGTTGCGTCCAATTTTCTTGAGGCTACCATCAATTATATTTTTAAAAGTATTATTTTTAAGGAATCGCCCAAACGAGACTGGATGTAGAGTAACATTATCAGTCGGAGATGTAATAACTCTTTGGACATGAATAACGTAAGGTCCAAGGTCTGTAGATTCATATTGTGTGCGGTAGTTAATATAATCTTTAGGTTTTTGGGGTTCCTTACTATTTGTTAGGGGGTTTGACCAATCTTTCATTGTAACATTATCATTTACATTATTATCACCAGTAATAAATGAGGCGCCCGAAGCATTATTTATATCTGAGATTTCAGAAACAGAGTGAGAGCACTGACAGTCAGTAGATTTCAATTCATTGTTGCGCTTTTTGCGCCGTTTATTGCAGTGTTTGCATATTTTATTAGATGTATGAGATCTTTTCCTGTTAGTTGTTTGAGTTGAAGAAAGCGAAGTATCTGTATCGACACTACTCTCATCTATAGTAACATAGTGCGCTACCTGGAGAGGTCCACCTCCAGGATCGTCAGGGGGTTTGTTCATTTTAAAAAGTGAAAAGGAGACTTACCTACTTTAAACTGATAGTAAAACTAATGATATTTACATAAAATTAAATATTTACACAAATAAAACTAATATCGATCCTCTGTTTCGCTAAATAATAATATAAAAAGTCGCAGAACCAAAAATGACGTCCGCCAAATTTTATGTTTCCCGCGCTTTTTTCAACCATACTTTAATAACAATAGCGCGTGCTCCCGCCAACTCGCACGCACAATACAGATAACGAATTCTATGATCCACAGATAACACATTGGAATTATTAGCGATGATTTCTTTTCCATCAGGAGAGCCATCTGCTTGTTTCAGCTGCGCGGGTCAGCTAGTAGTTGATAAGCATTTCTTTTTTTCAGTAAATCAAAAGAAAATTTAGGCATGTTCAAAGTACCGTTAACCACCAAAAAAATTAAAGATGAGGGCGAAACGAAATTAAATATGTCACCTGTGAAGTCAAAATATATGAGTCCATTGAAGGAGAATCCAAAAAGGTAACGAATCTTACACTTTATGGATAATTCTGTATTAATATGTGGCTCATGAATTATGAATGAAAGAATAAAATTCATGACTCATGAATGTTGTATATATTATGTATTAGCTGCAGCGTGCAGCCCTCTGTATTATAAAAGTTTTTTGCGGATCCTGCTGGGTCACCTAATTATTCTGGGATAAAAAGTAGTCTATGGGCTATTCCACATTATCATCATCTACCTGTGTGCCGAATTTCATTCAAATCCGTTGAATAGTTTTTGCGTGATTGAATAACAGACATCCATCCAAACGTCCAAATTTTCGCATTTATAATATTAATATAGATTGTATTTTTAGTGAATCCCATTAGAAAAAACGCATACTCCTGGGATAGCCAGCCTGCACACAGGCTTGACTGAATTGTAAACTGAACACAGTCTACGTGTAAAACAAATTGTAATGTAAACTTGTTTACTTGACGAGGTTACAAAACTATAGAGATTATCTATTAGATGATTAGTAGATGAGCCTAGCAAACAATTGGTCCGTCCATAGAAAGATAAAGTAAATGAATGAGGTATTCGGTTTTTTTTTTAAAGCCGTATACGCAGTGCTAAAGCATAATAAAAAGCTTGACAGATTCGCGTATCAATTACAGAAGAGGCCAATCAGATACGATTTTATAACGCGCATGCGTTATTATAGAGAAATGCATATACCTTTGATGTTTATAGGCGATGGGTGACTTATGCATGTGGCTTTAAACCTCGCCACAAGATAGCAACGCACCATTAACATCTTTGGTGTTTATAGGCGATGGTTGATTCTTTCCATCAGGAGACCCATCTGCTTGTTTACTATCTTATGACATAAAAAATACCGTATATTTTATGTTTTACTCTATCTATCAACAGGATATATTTAGGTTTTACATACATATGTGCTTAAGATCGTCTACTTTATCTATACTGTTTGACTGGATAAAACTGTACTGTACTGTAAAAATGGACTGTACATATTGAGGGACATGATAGTTAATAGCCATATGTGACCATTGAGGAAACAGACCGGAGACTGATTCTGTATAGCCTTTATATTTACACGAGATTGGAATATGCTTCTTGAGTCTGTGTTCCCTGACGAGTACAACCTGGGGATCTTCAAAAGAAGAGTAAGAGAGGTATATTCTAGGGGAGCGCGTTCCATCTTAGGCCGCTTAGCTTACCCATCAGGCGAGATCATGGATAAGCGCTTCCCTATCGATACTAAAAAAAAGGTTATATAAGTAATATATATTAGGGTGGTCTTTAATAAATAAAATTTTTGCGACGCCCCCTAAAAAGCTTCTTTTTGATGAAAAAACGCTGGGATTTTTTTAAATTCAAAACAACACTTGCCTCTACACGATCTAAGTTAATTTTTGGGCATGATCATTTTTTCTCTGAAAATATCTTATTACATTTGAAGTAATTATTTTTGGAGATTTAAAAATAGTTAACAATGAAACACCTTCACTGTTATCATTTTAAGTTATGAATTTTAAATGAAACCACTATAAGAAGCTCAATATACTTCGTCATTCAAGCTCATGCTTCAATGTTCCTTCTATTTTTAGGCTTTTTGTACGTCTGTGAACAGTAACTTATGAATTATTTTCACAAAAATGCGTAAAAAAATTTCAGGTTAGAATATACACACATGCGCGCGCATAAACTCACGCACACACTGATATGCTCTGAAAGCACATCCCATTGCATGCATTTCTTGTTTTAACTTATACCAATTAAGTTATTCTTTAAAATATTCACGTATCTGGATATATAACGCCATCTGTTATTACTACTTTTTAAGTTTTAAAAATTGAATAAGTTTTGTCTCGGACGTTAACAGATATTCATCGCCGTCTAAAGCCAGCAATATAAACCCTGCGCCCAATGCTGGTGACGAGAGTATATCATTATTGCAACACGTGAAAATATTAGAAGAGAAGGAGAACGCTTTATATGAGAAACACCCTATCAGGTAAATAAGTGTCAGAGTAATGAATGTGGAGGAAGAAAGCACATATGGCGCTCGGTTCTCTTTGCCTACGCTGTAAGGAAATGGCCTGAAGATATGTGTGAATGTATGTAATTTAGTAAAACTAGGTATTGTTTTGCCATAACGATGCGATTTTAAGGCATTTTTTGCTTTGCATTACTCTTTAGCGGAACCTATCGTCGTCGAGAGTTGTTTTTCAAGAAATAAGATAAACAAGTAGGGATAACTTCCACATCAATTTGCCTAGGTGTTTGATATCACCGCTTTACCTATTCTTGTCGCAATAGCGTCAGTGCTTGTCGTTTTCCGGTTTGAAAGGTAAAGTAGCGGGAAGACTAATACATGCCATACATGGCATTACCATCCTGCCACACGAATAGCAACGCACCATTAACATCTTTGGCGGCTATAAGCGATGTTTTTCCATTAGAATAGCCGTCTTGCTACCTTGTCATAAAAAACATGCCCGGTACTGAATATATATCCAACTATCCCGATTATAACCCATGTTGGTCCGTCCCCTTTGAAGAATATAGCCATTGCTATTCTGCCAGGCAGTTAAAAAGAGAAGAACGTGTGTATTTTGTAACAATTTTTGTAAATTGTCCACCGATATCATTATTATTATTACTTAGAATAATGAGAAAATAATTGATTTTGAAGTAATCGACAAAAATGGAAATTTAATCTCAAACCCTAAACTGGTTGCAAACATTTTCTATAATTATTTCATTGAAGTGACTAACAGTAAAATACCTAATCTTAACAGTAGTATGTTCCTAGCACAATGATGAAATTATTAAAAAGATCTCAACACATAATTAAATTAATTATATAAAATAATTATAACACATATAACAAAAATAATTTCTCTAGTTCTGGCATATCTTGTTAACATTTCTTTTATTCACAGAATATTACCTGTCAAATTTAAAATAAGTATTACACCTATACACAAAAAAAGAAAATAAAAAAATGACGAAAATTACAGACCTATCACACTTAAATTTGCTCCAATATTCGCAAAATTGTTTGAAAAAAGTAATGTATTGTCGCATTATACTTTCTTAAATAAACATGAAATACTAGCTAAAGAACGAAATGGTTTTTAAAACAAAAGTCAACGACGACATGTTACAGAAGCCATTGACTCGCGGAAAGCAGCACTGACTATCTTCTTTGATATGTCAAACGTTTTTGATTTATTGGATCATATTTTATTAAGTAGATGTGAGCGTTACGGCTTACGAGGGCCAGTTTACAGATCGATTTAATCCTTTTAGTTCGTAAACAATACACCGAAATAATAAAACCTTATAAATATGTTACTGTTAGCTCACACAAATCGAGTTATGAAGCTAATAATACTGGTGTACCTCCAAGGAGTTTTCTAGGTCTTCTTTTATTTTTAATATATAGAAATGACATCTCCCAAGTATTACAAATGATAAAGTTGTATTGTTCGCAGATGACATATCAGCCACGATAAGTCAGTAAGTACAATATTAAGAGTCTGGAAAGCAAAGTTAAAGAAACTGTACAAAAAATAGTAAATTGGATAGAGATTAACTAGTCAAAAGTACACACACACATATCTTCACGACAGATCCCTTACGCAGTAGGCAGAGCGAACCGAGTGATATACATCACGATCTTTGCAGGCTTGTTTCGCTTCCTCCACATTCATCACTCTCTTCATACACACACGCCTGTTGTGAAGACTAGTTAAAAGTAAATTTTACAAAACCATATTATATGCAATTTTTAAGTACAAAGGTAACTTTCTAAATATAAAAGTTAAATGTAAGGGTGAAGTAATAAAACCAGGGAAGAAAACAAAATTTTGGGTATTTATTTGGACAAATATCTTAACTGCCTCCCATTCACGTAATTGAGGCAAAGCGCTTAGGGCTTTCACACACATAAACACAATGATAGAACGTCGAGACGTGCTGCGACGCGGCATAATACGTAAGAAAATGTGTAAGTGTCTTAAATTCTTCGACTCACTTGCGGATTGATTATGTGAATTAGGCCCCTGGAAAAGACATGATGGGCACTTAACAAATACGTTTATGCTCTTGGTAAACTTAGAAATACGGTAGATAAGAAAGCTATATTAGTTTCTTACCATGGATTTGTTGGGTCTATTTTAACACATGGTCTACTTTTATTGGGTAATTCCACTCATGTCAATCGAATTTTTATTGCACAATAAAGGGTCTTCGTAAAATGTGTGGTTTGTGGTGTATGCCTGTCTATTTGTTAAGAAAAATCCTAGAATTTATCAACCGAAAGTAATGTTAATGATACAAGTCAAGAGATCCCAGTAAAATTAAATTATCATTGTGCAACAGCAGCATCCTCCAAAAGAATTGTTACTTGAGACGGTGGTGTCAGCGTGGGCGGGGTGAAGATCTTCAACCTCCGTTACGTAGACGATACGACATAATTTTGCATGCCGCTATACGGTGAAAATAGGACACCTAATTTATTAATATACCAATTGTTACTCTGTGCCCTATTTTGAGCAAATAAATGATTATTATTATTAGGGTTACCCCAAATTGACGCAGAGTCGAAGCGAAGAGCGTCATGTTTTTAAACTTTGAAGTATATATAAATACTTCAAAGTTTAAAAATAATATATAACAAATTTGTAAGTTACATTACAGGGATAACCCTAGTATGTAACGTACAAATTTGCTTCATTTGTTCGATATCAACAAAGTGTCGACGCACGAAATCGCTTGTCGACTCGCGGTGTTGCACGACTTGGTGTTTTTATAACACAAATTTCACATGGTTGCGCTGATTCGTTTTACGAACTTCCTGGCACAATGGTAGATAGATTATTCGACGTAAGGGGTCCTAACCAACATGGGGTAAACTATAAGAATTATATTCATAATGATTGTATAAGATTTAGATCAAATTATTGTATTACATTAAACAGTTTATTATCATATTTTGACTTTATAGTATAAAAAGTGTTTAAAATTATAAAAATATTTCTGTAGCCCAAGCAAGCGACCTTTGAGCGAAAACTTAAACATCGTGAATCAACTTGGCGACAGAGACTCCAGCATGTCCATCCTACAGGCCAATCCCAGCAGTACCAAAACCATACCTGCCTTAGCCATTGCACAGGCTGTTAAAAGCGCGGATAACGTTAATAAAAGGTAACAAGAGATATTTAAGTTAAAAAAATTATACTATTGTTACGTACTCGGGTTCGCAATTGTAAGAAAACACACTTATATTAAATCCGTGTATTTACACAACACAACACAACGTAATACTAAAATACACTTTACACACTATTCACTCGCTGTACTATCCCTGAACATAGAACACTACACAATAAAACACTTCCCGATTCGGTATACTCACTTGATGTATCGCTCTCGATCGCTTGATAAAAACTGACTTGTGTTTGTCAACATCTCTGTATTTATAGGCAGGGGAAAGTCCTAGCTGGATCCAGAAAAATCTAAATGTATCGGGAAACAATGAATCACTTCTTATCGTAAACATGTTATGAGTCATAAATCCTAGTACACGCTACTTTCAACCTTATGCTATATCCCACAAAGTCCATTATGGCATAGCCCAGGTCAACTAATTGTTTGTCAATAGGAGTAGCTATCTCTTTCTTTTATTTCTAGATAGTTACCGCGCGCGCGCTCCAATTCTACACGCTTCTAGATTATTCGTAACTATTAATATTATAAATGTGCAAGTTTCTATGATTGCAATATGTTTATTTGTAAGGATATGGGTGATACAAGTTATTAAAATTAGTCAAAGTTACCAACATATTATACCATGATATAGTGTGCAAATATTTAAAAAAATAATCATACATTCTTGTTCATAGTTTAAGAATTTTTATAGCCACTATTTATTTACACTTTTCTTGATAGTTACATTAGTTATATTAAATTGAAATTGTATCAAATTATTTTTATTTACATTTATTAACAAATTCAAGAAATATTCTTTTCATGCATTTTTGATGAGTCGGTTTCCTTAGAATTTCTATCAAGACTCTCGCTTTTAACGAGATGTTTAGCAGTACGGCAGTTGGTTAGTTCTTAAAAAAGCGCCATGGAGTTATGAAAAAAAATTCTTTCTCGAATTGTCTGTATCGCTGCTAGCCTTCTGGTCCTTCAAAGCTTCAGACTGCTCAACCAAAGTTTACATTTGGACTGGTTAGACTGTACGCCCTCCGCTCTAAAGCTATCTCTTCTAATACCAAACCTTAGTTAAGGTGGGGGAGGGTTATTATCAACCGACTAAAAAACGGCTAACTGCGAGTCGAGTTCCGTACCATCAGCAAAAAAAAATACGAAAAAATTACGTTTGTTGTATATTCTCTTTAATATCTAATTTATTTTTATTTAAATATTCATTTTGAAAGGTAATATACAAATAAATATTCTGTGAAAATTTTAAGCGTTTACTTGTTACCGTTATTAATATTGAGCAAAAAAACACGGTTATTGTATGGAGCCCCTATATTTTCTTTATATTCCTTCCTATAATTTTTTTTATTTTTTTCATTTTTTATTTTTAGTGTTTGTTGTTATAGCGACAACGAAACTATATAATTTGTGAAAATTTCAGCTCTCTACCTATCATGGTTTATGAGATACGGCCTAGACAAATACCTCTAGACAGACAGACAGACTAGACTCTAAAAAATAGACAGACAGACAGACAGCGGAGGCTTAGTAATAGGGTCCCGTTTTTACCTTTTAGGTATGGAACCCTAAAAATAAAAACTGTTTTACGAATAGTAAAAATGATCCTTTTTTAATTATTTGTTGTAATTTACTAAAAAAAACTCCCTAATATAAAAAATAAACTAAATATTCCGATCCCAGGAATTATAGATATTTTTTCCCGGGTCTGGGCAACGTGAAAACCCCGAGAATTCCGAAACCCTAATATGGGTGTGATTTTTTTTTAAATTCATTTGATTAACGTGATAAGTGTTTCAAGATGTACTTAATATCAAAGGAATGTTTCGTTTTGTAGAATCAAACCAGACAATGGAGAGCCGATGTACAAGGAGCCTACAGTCAGGAAAAAGGCAGAGAAAAAGGCTTTGCCCGGATGGAGCTGCAATGAATGCTATTTGGTAAGTTTTTTTATGTAACAACATAGAATAATAACGCATAGAAACCGAGTCGACCCGCGCAATATTAAGCCATTTCAAAGAAGCCTGAAAAGGCTTCTTACGTTCGCCGGCCCCTCAGGCATGCGACACGTGCCACGCGGAGTACAGCTCTCGCAATTTCAAAAAATGTGAGTTACTGTGTGGGGAAATGCTGTCACCGTGCTTCACAAAAGCGTATTTAGGACTTGAAGATAACATTTCACCGATAAAAACTACTTGGCATCGGATATTTTTGTATAAAATCCAAACAAATAAATCATAAATATCTAAGTAGAACGATATTCAAAATGTTGCCAGCCAAAGGGAAAAATATTCTACCACGTATTTGTTTTTACCTATTTTCATTATAATTAATAATATGTGTATTCCTATTTCATGTGCGATATTACATAGCCTGGACTTTGCTTTTGCATAAAAAATAGTTTTTAAGTGTTGAGACTCACCCCTTATACTGACACAAATATTACAAATCCGTTTGTCAGACCAATATTATAAAGCATTTATTCGTATATAATGAGGACTTTTAGAAGACAAAAAAAATGTTCCAACTAGCATTCTAGATGCCACAGTGACCATCAGAAAAAACTCTGTCACTACCAAAGTTATTTTTTTTTTAAATTTTCTTATTAAATAATATGCCATCGTACTGCATTATTTCGTATTGCTTAGTGTCAAGTAGTTTTATTAGCGATATTTTCGACTTTTATCCACGAAAACATGTAGGGTAACGTGCCCTAAAATCGGTCTGCGCCTAATGTCGACCTCCTAATATGTTTATACTGATAATTAAGCTAATATTCCACATAACTTTTAAGAACGCGGGCAAGACTTCATACATCGTTTTTTAATTATTATCTTAAAGTTTAATGTGTTTCTTAAGATTCTATATCAACTGCTTAATTTATCCGCATTTAATAAATATTTTTTTAACTTGGGGAATAGTAGTTAAATAAAGTTGGAATTTAGGTAAGGTTAACGTAAGCAATCAGTTCTCTCCTTAGTAGTCTGTGGTTAGATATTTATCTTGTCATTGGGTGTCTTCAGTACAACAGCTGTTAATCTCAGAAATTTAAGTTAGGTTGACAGAATTCTGAGCTAAGTTTTTGCGAAGACACTTTATAGGTACTTAAAAGAACAAAAAATAAATTAGCTTTAACTATTCTTTAACACAAAAACAGGGAGAATTTTTATTTGATACTAATAATGAAAATTAAAATATATAAACTTATTGCTGTTTTAATGAAAATGTAAATTAAGTTTTATACAATGATAACACTTAAATTTGATGATGGAATTCAATCAAATTAAAGTCTCAATATTTTTTATATAATTGTTCCTAGCGATATATTTTATGTAATTGATTTAACAACCGTAGAAAATTATTCTAGTTTTATTCTAGTAGTGAAAAATAAAACTTTGAATATCAAGTGCCTTTAAATTGTTTCCTTTCTTTGACTACAACTTAATAAAAATAAGTACCCTAAAATAGTTATATTGAAGATTATTTGATATAGACAAAAAATAATTTATATAAATCGTTTTATTTAAAAAAATATCACAATATTGAATATTTCATGCTCATTTCTCTTAATTTTGAGGACCAGCAAGTAACGATCTAATGTAATTTTTACATATCAAATTTTTTCTGCGTAGTTTTAAAGAGACTAAAATATCAATTTATTTCATTTATTTTATGTCTCAAAGAAAGAGACTCAAACATTAAAATTGGTGACCATTTAGATTTTTTTCTTTTCAGTTTTTATCAAATTAAAAAGATCATTTAAATACATATCATAAAAAATTGAAGGCATATTATGTTTACAAAAGTTATTTAATAAAATTAAAATAAATTTTAATGCAAAGTCAATACCTTATTTCAATTTCAAACATCCTTAACTGGCTAACATTAGAGAAAAATGGCTCTGAAATTAGGGAAACATTGACCGACAATAGAAAAGAAACCAGGATAGAGAGGGTCAATCATTTAAAACTTAACACGTTTACATATTTTTATTTCGTTGTTGAAATCAATTCGAAACATCAATAGTGTAAAATTTAAATATTGATTAACACGAAAAAGAGAATTAATATTTTCTTCCCGATAACGGTTTAAGCCTAATAGGGTCCGAAAGTTACGTATTTGGTTAGGCGGCCGAAATTTGGCTATTTTACCCTATACATTTCTGCATCACTGAGATTAAATTTAATTTTTAAAATTTTAAATAAATAATTTGATTATTAAGTATACATATTTTCGTGTCACAATTTGCACAAAAACGAAAAAATCCAAGGTGAAATAGCTTTGGAACGTAGAATTATAACACGTAGAAACCGAGTGGGCCGCGATGTTTTAATCCATTTCAAAGTAGCCTTAAAAGGCTACGCATGCGCTTGCCGTCCGCTCAGAATCGCGATACAGGTCATACGGAGTGCAGGTCTCGCAATTCGAAAAAAATATGACTTACTGTGTTGTTAAAGGCAAAAAAAGACAAATAAAATAAATGCTGAATTATCAAAAAGTACCCTCGAGCTAAATTATTTTCATAAGACTTAGTATAAATAACAGTTAAAGTAAATACAATAATTGATTTTCTTAACATTAAGGTCTAACTAAAAATATTGTGCGCAATTTTTTTTCCACAACTAGCAACTGTATAGTGATAAGTTATGTGTTTCAAATTATCTATTTTTAGTCGATTTACATAACAGAAAAATTATAAATTGTAAGTATTTACCTGTGAAATATTCACTTTTTTGTTTTTCTAAGGTGTTAGAATACTTCTTTATAATGCAATAAGTCATTTCGAATTATTTTTCGTGAACTGTGTCCGATATAACCTGATCTTATTAAGCATTGACAACTTGCAAAACGAATTGAGCCGTTTCTGGCTCAGTTTTATCTACTCGTTTTTTGTGGTTTCTAGGCGTTATTATTCTAAGATCAGAACCAAAATAGTTGCGGACGCTAGGTGGTGCTCAAGTCGTGCACAGAGCCAATAGTAGCCAATATAGTACGTTTAGCTTAAAACATTTTAATTTTTTAAGTTGATTTAAATAAATACTTGATTAATAAGTATCTTATTAATTTTTACCTTAAAACGTTCGTCTATAACGTAAATATTGTTTCTGCTTGCCCACCCATTTGCTAATTTTCAAGCTAGTTTAAGGTTTAGAATCATGGCAAGATTTGTATGAAAGTTAAAATAAAAAAGGTTCCAAGGTAATAGCTTTGAACAAACATACATACACATACACGCACACAGACATACACATAATAACACACAAGTATTTGCCAAGCAATGTATTTCAAAGATTTGTATGATATAGGATAATATATTAGTAGATACATATCAATAAGGTTTTTTTTTGTAAGAATTCCTTCAATCACTGTTTTTATAACTTAAATAACGTAAATTCGTATTGACCATATTTTTTATTTACGCTCGGTGCCGGTTGGTTACCGCTGTTTAATTACTGAAATTTAAAAAAAAATCTTGAGAACCTCTAAAATATTTTCCTGTAATTCTACTCATTTTACCTCACCAGAATAAAAATTGTAAGTTCTAAATTTTCTATATGACTAATAATACTATTGGAAAGACAGACACTCTTTATTTCAGTGAGGTAAAAATATTTTAAATCACAAATAAAGCACAAAAACTAAAAAAATATAAGGTTAAATAGCTTTGGAATCATCTTGAGAACATCTAGAATATTTCCCGGCATTTAACATATTTTACCTAACCGAATAAAAAGTGTAAGTTTCAAGTTTATACTAAATGATTAATAATGTTATAGTATGAAAGATTATTTGTATACCGGTCAGGTAGATATATTTTAAATACCGTCTTGGGAAAATATTTATTTACTTGCAACACTATTCGAGTCTTTGGAGTCTTTGTGTGCGTGACGACGCAAGTGATTACACGAAGCTTACACGGACATTGACACGGTTTTGGCCTAAAATATGAACGAAGCGTTGAATGCAATTATCGCTCTAAGCGTTATTACTCTATGTGTAACAAGCAAACAAACATGGCTCTCCTGAGGGAAAAAGATAACCGGCTTACCTTACGCTCCAAACCAGAACACGACAATGACAAACTTTAAAAACATAAAGAAAATTATCGACACGCAGGATTTGAACCTGCGACCCTCTCCCGAAAGCCGGCAGGCTCTACCACTGAGCTTTGTCGTTTTTAATGTTTTTCAAGTTTTCCCAAGCACGGGGTGAGTGCTATAACACAAAAATAACGACAGTGACAAGCATTGACGCTATTCCTGCCATAATAGCGTCCACGATTATCACTCCTGATGTCAACCATCGCCTATAGACACCAAAGATGTTAATGGTGCGTTGGTATCCGTGTGGTGGGATCGTATTGGTCCCGGGCTCCTTTAAAGAATAGACCAACTGCCGTTCTGCCACGCAGGTCGTAAAAGGCGACCGAGTGGCTATGCGAGTCACTACCATCGTGACTAATAGGTGGTAGAGTTCTGCATTATCTTGCCCGGGTCTGGTACTACCGCCTTACACATTCCTGCCGCAACAGCGTCAGTGCTAGTCGCTGTCGTGTTCCAGTTTGGAGGGTAAGGTAACTGGTAAACTTATGCATGTGCCATTAGACCTCGTCACAAGATAGCAACGCACCATTAAAATCTTTGGTGTCTATAGGCGATGGGTGACTCTTTCAATCAGGAGATCCATCTGCTTGTTTGTTATCTTATGATAAAAAAATATCTGTCACATATGTAGTGTATGTAATGTTTATTTTTATTAGTCGAAGTATATTTAAAAATATTAGGTTTTTCAATCCTCCACATTGTAAACTTGACCTGCCAAATTCGCTTAATTGTTTAAAAGTGGTGCAAAGTTTTTGCTTTTAGTTGATATTGTACCAGAATAAGCCATCGTCGCATTCTAATTTTATTTAATTACTAGCTGCATAGTGCAGCCCGCTGCTTTATAAAAGTTGTTGTCGAATCCCGCGGGATCATCTCATTTTTCTGGGATAAAAAGTAACCTATGTGCTATTCCAGGTCATCATCGTTCTGTGTGCCTTTTTCGTTCAAATCCGTTTTGTAGTTTTTGCGTGATTGAGTAACAAACATCCATCCAAACATCCATACTTTCGCATTTATAATACTAGCTGCAGCGTGCAGCCCACTGCATTATAAGTTTCTGGTGAATCCCGCGGGATTATCTAATTTTTCCGGGATTAAAAATAACCTATGTGCTATTCCAGGTCATCATCTACCTGTGTGCCAAATTTCATTCAAATCCGTTCAGTAGTTTTGCGTGATTTAGTAACAAACATCCATCCAAACATCCAAACTTTCGTATTTATAATATTAATATAGATTTATTTATTTCCAATAGTTTTACGATGAGCTATACAAAGACGACCCAGAGATGCTCGCAAAGAAAATGGAGGAATGTTCCAAACACAGAGGAAAGAATAACCCTGTCAGACCTTCCACTCCGGGCGGTTATTGGAATCCGCGCTGGGACGTGCCTGAGGACACGGAGGAGTTCAACCGCAGGAATAATGCTGTGTGACACCAACCATGCACCGGAATTGCTACAGATTATCTGACACTAACTTCAAGTGGTAGTGGCATAGTTTGCCTTGGCCTTAGCGAGGCCCCGTGTAAAAATTTATTTGGGGGCCCTTATGAAGGCCCCCACAAAAGAAAAAAATGTTTGCATAACATTAAAAGAAATAATTATTTTCATCGTTATCTGTCACTTCCAAAAATTTTATGCATACAAACCACTAGTAGTAGACCAGTAATTCAGTGGAAACGATTTTTAAAAACTTGTAACAAATATTTGGAAGATAAATTAAATAGTCTTTATAAAAGGGCCATTGTGACAGGACTCCTCCTCTCTCAGACAGTGGCCCTGTTATAAAGACTACGGAAAGCCTTAAAATTTTATAAAATGATGAAAAAGAAATTTTAAATTCGAGTGTTTTCGTTTCCTTTTTCATTTTCTGCTTTCTTCTGAAAATTTTCTATAAGATTCTATATTTTTTGATTCCATCAAAAAGTAGAGATTCGACGAAAAAAACCCGCATCGATTTTTTAAAAATATCATATTTTGACGTGGGAATTTTCGACTGAAAATTATAATGTATTTTTTATTAAATCAAAATGAAGGGAAAAATAAAAGTTTCAAATAAAAAAATTACAGTACATTTGAGACATAAAAAGGTAATTTTTTACCAATTTTTGTGAAAAAAAAATTTGTGGAAGATAAAAATAAAAAAACAAAGTCAGTTTTTGAATTGTTTGCATAATTTTGAGGTTATGTATTTATTTTGAAAAAAGGGCACATACAAAAGTTTTAGATCTTCATATTGCCGACAACTTTGCCACTAAACTTGTTTCAATAGGACTCATAATCAATCGACTCGGAACTCAAATCGCCCGTAAATTCTTTTTCGTCTTATTTGACTATATTTTCTTCCATTTCCTGGTGTTTCGTCATGTTCAAAATTATTTTCACTTTTAGTTAATTTGATAGGCTTCGGCCCCAGTCTAAATTGTATAATAGTCGTGATTTTGTTGCTTTATAATGTTCGCAGTTCTAAGTTTTAAGTAAAATTTAATATTTATTAATCACTTTAAATTGGGAAGAACTAACTCAAAAATTCTTTTATCTATAGCAGTGGTTCTTAACCGGTGGTCCATGGACCATAATTGCTAAAAGGTTAAGAAACACTCACCTATAGAGATGAAAGAATTTTTAACGTTGCATCTGAAGTTTATCTCATACAATAAAATATACACATTTTTATATTAGTTTAGATAAGTTAAGATGGTCTAAACTTTACCTCACTAGGAATTTAAACAGGTACAATTTTATGAGAATAATTACAATTAGCATGTACAGTTTCTGTGATACTACTTTACTTATTTTTATAACTAATTTGTAATAAAAATTAAGAAAAATAAGTATTTTATTTCAGAGAGTAATCATACCAAAAAAAACATGACACACACAACGCAACTAAAGAGATTACAGAAAGCTCAGCCGATGGTAAGTGATCACTGATCAAGTTGCCAATGAACATCCAATGAACCAGAGGTGTTGAAGACATTTTAAGAATGAGTAAGCTATTATCTCGAAGGTTCCGTATTCATAATGGATTCGATAGTTCCGTATTCATAATACGGAACTATCGAACTCTTCGAATCGATAACTTACATCTCTCTATAATGATCAAATGACTGAGAAGTAGTGCTACCTATCTTCGACATTAGGAACCCAAACAGATCAAATGGTATTCCTACAAAAGTTCTGAAAAGTGCGAAATAGTAATGATGACGCCATTTAATAGGTTGAATAGCATAATTGTCAGCTACTGAAAAAAATGCATTTAATGTCATATAATTAATCATTTCCTTTTGACAAAGACCAGACTGTACAGCCTACTTCTATAAAACGTAGTGATTGTATACTCTTTGTACCTACTTCTAGTCAGTAGCGCCGTTGAAGTGACGGTCAGCAATGGATAGACGCTTTACATAGGCCAAGGGTTGCCAAACTTCTTTTTTCTCATAGACCACTTTCAAAATTTTGCGGGTTCCGGTGGACCCCCTGAATCTAAATTTTTACCATACTCTCAAAACTTACAGAAAATATGAAGATTAGATCTAGCTATGGAAATTTGCGCTGCACCTGAGTTCTAACCGTGAATTAACAGTTTTCGAAAAAAAGTGAGAATTGAATGGGTAATTATTAATAGTGCCTTTTATTTAAGTTTATTCCCTTACAACACCTGCACATATTACTACTGGAAGTAGCCAATAGTCCAATCTCTAAAGAATACGAATGCGTTTGCATCATGTCCAATTAGTGCCAGCGTGATATTATGTAGGTCACACTATAAGTTTTGCGTAACTTAAAAAGACAACATGTTATAACCAAAATATTATGTTTATTGCTTTTCAAAATAATCTCCTTTACATTTTAAACATTTTTTCATGCGATTGAACCATTTTTTAAAACAGGAGGACCACAGATCTGAAGGCATGTTTTCTACGTGCTGATTGAACGCTATCGCTGCCTATTCGGAGTTGGTAAAAGTAAAACTCTCATCAAATCTTTGATTTTGGGGAAAATACAGAAATCACAGGGTGCTAGGTCGGGGCTATGCGCAAGATGAGTGACGAGATGTACTTTTTCGGAAGCTAAAAATGACTGTTTTGTTGTCTGTGTGTGAAGAAGCGTTATCATGGTGTAGGAGAATGCGCCTTTTGAGTCGTCTTTCGCGAACTTTTTCTAACATCCTGAGTAAACAAATGGTAGAATAACACTCGGCATTAACACTATTTTGATTTTCAAGTGGAATTGTACAGATGGGACTCGTAGCTGAGAAAAAAAACGCAATCATTTTTTTACCAACGTTTCTCGCCTGTCTCACTTTTGTTGGCCTGTTCTCATTTTCAAACACCCATTCACAAGATTGCTGTTTTTTTTCGGGTTCAAAACAATAAATCCACATTTCGTCTCCTGTGACAATGTCATAAACAGCATTAGAATCGCCGTGTTGGTCCCGGCCTCCTTTGTAGAATAGGCCAACTGCCGTTCTGCCAGGCAGGTCGTAAAAGGCGACTGATTGGCTATTGAGTCACTACCATCGTGACTACTAGGTGGTAGAGTTCTGCATTGTCTCGCCCGGGTCTGGTACCACCGCCTTACCTATTCCTGCCGCAATAGCGTCAGTGCTTGTCGCTGTCGTGTTCCGGTTTGGAGGGTAAGGTAGCCGGTAAACTTATGCATGTGGCATTAGACCTCGCCACAAGATAGCAACGCACCATTAACATCTTTGGTGTATATAGGCGATGGTTGACTCTTTCCATCAGGAGACCCATCTGCTTGTTTGCTATCTTATGATATAAAAAAAAAAAAAGAATGTCCGTGGTCGTACTTCAGTAGCATCTGTGAGCATCACTCCACGCGAGCCCGCTTCTGCTCCGCTGTCAGTTCATGGGGGATCTAACGACAACAAAATTTCCGAACTTTCAATTCTTTATGTAAAATTTTCCGGGGGTTTTCTTATGTATGTCCGGGGTAAACTCAAAAAGTACCCACTGTATGGATTTACTTCAAATTTTGCATGAATATTAATAATAGGTTGGGTTAACATATAGGCTACATACTGTAACATATAGACACCCCTTTGCTGCACAGAAATTAAGTTTTATACAGTGTACTAAAATAATCTTATTATGTAAGTATATCAGGGAAGACCAAGACTGACATACAATGATCAGATTGATCGAGTACTGTCCGAAGGTGGTGTCAAGTCTTCCCAACCGGCATGTGTGTATCTACATATGATGATTGTTTTTTTTATTATTGATAGGTAAGCGCTTGACCTCCATCTCGCCTGATGGTAAGCTAAGATGAGGCCTAAGATGGAAAACGCTTCCCTAGAAGGTACCTGTTCACTCTTCTCTTGAAGATCCCCAGATTGTACTCGTCTGGGAACACAGACTCAGGAAGCACGTTCCAGTCCTTTGCAGTTCGAATGAAGAATGTTGAGTCGAACTGCTCTGTCTGGGTATGTGGAACGTCCACCATATGGCGATGCCTAGAATCTGTGCGCCTCGACGATCGATAGAAAAACAGGTATGGCAGAATCAAATCGTGCAATTCTGCAGTGCATATAGCGCAGCGTGGTATTTGGCAGATCCATCCCAGAGGTGAGAGCAGTATTCCATGCACAAATTGAGTTGTGCTTTATAAAGGTTGAGCAACTGTCCCGGGCTGAAACTGTCTCACCTTCGCCAGAATACCAAGCTTTTTTGAGACAACTTGGGCTTTAGATTCGATATACAAACCAAAGTTGAAAAATGCCTACTGCATTAAGGTGATACCAAGGAGCTCGAGGTGGTCAGTTATCGACACGGACACACCCTGGAAAGACAGAGATAGATGGAACGGACTCCATTTAGCGGAGAATAGACATGCCTGGGTCTTAGTTGCATGAAACTTGACCAGATTGGCATTGCCCCAATCGGAGACTGCCTGTAAGGACAGGTTCATACGATCAACCATTGCCTCTGAGAGACTGGATCTGTGCCGTACTGGCCGGCGCACTGGATACGTAACTCTCCACATATTTAATATGTGGAGGAAGCGAGACAAGCCTGCAAGGGTCGTGATGTATGGCCATCGGCTCTCTCTGTCTACTTAATATGTATAATAAGTCACTTTGTTTTTCCATGATGGACTGCGTAGCTACTGAACCCATTTCAATAATATTTTGTAGATGTCTACTGTTTGGTCCAACTTAAAACGTAGGATAGTTTTTGACTGGCTGCGTTTCCGATTCGGTAGTAGTTTTAAAAAATGTTGATGTGTCAAAATAACTTTTTTTTTAATAAAAAGTTTTTATCAAATAAAGTTCTTCTGATTACTGATTACCTTAATTAACCCCCCCCCCCCTTGAGAGGGGGGGGTTTAATACTAAAATATTCAATACAAGTAATTCATATGGCAAAATGTTTGCCGGGTCAGCTAGTTGTCTTATAGATTTGTACATTCTCTTTTCACTTCACTCAACTGACAATACAATGGGTGAGTACAATGGGAGAAAAGAGCTATTAAAATATGTTAGGTTTTTTTATATCATAAGATAGCAAACACGCAGATGGGTCTCCTGATGGAAAGACTCAACCATCACCTATAGACACCAAAGATGTTACTGGTGCATTGCATCTTGGGGCTAGGTCTAACGCTAAATGCATAAGTTTACCGGCCACTTAACCCTCCAAACCGGAACACGACAGTGACTAGCATTGATGTTATTGCACCAGGAATATATAAGGCGGTGATACCAGATGCGGTCGAGCCGATGCAGAACTCTTACCACCTAGTAGTCCCGATGGTATTGAAGGGCTTAGCCACTCTGACGCCTTTTACAACCTGCCTGGCAGAACAACAGTTGGCCTACTCTTCAAAGGAGCCCGGGACCAACATGGGGAAAATCAATTCAAATCCTCACATATAAATCATATCGCTGCTCTAGTTCAATAGTAAGACATTTTTAGTGAAGTGTGTTTTCAATTATTCTCAATTCAATGTCTGAATGTTGACCATTGCTGGGTAAATATTCTCAATTCTATGTCTGAATGTTGACCATTGCTGGGTAAAATAATACATAATTATTTATAGGAATAATAATTTGGTCCAAAAAATTATTAGTTTAACCTGTATTTAAATAAAAGATTTGTTGACTAAAAACATAAGCGCAACAGGGCTAATGGATAAAAATAAAATAACTGCATTGCTACTGTGCCAGTCCCAAAATAAAATGACTTACAAATATATGTGGGTGTAAGGTGAAACAAACATTGATGTTATAGAACACATTTTATTCTCAATAAAACAGAATATTATAATTTTCCACTAGCTTACGTTAAAAATCAAAGGAAATTGAAATTAAGATTAGTTTTGTAAAATCATAAAAAAAGACACTATTGCAATATGTTATCAACGGTTTGTTATATGATTTCATTCACTGTTTAGCTTTATAGTTAAATACAATGTTAACAAAAGTTAGTATCCCTTCAAAAATAGCAATCCATTTTCAATTATCTGAACTGAAAATTTCAAGAATATTTTAGATATATATTATACTTTTAACGCTAAAACAATTTTACACTGACCTATGAGAGTTTCTTAGCTTTCTGGTAAAGTGTGTCCACAACTTTGCTCATATGGTGTATCGTTTCCAAAACTGTTTCATATGTTTTTTCCAAAGGGGATTCATCAAAGACAATCAGAACACCTTCACCTTGATCCAAAATTCCATTTAATTTCTTATCAAGAATCATTTGTGAAAGTTTCTTTTCTACTTGGACGACTGGTAAACGAATGCATTTAGCAACATGATCTACTTGAACACGCATGTACGGTTCTACTATACGACAAAGGTTCTGTTCCAACATTGTATCATACAAAGCTCCTAGGTGAGCTCTTACTACTGCATCCTCCTCTAATTCTCTCTTGTATGTTTTTAACGCTGCTTGAAAATCAGCCAAAGATCTTTTGTGCGATGCAGTAGCAACTGCTCGCATGGCTTCCAGTTCTTTGCCGGCATATTTAAGTGCTGCCTTACTACCACATACAGTAGCTACTTCTTCAGCTTGATTAAGCATGATTTTAGACAATAACATGTATTTTAATGCAGTAAGTGCTTTAGGACTATCCGAACCATCATAACCTTCAAATGCTTCGTAAAAATATGAATAAGCAGTTTTAAAATCTCGCTCATCAGCAGCATGAAGTATACCCGATTGTAAATCAAGAGCCCCTTGCATCTTGGGTGGACAGTAAATAGCATTAGCAGTTGTTCTAGCTGATGTTAAGGATGCACGGGCTTTTGGCAGATTGCTTAGGGCATGGTATGTTTTACTTTCTAAAAGGAGAACTTCCACTAGTAAATTTTTGTCATCTAACTTCTTCAATTCACGCAGTAGAGCAGTAGCTAAATCAAGAGCTTCAGTGTACATACCTGTGTCAAAATAGAGGGCGATAAGTCTTGCTTCAAGTGATTGCCTCAAAAATGTTCGACGCTCTTCCTTTGCCCATTCTATACATTCTTTGCAAAGTTGCACTTCTATTCCAATACCAGCTTCCAAATCTAAAAAGAAGTCGACCAAAGAGCGGACTAGTTTCGCTGCCTTAGCCTTACTTATTAAACTCAGGAACGGTCTTGTTGCCTTTATCAACTCTGCCAGTTCTTTAGCTTTGCCCTCTTTCTTATATTTTTCACCTAAATTTAGGATCCCTTGTTCTTTTGCTCTGATGTTTTCTTCGTCATCTGGCATTTCACCCGTACTAACCATTTTATCACTCATGCGAACGTCTTCGTCTCTGTTTGAAGAAGACACGCGTGATCTTTCGAATAACATTGCACCTGCCATTATGTATATGTTTACTACTAAAAAGTGATATAAAATCCACACAATAACAGCTATATTCTTTTTGTAATTTTGTATTTAATTCGCTAAGTCATCGAAGTGACGACCTTTTCGGAAACAAATCGTAGACGCGTAAAGGGTTGCCCTTATAAAAAAAATTGACAAAGGTTTGAAAATGATTATTTGATTCAAACAAATATAATATCAGGTATATGAAACCAATAAATCTAAAGAGTTGGTAATCTTATAAATAAAACTACACTAAGTAATCCAAAAATTTTAAAATTGTTGATATTATGTGCCACAAAGGCGCATGACACATCTAACTTTTTGCTAACATTTGTTCTGAAATAAAGTTAAATATATTGCCAGGATCCGGAAGAATAGGCGCATCTGCAAACATATTTTTACAATATGTTTGACTCTAGCTCCACTATATCCAAGATTATAAAATATAACAATATTTTTAACACATTAAAATTGTAGCAACTGACTTCCCATTTCCTGTAACTCCGACATCCTGCATCAGATTACCACCAAATTAAAATGGGATCACATGGATTCTTCCTAAACAAAAAATAACTTTGAAAATTGGTTTTTAAATAACTGAGCTCTGAAGTTCCAAACATTAAAAAAAAAAAACATGTAGCCAAATTGATGACCTACTCCTTTTAGGAAGTCGATTGAAATATGGCGCTTCTTTACACATTTTGTATATGGTATATGGTTGAAGATAAACTGACGCATTTATTTTTAGCTGTTCATTTTTAAATATATATATATATATATATATAATTGAATAATATATTAATAATCTAAGTATATAAATCAATTGCTGTTCGTTAGTCTCGCTAAAACTCGAGAACGGCTGATTTTGGCTAATTTTGGTTTTGAATTAATTGTTGAAATCCAGGGAAGGTTTAAGAGGTGAGAAATAAAGAAAAAAATAAGAGTACCTAGTTAAAAAGGCAGAACAACGTTTGCCGGGTCAGCTAGTAAATAATAATAAAAAATATTAAAACTTTATTGGTTTAAAGCAAAGGAAAATATTGCACTAATTTTTAGTTTTCAGTAGGTATTTAACAATTTTCCATAACTTATGGACAGCACACAATTTCCTGTGTCATTTGCTTGGGAACTTTTTCTCCATTTTAACCTGTTGTTACAATATGCGTCTTTTTAATTAACGGGGGCAGGTATATTACGTAGTATCTAATTAGGCTGTGGATATGACTGCTAAGCTTATGTTGGGGCCACACTTGTATCTATCGTCACAAAGATTCGTGCAATGACACGATAAATGCAGATGTGACCGGCTATTATCGGTTATTTTCGCATATATTTCGAAATGCGTGTGTCTTAGCGCGCATATAACTTCGGGACGATAAACGTAAGTGCGGCCCCGGCATTACGAGAATAGCTATGAACCACGCTATGAACAAAGAACAAATGTAAAGTGGCTATGAAGATTAGTTTAATTATTTATATTATATGTGTTGGATACTTCGAATCGATTTGGATTTTTCGAAATTGATTCGAGAATCGAAGTGCTTTCTACTCCGATTTTTAATTTTTGTATTTTTGTCTTTTCGCTTTTCTTTCCATAGCTTTCATTGACTCTGTTGGATGTTTTTTTATTAACCTCCAATACTGCATTTGATATTAATAAATAGTAACAAAGAATCCATTCGTTCAGAGATGCTTCATCACAACGTGATCAATCATTCTTACATCAAGTTAGACATGGACATTTCAAACCATAAACAGTTTCAAAAACTATTTATCGGTGCAATACCGAAAACTATTTATTGAGGTTTACAGAAACTATTTATCGAGTAAAACTATCTATTGGTGCGTCGCTAGGGATGTGAAATTGCACATAAAAAAATCGATTTTTAATTAATCGATTATAATTGAAGCCATGTAAAATCGATTAATAAATAATTTTCTTAAAAAATAATCGATATTTATATTAATCGATTTTTTCCTTATTTGTACCTTGGATATTATGACAAAATATGTCACAGTCATTAGTAGTTTTTATTGCTATTAAATTGAATTTTGTGTTGTTCTACGGTGCATTTCTCTCATTTTTTTTCTCTGTTTTATTAGAAAGGCCGTTTAATAACAATAATTATAATATCGCTGGACAAATTACACAAATTGATCTAACCCCAAAGTAAGAAGAAATTATTTGCTTGTGTTATGAGTGTTAGTCAACGATACTAATACACATCCAGACCCAGAAATACAAACATCCATGCTCATCACACAAATGTTTGTCCCTGTCGGGGATCGAACCCGAGTTCCATCGATTAGTAATTAGGTTCGCTTACCACTCGACCATTGGGACGTATAGCGTTTCTAGTTAGATAATTCACTGTAAGAAATATATCATGATAACCAAAAATATAGTCAGAAATTATTATTTTTCAAGTGATTTTTGTAATGTTTTTTTGTAAAAAAAAAACTACTTGACCGATTACTTTATTTTGATCCCTAATAGATAGAAATTATATCAACTGATACGTAGTCGTTTACAGAATAACAAAATATGGTTATGTTTAGGAATAAAATCGTTTTTATTTAACATAAAGTTTGCGTCGCGATTCCCGCGAAACGCGCGTGTCCGAGCTCCACCGTCAGAGTGTAAGTGCGAACTATCAAGAGATGCAAGTGTAATGTAATATTATGGAGATAGCATTCTTTGACAGTTTGCGTTCTGGGCTCCGGGCCAAAAGACCAAACTTAATGTGGGGAGTTGCAAATGAAAAATCGCTAATAAGTGATTGAAAGTTTATAAAAAAATCGATTATTAATCGATTATTTACAAAAATAAAATCACATATTAAAATCGATTTTTACTCTTTAAATAATCGATTATTTCAATAATCGATATTTTTTCACATCCCTATGCGTCGCGCGCCGCCCGCGACGCACGTAGTCTTGGTGGGCGAGGTCAAACGTATAATCGTATAATATTGGTAACGGGAAATACCGAATAACCGACCGAGCGAGAATCTTCATATAAACACGCTATTAAAGCGCGCCAGCCAAAATTTGACACCTATTTCTTTAACATTAAATGCAATTATTGGTAAAATGAAATTGAGTCACTCAGTCCGGTCAAGGTCATGCACTTGCTTCTGTCAGCATCTATTTTTTGTTCTTATAGACGTTTTGAAATAAATAGTCTTATATAATAATATATTGTTAATATATTATGTGAATATATTATAAATATATTCACATAAAATATGTGTAAATATATTATATTCGAAATACGTAATATTTAATGTAAAATAATTTCATCACAAAATTTCAACTCGATCCGTCGATAGGAAGGGCTCAAAACGGTATTGCCATAGAGGATGGGAATTTTATATTTAATGGTATTGCACGGAAATGAGGCAGGTATCAGAACAGCTAACCAAAGCCGTTATTCTGTAATCAATAGTTTTCAAAATAAATAGTTTCAGAAACCGCTATCGCGTGGCGATAAATAGTTTTGTTTTGATACGGCAAAATCGCGTAACGACCCACCTCCACATCAAGTACACAAAACAAACTTGTAGCAACTTATTCGTGTTGGTTCGGGCTCGTTTGAGGAATAGAGGATATGACGTTTTGCGAGACAAGTCGTAAAAGGCGACCAATTGGCTAAGCATGCCGCCACCATCGTGACAATGAGGCGGCAGACGACTCGCCCGGGTATTTGTTACCACCGCCTTACCTATTCCTGTCGCAATAGCTTTAATCCTTGCCTCCGCCACATGCATAGCAACGCACCATTAACATATTTGGTCTTTATAGGCGATGATTCCTCTTTCATCGGGAGGGCCATCTGCTTGTTTGCTGTCTAATGATATAAAAAAAGTAAGTATTCTTAATAGTTTTTTATCAACTTACATTCCGCTTAACTACTATTGCCAAACACCTTCATTCATTTCCGCTGATGATGATCTATATTACTTGCCACAGTAAATTATTGTTTCCAAACATTTACTAACGTCTCATAAGCCTATTTTTACAATTAAGCTTAAATAACAAAATATTTGGCCCTACCTCTTAACACCCAAAAAACATGGCGATATATCTGCCTTATTAAAAATATGAACTTGACCCTTTGCCTTAATTTTTTGTTTGTTATAAGTATGTGGCTTGTCGCACGTGTACGGTTTTCTAGTCAGGATTCCTGATCTGGATTTCAGATTCGGAGGCCTGAATGTATGACTATCATGTTCGGAAAATATAAGAATGTGTGCGCCTCTCTGAATGCTTTGTATGTAAGTCTTGCATTCAAGTTTCCGAATCAGGAATCCCGACAAAAAAAACGTATATGATATGCGGCCAGCCCATTACATATATAATAGTGGTAATATTATACACGTCAATGGGCCAGCCTATAAGCTATTCACTTGAGGCGAATTGTCTCTAGATATAAATTTATTGTCTAATAAAATAAATTTGACAACACACGTCAAAAAAGATTGTTATTCGAAGCGCATGGCGTCTCAAATCGCCTTAATAAAAGTAACATAATAATTAATAAATATGGTCTCGCGAAACTCTACACGAATTACTTTAAATGAAGAAACGTGTGTAGACTTTTTATTTGATATATCAAAAGAAGTAAAACATTTTTATGAGACGCCAGCCATCTTTATAACGAAAAAGGATTATTCTGATGATGTTTTAAATATATTATGTTCTATGCGTACAGCTTTGCTTGCTGAGGAGAAAAATGACATTATTAATTTAATAGTTGATGCGCACATGCATTGGTTACAAGCAATAAATGAAGTTGAAAATTTAAAAAAACGCATTGATGATCTCGCAAGGGATGAAATTTATGAAGCAATAAGTTACACAAAAGAGGCTATGGTCAGCAGAATGAAATATTTTAAGAGGTATATGCAAAAGAATCAACCTTCATTATCAAATGACAACCAAGCTTTCTTAATAGCTGACGTAGAAATAGTAGAAGAAATGCATACGGATGTAATAAAATGTCTTTCAAATAAATTGAAATGCTTTCGTAACTTTGATAGCGATGATATTTTCAAAATTAAGGTAAAAGACGCTGTAGATGAACTTTTAAATTGGATTGATATGATATACGATAAACTGGCTATATTATTATCCAAATATATTAATGTTAACATACCTCACATTACTGGAGATTTGACAAAAACCTTGCAGCAAATTGTTGACTCTTTCAAAAATTCTAATTCTGAATCATCGCAACAGCTTTTAAATGAATTAAAAACAAAAGGAAAAGAAATAAGTACCATGATAAGATGTACAGCTGGTCACAACTTAGAAATTAGTAAAGTTGTCGAGAAGATTAATATTTTAGAAGAACGTATTGCAAGATTAGAGCTCGAACCCACCTCAGCGGCTCTCATGGCTCTTAAAAATAAAAAAGAATATTTAGAAAAACGTCTAACTTCACTTGAGAATCTTAAAACTACTCTTAAAAACATTCATCAAACAACAGAAGTAGCTCTTGAAGAAGTATGCGAGGAAGAAATTTGCTCTTGTGAAGATTTTTATCAACTAAGAGTTTTCAATCATATGCTTCCACAGGTTGAACGGGAACATTTAGTAACTGAGTTGTGTCATTTATGGGACATGGCAGTTTTTGGCGAACGCGGCCATAAATCTGTAATTTCTATACTAAGTGTTGCTGATGTCAAAGAAGAGTTTACTGATGAATTAGGCACATTTTATATTGACGAATACAGCCGTAAAATATATAGAATTCCAGACGATGACACCCTTTATCAAGTTAACGAGCAAAGCAGACTCGTTCCTTTAACGGATGATGGTGATCATGTATATTACTACGATGAGTGTGGCCGATATTTTGTGGACCCAAAGAACAGGCAAAGAGTTTATAAAGCCAACGCTACTGCTAGTGAATACATGATGGACAGCTCTGGCGTTTTATTAAAAGTTAAAGAAGTACGAGATGGTGTGACATATTATTATGACAACTACGGTAGATATTACATTAATGAAGAAGGAAAACATATCTATCGTGATCAAGATACTGTGAGTGAATATGAAAATGATGGCTTAGGAAATCTTGTGCGCATCCGAAGTCATATGGATATATTTGACGTATGTCCCGACGATATTAATGTAACTGAAGATTTTAAATACCTTAAACTTTCTGTTGGTAAAGCTTTACGCGAGTGTATTGCAGATGTGATTTTACATCAACCACCTGATCCAATAAAATATTTGTCAGCACGCTTAGTAAAATATAGAGAGAGCATGGAATCAAGGGAGAAAGAAGCTCAAGAAAAAGAAGAGCTGATAATTGAGAGACAAATAAAAATGGCAGAGGAAAGGGCGGAAGCGGAACGCTTAGCTTTGCAAGCTGCACAAGAAGCTCAAGGTGGCAGTGAAGCCAGCTACGATTCTAATATAATGAAATACACTTCTTTACAGCCTGACGATGAAGCGTCAGCTGGTGCGAGTACTGCTTACTAATCAATTTATAATCCACATGCAATTTTTTTTTATAATGTAGTGTTTTAATTACCAAAGAATTAATTACTTTTTTAAAATAAATGCGTTACAATTAATACTGTAAAGTGTTTTTTACGAACGAAACTCTTACGTCCGTTCTGGTTGCTTCTCTTTCAAATACTAAAACTTTAGTTTTCTTCGCATTCAAATGTAAGCCCATACTCTTACAATCCTCGTTCATAACTATGACCAGTGTTTGCAGCTCAGATGGAGTTGAGCCTAGAAGTACAGCGTCATCTGCATAAAGCAGGCAGTTCACCACTAGATCACTCATGCGCATTCCCACATTCAATGACCTCAATCTTTGGAGACACTTATCCAGATATAGAATAAACAGACGAGCTGACAACACACAACCCTGCTTGACGCCGATATTGACATCGAACCAGGGCGATATGCTGCCGTCCACCCGCACACATGCTTTGCAATCCCAGTACATGGATTGCAAAGCACGCAGCAGACGCCCATCTATTTATTTATTTATTTATTTTAACTTTATTGTACACCAAAAACATACATTTTCGTACAAAAGGCGAACTTAATGCCTATTGGCATTATCCACCAGTCAACCTTTGGGCCAACAGAATGAAGGTGTGAAGGTGCCATTGAACTTTATATATTTTATTATTATCATCATACACATACATACATATTTAAATATTCATATACATATATAGATAGTTATTGGAGTTAAAAATAGAATAGAATGCATATAAACCATACTACGTAACATGAAATTATTTGCGATTCAGCATGTGAGCTTTGAGTTGCTTTTTAAACTGGAACTTATTATCAGCCTGTCGCAACGACAGCGGTTAATTGTTCCACAGCCGCGACGCGTGCACTGTAAATGATGTTGATACAAAATTAGAGCGATGTAGGGGAATGGCTTAAGTCAGCGTATCGGCAGATCGAAGATTTAAATTATGCGTGTTGGAGAGAAATTGGAATTTAGATTTTAAGTATTGCGGTGAGAGAGGATTGAAAAGTATGGTATACAAGGTACTCAAGATCCTATGTTCTCGGCGTTCAGCAATTGTTAACCACTGAAGCTGCTTACGGTAAAAAGAGATTCGGTCGAACTTACGTAAACAAAATATAAAGCGAATAGATTGATTAAGTAGCCTCTCAAGTTTTAAAAGAAGGTCGGTAGAGATATTCGTTAAACAAACGTCTCCATAGTCCATAAGGGGTAATATAAGAGTTTGAACTAATAAAACTTTAGTCTTATAAGGTAAAAAGTTTCTGAGACGATTTAAGGACCTTAATGTACACGTAACCCTTCGGCATAGTTCAGCAGTATGGAACGACCAATTGAGATTACTATCAATGTGAATGCCTAAGTCCTTAACAATAGAATTGAATTTAATTGTGTTATTATTAAATGTTATTGGGGGAATCGCATCCATGTCAACCTTAACCAACTGTCGCTGACTACCGACTATGATCGCTTGACACTTCGATGGATTGACTTTAACTCCGAATCTATCCCATAACTGGGTAAAATGTCCCAAAGTTTCTTTCGCACGACTCTATCAAACGCTTTCTCCAAATCCACAAAACCGCAGAAAACCTTCTGGCCGACAGCCAGATGCTTCTCTACGATGTTGCGGAGTGAGAAAACTTGATCCATACATCCTCTTCCAGATCTGAAACCGTCATGTGCCTCCCATAACATTCCCTCGGACTTCCCTTGTATTCTCCTTTCAATGATCTTACCATACACCTTCGATGCTAAGCTGATCAAACTGATGGCCCTATAGCTATTGCAGTCTATACGTGAGCCCTTGCCTTTATACAAGGGCACGATGACCGCGCGCCGCCAGTCTTCGGGTACTCTACCGGTCCTCCAACATGTATTGCAGAGGACCCAAAAAGAGTCCCAGACGGTAGGAGCACCGTATTTGATCATCTCAGCAGTCACCTTATCTATTCCCGCAGCCTTTCCGTTTTTCATACTTCTTATCGCCCATACGATCTCTTGCTTAGTAATGTCCTGGCACGCATCCACCGTCTCTGAGTCACTTACTGAGTCAGAGACGGAGGCAGCGTCCTGAACAGCATCATGCATATCTCCAAATTATTCACTCCATCGTTTTAACACGCTTTCTGTGCTTGTAAGAATGTCAACATCCTTAAATTTAATCCTATTCATTCTGGAGGCTGCCGAACAACTCCTAGACTCCTTCACCTCCCTCCAAAAAAGTTTGGTGTTTGCCTCGAAGTTGCTCGCCAGTCTTTCTTCCGCTTTCAAACATTCTCTTTCACGCTTTTCTTTCACTAAGGTTTTGGTGGCATTCTTACAACAACGATACAATTCTTTCTTCTTGTCTTTCATACCATCATTCGCTTGCAAACATGATACATAGTCTAGCCATGCTTTCTTCTTTCTCTCAATCGCAGCTTTCACTTCATCATCCCACCATGCATCACCTTCCATTGATTTGCACAGTTTTGCACTACCACATACTTCTTTCGCGGCTACTATCATACTATCTTTCAAAGCTTTCCAACATTCGTCTACATCCAAGACCGGTAGGTTCACTTTCGCCAACCTATCTCGAACCTGAATCTCATACACACTCCTTGTACACGGATCTTGCAACTTTTCGCTCTTTATTCTTTCAAGCTCTCCGAATGGAACACGCTGTCGCCAATGTCTTCACTTCTTAAACAGACCCATATATCGGCTTACTACCAAGTAGTGGTCTGTTTCCAGATTGGGACCTCTGTAGGCGCGCGTATCCATTATACAACCGCGGAGTCTACTATCGATCAAAATCAGATCTATCACACTCTTTTGGTCATTCCTTCTCCATGTATACAAATGTATGTCCTTATGAGGGAATATTGTGTTAGCCACAAGAAGATTCCTTTCCACGCATAAATCCCCAATGTGCTTACCGGCGTCGTTCACTCTACTGTCACCATACGGACCAAGTATGGCATCGAAACCAGGCCGCTTAGTTCCGACCCATCCATTCAAATCACCACACAAAATGATTCTTTCATTGTCATCAACCATATCCAGAACATCCCTTACAGAATCCCAAAACTTTTCCAGGTCACTGGGAGACGAAGAGCTTACCGGTGCATATAATGCGACCAAAAAGACTCTCGTGATTCCCAGTTTGATCCGGACCCAGAGAAGTCTCGAGCCAGCCATCCCATAAGCTTTCAGACCAAAGACTAAGCGTGACGATAGAAGAATACCTACTCCGGCGCCGGCATGATCGCTCTGGGGCACACCGGACCACAGAGCCATCATGCCACCGGGGAGATCAGTGGTTTCACTACCTTTACGCTTAGTCTCTGTTACACACAAAACATCCAGGCATCTCTCATTCATTACATCTATCAATTCAATTCATGCATCTTATCTTCCAACCCACCTCTAACATTCCACGTGCCTATTTGGCACTCTGCTCCCCTCGACGCGCCTATTCGGGCCTGGCGTGATGGGTGGCGGCCCCCATCGCCGCATCCACCGCTTTTCGTACCGACGGGGGCGGATCGGTACGCGTCGCCTCCAGGGGACGCCCTAATCCGCACTGCGGTACTTATTCGGGCCAGAATTGCAGTCCAGTGGACTGGCAGGGGTCACGACGAGCACGCTTCTGGTAGTTAGTTAGTAATATTTTTTAGAATTTTTATCTGATTGTCTGTTTGTATGTATGTATGTCCAGGCAACAGCTAGTTTTAAATAAAAATGTATAAAACAAATATTTAACCATCAAACGTTGCAATAATTTAGAGCAGCGGTTTGTCGTAAGCTTAATAGTCTGTAGAAGCTGTCCCTGAGCAGTCTGTAGATTTTGCATTCTATCTGTGGAATCTGACGAACGTAATGACAAATGTTAAGTCAGTTGACAGAAGTCAGAACTCACAACTAGGCAGCCATATTGCAAATTGTGAAATGTGAATATATTGCATTTTCATTCGTTGTGAATAAAACAATCTAACATTTATCACGTTCCGCTGCCGAGGAAAATCTTGTAATAAACTAACGAATTAGTTAATTGTTTCCGTACTGCTTATTTAAGGCAGTACTAGAAATTTGATATCAAGATGAGTTGATAGTGATTCAAAACAACTCGTGCCTACGTACTTCCTAGTATGATTAATCTTCTGAGGCAAGGCTTATAGAATTTTATGTTAATTAGCATGGGTTTGTTTGGTGTGACTTATCCTCAATTTGATAAATTCATCGGAAATCAATGTTATCGGTCAATTGTGTAGTGATCGGCAGTGCGCGAAGTCAACGTTTTTGGATTTCCTATGGCATATATTGTTTAATTTAAAACTTAAATTATGGCGCCCAAACCACCACCTCCACCAGGACCTCCGCCACCACCTGGTCCCCCTCCTCCGCCTATTTTTGGGGGTTCAAAAGGTGGGTCATCAGATAATAGAAACGCGTTGTTAAGTTCTATTAGACAAGGTACAAAGTTAAAGAAGACTGTTACAGTGGACAAAAGTGGACCCTATATACCTGGAAAAGTGTCAAATGTGTCTAATAGTAGTCAGTCTAATGGTGTTAAAAGTGCAGCTCCTGCTCCTGTTCCCAATGGGGGTGGAGCTGTGCCTGGACTAGGTGGATTGTTTGCTGGTGGAATGCCCAAATTAAGACCTACTGGGAAACTTGCAGGTAAGATTAATGTTATTTTTTCAAGTGCAATCCATACTAATATTATAAATGCAAAAGTAACTCTGTCTGTCTCTTCTTCACGCCTAAACCACTGAACCGATTTAGATGAAATTTGGTACAAAGATATTTTGAGACCTGGGAAAGGACATAGAATAGTTTATGTCCTGGAAATCTCATGGGAACGGGAGCTATACAGGTTTTTAGAAAATTTTCCATGTGGACGAAGTTGCAGGCACAGCTAGCTTATCAGTAATTAGCAAAAAATTTTATAATTTTAGGTGCTACAAAAATATGAGTTTTTAGTCTGTCACATTTCTCTACATTCTTATACATAACTGAGAATCTCGTCATCTATACAGTGTGTAAAGAAAACCCTGTTGGATAATTAAAGGTGTTGTTTGGTACCGTAATACGGATAAATATGTGTAATTATTTAATGGATATTAATTAATTAGTTTTCCCAACAAAAAAAATCTTAAATGGTATTTTCATACATTGAGTACGACAACACCTACAAATAAGTAAATTCTATTATCAAAGAATGCCGTGCATGTCGTATGCCACCGAAAGTCAAGCGGTACATTTAAAATTCCTTTATGAAAAGCCGAAAAACGAAGACCGCGCCTTTGCGCGGTGTTTGTGTGAAAGCCACCAAAGCGAAAAAATGAAACAAGCAGCAACAAAGTGTCGTCATTTTTAAAATATTTGCTTAACATTGTAAAAATACGAATATTGAAAAAGCGATATCTTTTTATTTTTTTGAAATAAAGTAATTTTAATATTTTTTTCAGTAATGCCTTTAACCAACCTATATGCCTCTTTCGGATCAGACAGGGTTTTCTTTACACACTGTATATACATAAAAATAAAATTAAAGGTCTGACTGTAATTTCAAAATAAGTAGGTATTTTCAAGTGCAGTGTGAGTTTTTGCAATACTAATTCCTAAACAACTATTTTTAACATTTCTGTCATTCTGTTTGTTGGGGTAATCTCTGGCATGGCTAGACTGATTTTGATGGAAATATGGAGGAGTTTATGGGGCAGACGGTAGAATACTTTTTACCTAAATTGAGTAAAGGAAAGTAATGATTTTAGATCTTGCGAAAGTCACCAGTAATAGCTAGTCTTTATAAATATTATAAATGCGAAAGTTTGGATGGATAGATGGATGTTTGTTACTCGATCACGCAAACAGTAATGAACGGATTTGAATGAAATTTGACACATAGGTAGATAATGACCTGGAATAGCACATAGGCTACTTTTTATTCCAGTAAAATTAGGTGATCCCGTGGGATTTGCCAAAAACTTTTATAATGCAGTGGGCTGCACCCTACAACTAGTACTAAATAAAACCTTTGGTTCTTGTCTATTTTAGACCACAATAACAAAGATGCATGTTTAGCAAAACTCTGCTAGCATACTATTAAAAATAATGTAAGCTGATGATATAATAATTTGTAAAAATTTGAGAGCTTGAGAAAAAATAATAAAAATACTTATACTTACAAGAAATAGTATGTATTGCTAAATAACTAAGGAAATTTAGTTTGGCACCGTATGCAAAATATAAATATTATAAATATTTTTGTTCTCAGTTACCAAAATTGTGTGTATACTATAAAACTTTAATTTTTACATTTTTAAGTAACTTGTTTTTGCAACCTTGATATTGGTTGAATTAATGAAGTCCAAGCGTAACCATCATTTTAAATATTGAATTGAAAATAATACTAAATTTGACACTGCAAGCATTGAACTAAAGCTCATTCGGTTACTTTTATGTCTTATTGTTTTTTTCTGTAATCTCTGAAAACATTTGGTTTCTTTTATAAGTCTTATTGTTTTCTTATGTAATCTCTGAAAACTGAGACATAAGTTTATCCCACTTAGCCACATTTCAGTCCAGTAACAAAGGGTGGAAATCTAAAAAAATGGGAAAATGGTATAAAAATATAATTTTCTCCACAGGTCACTAATATTTCTTTGGTGAATACGGCCCACTTTCACTATATAAAAAGTTATTGGCCGCACCCAGTAGCCTATTGCATTACAAAATGGGAACAAATTATTCTCCACAATAAAGTATTTTTATGAGCTATTTCAGGCCATCATCTACCTGTGTGCCAAAATTCATTCAAATCTGTCCAGCCGTTTTTTGCATAATTATGCAAAATTTTCACTCAATTGAGTAACAAACATCCAATATCTAAATATCCAAACA
Source organism: Apodemia mormo (assembly GCA_036924255.1). Classification (NCBI taxonomy): domain Eukaryota; kingdom Metazoa; phylum Arthropoda; class Insecta; order Lepidoptera; family Riodinidae; genus Apodemia; species Apodemia mormo. Next base: position 7,046,784 of record JAUPFN010000012.1, on the reverse strand, counting down.
TACAAACTTTCACATTTATAATTTGTACATTGGATGAAAACTAGTATTTTAAAAATAGTGTACCTATCTGAGTTTGCTTTGAAAAGGGGCTTTTTATATAGCTGTGCGCAATGCAAATACAATAAAAAAAGGATGCAAAGCCTTTTTAAACTAAACATAACTATGTGATGTGTTAGACATATTTTGTACGTATGCTTGTAATACCTGTAATGTAAAGTACCTGTTAAGAGAAGCTATAAATTATGTAAACAAACGTTCAGGAGTTGACAACATTAGGTTTAAAGGAAAAAGTATTAATGTTTTCAAATATAACAATTAATAAACCTAATAACCATAACCAAGTGATAACAAACGATAACACAATTAGCAGTAACAACCAAATCCACGATTTTAACAAAGCAATGAAACAAACTCATGCGCATTCGAAACTTGAATGACGCATTTATTTTAAAATGGCAAACTGATGGTTCGCAGTCCCAGTGATCGGCGCGTCCCGGTACCAAGAATCAAAAACGATCACGCTTTGTGTTGTTAAGTATGATCTGACTAAATTAAATAGATTGTTACTTTCATATAACCCTTCTATATTTATTTTTTTTCGATTGAATATGGTCAGTTCATTATTGTCTTGCAGTAAAAATATTTACTTGGAAAAAGTGTTTGTTTACATAATTTATAGCTTCTCGTGACGGGTACTTAAAATACCTACTAGACAAAAAAAAAACAATTCAACACAATTACCAATATTAATTATTGTTTTTTAAATGCTGCATTAACAACGTTAAACAATTCCAAATGTAATATTTATAGTTATCAACATACATTACCTACCAAAATTATTACAAATACTTAAATATATACGGTACACAAGTATTTTGTGTGTATTTGATATATGAATCTCAGCTTATTATTTGGTTTGTCTTAGTTGACGGTCGTATCATTTACCCACAGATATATGGTACCACTGCCTTATATTTGGCACAATCACCACCATACAAGACATCACAGAACTCGAACACTTAGTAGGCACAATGGTAGTGTATATCACATATAGCTAATTGGTCACCTTTTACAACCTGCCTGGCAGAATGGCAGTTGGTATATTTTTCAAAGGGGTCCAGACTAACACAGGGCGCTATATAATCCTATAAAATCAGTGTTACAACTTTCCTCACTTTAGTTATTTTGTGTTTGGTACACATAAAAAGCATATGGAATTATACTATTACTGCCTGATGTTTGCATACTTGTGATGATAGGATCAAATCAAAAGGCAAGAAAGTCGATCTATATTTTTTCCAAAAATCGTTTTTTTTTTATATGTATATTAATCGTATTATTTGTATGTAGCAAACATACTAAGGACGGCTTGCACCAAAATGCTTAAATGCATTTAGTCCCTTTAACATGTTTAGCAAATGTCAAAATGCTTAAAAGCTGTCACTTTAAAACATATTTAGTGACTTAAAATGATTTAAGCATTTTGGATCAAGCCGCCCTAAAACATGCAAATTTAACTTTAAGGCGATAATATCAATGATGGTTTTTCTTCCTAAACGTAAAATGACTAAATCATTCCCAGAAGAACAAGAGAGAATTATTCCATAAGCATGATTTACCGGTAATAATGTAGCATGTGTGTAGATGTTTTCCCCGTGTTGGTCCCGGGCTCCTTTGAAGAATAGGCCAACTGCCGTTCTGCCAGGCAGGTCGTAAAAGGTGACCGATTGGCTATACGAGTCACTAACATCATGGCTACTAGGTGGTAGAGTTCTGCATTATCTCTCCCGGGTCTGGTAGCACCGCCTTACCTATTCCTGCCGCAATAGTGTCAGTGTTTGTCACTGTCGTGTTCCTATAATTAGATTTATAATAAATTTCGCCGTGTTGGTCCCGGCCTCCTTTGTAGAATAGGCCAACTGCCGTTCTGCCAGGCAGGTCTTAAAAGGCGACCGAATGGCTATCGAGTCACTACCATCGTGGCTACTAGGTGGTAGAGTTCTGCATTGTCTCGCCCGGGTCAGGTACCACCGCCTTGCCTATTCCTGCCGCAATAGCGTCAGTGCTTGTCGCTGTCGTGTTCCGGTTTGGAGGGTAAGGTAGCCGGTAAACTTATGCATGTGGCATTAGACCTCGCCACAAGATAGCAACGCACCATTAACATCTTTGGTGTCTATAGGCGATGGTTGACTCTTTCCATCAGGAGACCCATCTGCTTGTTTGCTATCTTATGATATAAAAAAAAAAAAAAAATTGGGTATCTAATGATACTAACGATAATATTATGTTAAGTAGCAACTATGCTATAGATAAAATATAGTTTATCTTTATGATAATATTTTATCATATTTATTTTCTGTTTTTGTTTCATTTACATTACGTACTATGATAATTCTAGTTCTAACATAGTTTTCTAATATCATAGTGAAGCAAACAAGCAAATTGTTCTCATGAAAAAAGAGATAACCATCACCTATAGACACCAAAAATATTTTTATATCATAGGATGATATCTGCATCTGATAATAAGCAGATGGCTCTCCTGAATGAAAGAGAATAATACCATCACCTATAGGCACCAAAGATGTTAATGGTGCATTGCAGGCGCGTGCGCTCCTTGTAGGCAGAAAAGCAGTGCTTTACTTGCCATTCACAGATATTTTAATAAAACGTTCGTACGTTTTAGATGATTTTAATTAATAGTAAGTAAATGAATAAAATGTGTCATAATCATGTGCACGCCGCTGAAATCTATAAAAGAAAAAGTTTTTGTGGCCGAGTACTCCGTTGCATACTCAGTATCATAATCCTGTGCACGCCGCTGGTGCATTGCTACTCATGTGGTGGAACTTATTTTGGCGGGATGGTAATGACTAGCAATGTTACGCCAATGGTGTTAGATATACAACTTGTATACTGGCTCAGAAACATCAAAACATCAAAGTTTTTATTAACATTGTAACACTATTGTACTTCAGTTAATATAAATAAATAAACAAAACATTAAAATATAAAGTTTTTTATTTTTTTATTCGACCACCCCATTGGTCTACTTTTTAGCGAACCTAACTACGAGTCGAGGGGCTTGGTTTTGATTCCCGACGGGGACAAACATTTGTGTGATGTCATAAATGTTTGTATTTCTGGCTTTGGATGTTTATTATGTATGATACAGTATTTATATATTTATTTCTATGTATTAGGATTGTTGACTGGCACCCATAACACAAGCAAATAGTTTGCTTACTTTGGGGTTAGATCAATTCATGTAATTTGTCCACCATTAATTATAAAAAAAATTATAAATTATAACTTATTTAGCTAGCTTAAAATTTGCATTCGCATTAAAAAGATGATTCTCTATTCTATGGAATAATTCAAGCACGCAGTTTTTTTTTGTATCGTTGGTCGCATCTATTGTTTATGATTCATATTGCATTCGCTCATATCGGCCATTGGGCATGGCTGTGTTATTATTGACAACGGTTTTTGTCGGGTACGGTCGGCATTATTTGCGTTGAATTTGGGTTTTACCGTGGTTAAAAACATAGGCAGTCTCGGGATTTTATCCCGTATATTTCTCGCTCCCGTGGGATTTCAGTGATAAAAACTGTCCTATGTCCTTTCTCAGCTTTCACACACTATTTTTGTACCGAATTTAATTCAAATCGGTTGAGTAGTTAAGGCGTGAAGTAGAGACAGACAGACAGACAGAGTTACTTTCGTATTTATAATTTTAGTATGGATTATATAAAAACAAATCACTTATAAAATTTTTAACTTCCCGCTATGTAGGTATGTAAAATGTAAATAAGGAAAGAGATTACTGATTTTGTCCCGACTTTTGAAAATCGGGTTTTCACCAGATCTCCACATTTTGATATCCAAGGAACCTTTTCCGACTATTTTCACGATGACATCAGTATGTCTGTGTGTGTATGTAAACATCTCATAACTTTTGAACGGCTCGACCGACTGTAAATTTATTAGGCCCTTAGAAAATTCAACTTTAATGTTATAACTTTACAGTAATTGCAACTCACATGCTCTAACTGAGCATGTGACTTGCAATTACTCATAAGCCGTTTTCGTGATGTGACGTGACACGTCCGTACATTGGCTGTGATTGGAGTTGGACAAAATAAGACCACACATTTATTTGTGTTCTTAATTTATTAGACACTTTTATGGCCGCGATCTTGAATCTGGTTATTTTTGATGAGAGTATTTAATTCTAATTATTTATTTCTAGGAGCGACTCCAAATGGACAAGTCAGAGCAGAAGCTCCTCGGTTTCCGGCTGTACAAAAATCACCGGAGAAGACGAGACCTACACACCCTTCTGGTGGCAATTTAGTAGCCGCACTATCAGAAGCATTGGCCTCAAGAGAGTCTCCTAAGGAGCCTCCCAAGGAACCCCCGCCAGCCCGACCGATGGTGAGGCGGCAGCCTAGTGAAGCAAAAGCGAGAGGGCCGCCTCCGGACCCCCCGGTACAAAAACAAGCAATGCCATTGGTAAGTTATTTTTATTTTATTTTAGGGATTTAAAGTATTATTGAAATATGTAGCCATTCATTAGCTTTTGTCATGTGAGTTGTAATGTTATAATAGGACTAGCTGACCCAGCAAACATTGTTTTGCCATGTATATTACTTGTATTGAATGTTTTGGTGGGGTATTTGTCGGGGGGGGGGGGGGGGGGGGATTATTTGTGATAAAAACTATACTATCTTTTAAGTTGGACCAAACAGTAGATATCTACAAAATTTTATTGAAATCGGTTCAATAGTTTCGGAATCTATAGCGGACAAACAACGTGACACGTAATTTATATATATTAAGATATTAAGATTAAGACTAGTTGAACTTCGTACCGCCTTAGAAGTTAGAACAGATTTAAAATCGATGTCGCTGTCGAATTGCTGCCGTGTTTCGTTTCAGAGAGTAAAACGGGGAATTCACTATACAGACATGCCCGCGGGCAAGTCTGCAGAATGCCCGCGGGCAAGCCTGCAGACATGCCCGCTAGACTTTGTTAATATAGGCCGGGCTGCCCGCGTCAGTAATACACTTGACAGACATTTGCACAGACCTATAGTAACAAAGTCCGGCGGGCATGTCTGTCTAGTGTTTTCCCCGCTTAATACCTCCAGTAAACTTATGCATCCGCACGAATAGCAAGACACCATTGAAAATTTTGATATCTTTAGGTGATGTATCTTTGATGTCATGTAATCATGTAAATAAATACACTTGTACTGTTTCACAAAACACTTTATAAATATCGCCACCCAGTTTCGCTTTTTAAACCGTCCGCGTCGTCAGAGCTACGAGACTATAATAATAATCACTTTATTTCAGATTAAAATACATATTGTGTTTGTAATAACTTGTGTTAGTAAATTTCTGTCAATTACATAAAAAATATAGCATTGACGTATCCGGGCCGATACTTTTTGAAACAAAAAAGAAACTAGAACAAGATTATACCTACCTATTAGAGAAGGAAAAAAAGTCAAAATGAGGGGACGATTTAAGGTCGAGAAGCAATATGTGGAGGGGGGATTTTAAGGGTGAAAAACGGCTTAAGGTTGTCGGCTAAACTACTCTTGTCGAAAAAGTTTAATGGTAAAGTTGTAGTAATAAAAAGATTTACAGCTTTTTTCCTGGGTTTTTTTGGTACAAGACTTTTATAAATATAGCATTATCGTATCGTATCATATCGTAGTCGCATTTTAAAAATTTCGTAGCCTTGAAGATGCCATAAAAAGCGAAACCGGTTGGCGATATAAATAAAATAAAAAGTGTTGTGAAAAGGTAAGTACAAGTGTATTTACATAATTACAAATATTTTTTTTTTATGTCATAAGATAGCAAACAAGCAAATGGAGTTTCACCAAGTGCTGAAGACAAAAGGTGTAATATATACTAATTGTTGTTAGTTGTATTTGTGGGCCCTTTTCTTTGACCGCTAGTTAATGGTATTAATTAGACTTAGGAATTATCACGTCAAAAGTTATCGAATCCAAATAATTTATCCGATTATTTGCACTTGCAGGTTCTCTGATTTATTAGGGTTCTGTACTCAAGAGTGACAAATCCTCCGCTGTCTTTGTATCGGCCACTGGGTTCTATTTATTGAACGTCAATAGGTAAATACATGAAATTTTCCATGAACATGAGTCCGAGTTATTGTGACGGCTATCACGACGAATATAAAAAATAAATAAAAAAGTTCGACGACAAAGGGGTGGGATTCCCATAAAAGTAACCTCAGTTAGTATCGCTCGGTGATACGGAACCCTACCTGTGGGAGTACGACTCCCACTTAACCAGTTTTTTGTCAATAACGTTGCGTTTTAACAAAATACCAAGCATACAGTCTGTTAATTAGGAACAATATGTTAATATCAGCATTAGACTTAATTATCAGCATATGGTGCTTTATTTAATAATTAGCTTTTATTCGCGACTTCGTTCGCGTGACCAAAAATCATTACTTACGTTTGCTCAGTCGTGTAAAAAAGTAGTTCTTTCTGCATAGTGGAGCTGCTATCTAGTGGCAAAAGAATTTACAAGATCGGTTTAATAGTTTTTGAGTAAACTCGTTATAAATATTGACGTTTAATAGTGTCTATGTCGCAGGTAATTTGTATTTTTCATCGCTATACGAACGGCTTAGTCATTTTACTAACGTAAATGTTCAATACAAATTGCAGAAGGCAAATTGCTGATAACATAAATTGCGCCATTGTCAATATGGTTGACATTGACGCAATTTATGTTACAAATTCCGATGTCGTCGACAGTCGACAGCCTCCTGCCAAGCCTGCGCGGGGCTCCTTTTCCCGGATGTGGGATCTAAAGACAACCTAACAAACCTATTTTTTATGTAAGAAACAGGATAGTGTTTTAGTTCTAAATAAACAACCATTTACATCTATTTACATCTATATTAATAATTTCGTCAAGGGTAACGGTAGACTCAATCGGAACCTTACCTAAATTATAAAGCGTGAAAAAATAATAATTTTGAGTCGACAACATATATCCGCAAAATTCGGATTGTCGAGTATTTTGTTAAAATAGTGATTAAAAATTCTAACTGTGCTGACGAACAAATCGGTCATATTTATTTAAAGGTTACAAATATGTGGTGTAGATGGCGTGAGTATTTATTAAAGTATCGTAGGACGGAACGCAGATTATCGTGAAACTTATTTTCTCTTCTTTCAATAAAGAGTAGAAATTTAAAAATAGCGCCACCTCAGAGGAATTAAGCGATAACTATAGTGTTGTCTTTATTAAAGCAACGTCAACTGTTACGTTGCTTTAATAAAGACAACAGCCGTCGACAACAGACAACAAGGAGACGTCACTACAGTGTTGCTACTTTTTAATGTCTACTATTTGAGTTAATACACAATATTGCGTATTATGAGAGAGTGAAGCCGGGTTTACATCTAGTAACAAATAATTTTAAACAATATGCCGCAGCAATTTGTTAGCGGCGTTGTTAATTTCATGTATGTTATATAATGACGACATTTTACATTCGGCGTAAGGCATTTTCTAAAACGTATTTGTCCTTGCAATCTGACGACGTCATTTGCATACGGACGAATTATAGAATTCGCCTGCGACTTTTATATGCGATGATGTTTGCTGTTTTTTGAAAGGTATCTAATATATTTGCTTAAGTTTTAGCTTATTTATTTTTAGTTCGAGTTATGCTCGAATATCATTTGCAGCGTTGCAAAATGACATGAGTCAGGATTGACATTTCAAGGCAAGAATGTCAGTTGACTTGGATGCCAATACATATGCGACACTTCCGCAAAAATCACGAAGTTAGAGAATAGTTTTTGCCTGCGGCTTCATAACAATGAGAACTTAAACCTGTCTTTAGATTTAACTAGCTGCCAGACCCGATTTCGCATGAGACCCGGCAATGAAAAAATGCGATTAAATCTCCTTTCCCTTTATCTTTAAACCTTTATCTTTATTATTAAAATTTCACTTTTAGAATATTTTATTTCAAACAAACCTTGTCTTTTCACAATAAGAAATGAGATTTGGCCAAATATGTGCAGCCAGTTTAAAGTGTTGCGTGGACATAGACCAGGACTAAAAGTTTTTGAAACCAAAAAAAACTAGTATGAGATGTTACCCTGTGGAGAAGGAATAAATATAGTTATATTGTTATATTATAATGACTTCGCTGATTATTATAGTCAAAATTAGTGGAAAATAATTTACGGGACAAGTTAAGGTCCAGAAGTAGAAGGGGACGAGGGGGTAATGTTAAGCGTGAAAAACGGGTTATCAAGATTTCCGGCTAAACTACCTACTAATCTTATCGAAAAATTTAATGGTATAGTTGTAGGTGATAAAAAGATCTACAACTTTTATCTTCAAATTTTTTTTAACACTACCTCAGAATATCAGCGAAAAAACAAAATAACCAATTTTTTCGTTTATGGTTTTTATCTCTCAGAAAAAAATGCATGAAATTTGGTGGAAACTTAACTACTCATGACCTAAATACGTTGAAATTTTTTAGAATGAAAATATTTGTTTTATTTTCTGATGGTGTTACGAAAAACTCGATTTTAATTTTTTTTTCATTTTGGATCATTGCGTTTATGCATTGTTTGGTTGCGATACAATAGTTAAGATTTGCTGATTTTTCTTCCACTTCACGACCACAAATCGTCCCTAAATTATTTTCTTTCTTCTTAATTTTATCTTATTATATTCAGATAATATTATCTTAATTATATTCAGAACTCTACTTTTACAGAACTCTTAATTTTATCTTATTATATTCAGATGATATTATCTTAATTATATTCAGAACTCTACTGCAGAATGAAAGAGTTCTGCATGATATATTAATATTTAGTCTTTGCTACAAATTTTTAATATCGGTTTTAGTAAATTCAAAATTTGATTTTGCTATAAATTTGTGGAAATCTGTTTTTTTACTATATTTAGATTCCCCAAATACTGATTATACTTCTCGTACTTAGATTATACACTTAGTAGGTAGTTTTATATAAACTATCGATAGCCTGTGGCCGAAATTCGACAATAACCTAAACAATAAAATCTCTTATGTTTGAAAATAGACTAGATTTAGTATTATTATTTTCCATGCGAGTTGCGAGTAGTAGAGTTGCGAGTGGATTAGTAATCAGGGTCTATTTACTTTACTAAGCTGATTACTAATCACTCGCATTAATCAAAGGCTGCCTTCGCGTGTTTTTTGCTTAATAGTAAGTACCTACATTAAACACTCGCACCTGCACTAATAAAAGTGTAACCGAGGCTTATGCCAAAGTTGATAACTCTATAACTGAACGACCACCGAGCGTGAAAAGTATATATATGAGTTTGACTTCTGTATCTATTTATTTTTTGCCACAAGGCGGTAAAATATGTTCTAAATATGTAATTTAAATGAAAATTGCCTACAGGATGTTCTAAATACGTAATCTAAAAATGAAGTTTACCTACAGGTTGTTCTAAATATACCTACGTAAGCGCGTGTGGTTTACCTCTCGTTGTTATTTGTACAGTACGTAAACATATTGATGCTATAAACTTCACAGTGGTATAATTATTAAGGGAACGTTGCGTGTGGCTGTTTTGTGTATTCATATTTCAATATCCGCCATCCTGTCAGGCAATTTGTAAAAGGTGAACGATTTTCTGAACGCGTCACTCGGGGCTACTTTTTTTATATCACTAGTATTAACGTGAAGCAGTTTGGCCGAATAAAACACTTGAATCACTTTTACACGCACAATATAATTTTGGGCAGAGTAACGCCCTCAACAAACGATAGAATTACAATGAATCGAAAACACGATGTCCCCGCTTATTTATACCATTCGTTATCTATTTTATTATGACGTCATAACACAGGTGTGCCGCACATCTGGCCGGCTAGTAGTTGTCAAGCGCGGTTGATAACACTAGATAGCAAACAAGCAAATGGCTCTCCTGATGGAAAGAGAAACCATTGCCTATAAATTCGAAAGATATCGGCGCAAATCCGGCCTCATATGGAGTACTGCTCTCATTTATGGGCGGGGGCTCCACAGTACCAGCTCCTTCCTTTTGATCGCATTCAACGTAGAGCGGCTTGAATAGTCAATGACGGGACTATTTCAAATCGGCTCGATTCTTTGGCGTTACGTAGTGATGTGGCATCACTCTACATCTTTTATCGGCTCTATCATGGGGAATGTTCCGAGGAACTGTTTGGATTAATTCCTACCGCCGAATTTCACCATCGGACATCGCGACAAAATTCGAAGTTCCATCCTCACCATCTCGATGTCTGGAAATCCACAATCGTGCGATTCTCAAGGCATTTTTTGCCCTGCACCACTCCTATGTGGAACCAGCTATCGGCAGAAGTTTTTCCACATGTATGGACTTAGGGATCTTCAAGAAAAGAGCTTACTCATTCTTAAAAGGCCGGCAACGCAATTACAAGACCTCTGGTATTGTTATTTTATATGGGCGGCGGTAATAACTTACCATCAGGTGAGCCTCCTGTCCGTTTGCCCCCTCTTCTATAAAATAAAGATGTTAATGGTGTGTTGCTATACGTGTGGCGGGATGGCAATGTCACATGCATAAGTTAAAGTTGATAAAGTTCCGCAATGCCACGCCCGGGTTTTGTACGACCGCTTCATCCTAAGGAGTCTCAATAGCGTTAATGTTTGTCATTGTTGTGTTCCAGTTTGAAGGGTAAGTTAGCCGGCGAACTTATGCATGTGGCACTACAATCTTACCCCTTGAAAGGCTTCATTAATATCTTTGGTGTCTATAGGTGATGATTATCTCTTGCCATCAATAAAACCGTCTGTTTGTGCTATGTGACTGGTGAACTTAAAGCCCCGTTGTCACTTTGATTAGTGCGAGTGCGAGTGTTTAATGCAGGTGCTTAGTATTAAGCAAAAAACACGTGAAGACAGCCGTTGATCAGTGCGAGTGATCAGTACTCAGCGTAGTAAAAGTGAAGAGACGCTGATTGTTAATCACTTGCAGGGATCAACGGTTGTCTTCACGTATTTTTTGCTTAACACTAAGCACCTGCATTAAACACCCGCACTCGCACCACACAAAGTGAAAACGGGGCTTAAGGGAGTATGATCGCTTGTGTAGTTACTGTATAAGAAAACTAGTGAACCGCCCCGACTTTACATGAATAGCGCGTATAGCCATGTCATAGACCTAAAATTACAAAAAAGACAAAAAACAAATCTGGTTAGAGCCTACTACTAAACACAGGATCGCCAGGTTTTTTTTATTTATTTTTTTATGTCATAAGATAGCAAACAAGCAGATGGGGCTCCTGATGGAAAAAGTCGCCTATAGACACCAAAGGTGTTAATGGTGCGTTGCTATCTTGTGGCGAGGACTAATGCCACATGTATAAGTTCACCGGCTACCTTACCCTCCAAACCGGAACACGACAGCGACAAGCACTGACGCTATTGCGGCAGGAATAGGCAAGGCAGTGGTACCAGACCCTGGAGAGACAATGTAGAACTCTACCACCTAGTAGCCACGATGGTAGTGACTCGCATAGCCAATTGGTCGACTTTTACGACCTGCCTGGGCAGAACGGCAGTTGGTCTATTCTTCAAAGGAGCCCGGAACCAACACGGGGATACCAGGCTTATTTGAATATTGGTTATACGTGTCACTACCTTCGTGAATACTAGGTAGTAGAGTTCTGCAACGTATCGCCCGGGTATTTGGTACCATTGTCTTACCTATTCCTGCTTCAGTATAATTAATACTTGTCATTGTTATGTTTCGGTTTGCATTTGGAGGGTAAAGTAACTATTTGATTTATGCATGTGGCATTGTCATTCCGCCACACGGACAGCAACGCACCATTAACATTCTTAGTGTCTATAGGTGATGATTTCTCTTTCCATCAGAAGTGTCTGCTTATTTGCTATCTTATAAAAAAAAACATCGACTATGATTTACCTATTAGGAAAATATATGTGTCGCTTAACTTCAAAACTTGGTAAATCCACTGAAAGCAATATTGAGATATTTGGCAAAAACTGATTCTGAACAAAACTTCTATTTTCTCGTTCTTTATAAATCGCCTCTGTGGTTTAGTGGTCCAGCGTTGGCGTTGACCACATGAGGTCCCGGGTTCGATTCCCGGGTCGAGCACATAAAAAAAAGTGTTTTTTCGGTTTTCTGAGTTCGGTTTTCAAAGTTGCCCCGGATTGGAAAGTGCCCGGTTGGCGATAGGCTTGCCACCTATCACATTGTGGGACCAAGTATCTTCGGCTAATCGTGGGTGCACTTGTTGTACCTCTGCCTACCGTTTCGGGGATATGGGCGTGAAGATACTTACTTCTATTTTCTTTCAGAAATAAATGTTGTATACCTACTATCAAATATACACAACCCTATTAAACACTCAAAATATCAACCAATATCACCTAAACGTAATAATATCCTTTTTTTCTTGGATATATCCAAGTTTGATTTAACATGACGAGATTTACCCTTGTTTGAAAAAAAAAGAGGCGCGGATTTACCCATGTTTGATAAAATCTTGTTGCATTTACCTAGTTTTGGTGAAAACTACTTTTTCTACTGACGTTTAGGGTTGTCACAAATAATTAATGATCTGATTACTTCGAGGTATCCGAATGCTAGGATTAATTATTGTAGTATAAATAAATAAGTTTATTGTAGGAACGCAAAATAATTTTATAAAGATAAAATTAGGTGAAAAAGCTTTGACAAAATTTAATGTTCCTTTAGTGTCATCCTCTTTTTCAAGAATTTCTAAGGATGACCGGTTATATTTTTACTGTTAAGCACGGTTTTGTAGTATTCTCTTGCTATAGTGGCCAGTTATAACATACTAATAATATGTACAACCCTACGATAGGTCTTTCTAGGTGGTAGAGTTCTGCATTGTCTCGCCCGGGTCTGGTACCACCGCCTTACCTATTCCTGCCGCAATAGCGTCAGTGCTTGTCACTGTCGTGTTCCGGTTTGGAGGGTAAAGTAGCCGGTAAACTTATTCATGTGGCATTAGACCTCGCCACAAGATAGCAACGCACCATTAACATGTTTGGTGTCCATAGGCGATGGTTGACTCTTTCCATCAGGAGACTCATCTGCTTGTTTGCTATCTTATAATATAAAAAACTGTGAAGAAAACAAATTAGGTGTAAGATGTGTATTTAGTTATAGTTTATTTGTTTTTTCAACTTGCTTTTGTTTCATCTTTGTATTCGATCGTTTTCAGGCTCTATTGGCTACACAACTTTTACTGAATTATCCATAATTAATTGAATTTCTACAAGATATTCGTTAAAACAACCGAGCACTGAAAACTGGCCGTTGATAATTTAGCCGAAGCTGGTAGCCATATTGAGTGAATGCAGAGCCCTCATTGGTCCAAATGGATTCACCTCCGTTTGATGAAAATCACACGTTGGATTTGTCTTTATTAGATAAAATTGTTAGATTTCATTTACATTTTTTTACCCTTGTTTGCTAGAAGTCATATCACGTAATTTTTCTTCGGCTTTCCCGTCATACCAATAAGTCAAATATTTCAAACTAGCTTTTGCCAGCAACTTCGTCCGCGCGGACTTCGTTTACTCCACACAGCTCCTCCCCCGTAGGTGATAGCGTGATAATATGTAGCCTATATGTTGACCCGACCTGTTAGTAATATTCATGCAAAATTTGAAGTAAATCCATGCAGTACTTTTTGAGTTTACCCCGGACATACATACAGACATACAGACAAAAAATCTAAAAACTATATTTTTGGCTTCGATATCGATTGTAGATCACGCCCCAAGTATTCTTTTAAAAAAATATTCAATGTACAGTTTTGACTTTCCTACGATTGTATTATATGTAGACTAGCTGTTGGCTGCGACTTCGTCCACGCGGACTTCGTTTACTCCGCACAGCTCCTCCCCAGCCTATAAGTTACCATACGTACGTAAGGTAGCCTATAAGTTTTCTACGATTTTATTATATGTAATAGATAATGGATTTACCTCTGAAGTTAAGCAACACATATATTGATGTTAGTAGTTAGTTTTACATTTTTTCGTACGCTACACAATGTGTATGACATAATTCCATTCAGAATCATTGATAATCAAAATAAACATTCAATGTGCCAGAAAAAAGACGCTTGTCTTTAGATCAGAATGCACAATGGCCGGTATTATTACAAAAGAAACATAAAATAACATAAAATTGAGTTTACCCCGGACATACATACAGACAAACAGAAAAAAATTGTAAAAACTATATTTTGGCTTCGGTATCGATTGTAGATCACGTCCCAAGTATTCTTTTAAAAAATATTCAATGTACAGTTTTGACTTTCCTACGATTTTATTATTTATTTATTTTACATCAACATAAATCCAGAGCTTATTTCATAAAAAATAACTCAAAATAGTATATAAACTAAACATTAGCCAATTACGGATTTCACTTTGCTTTCCGACATTATATAGTAGTGTTAGTAGTAGACGGTAAAGAAAATAAGCCTATATTATGTATATAAACGCAAAGTCGTTAATTAAATTAAAATTATCAATTACAAACTACAAACTTAAATGGGAAAAGGACAAAAAAAAAGAGGAAAAAACAAAAAAAAAAACAAACAGCTATCCTAAATACGTTAGCTTATGCATACCTATGATTGCATGTGTTTGCGTGTATGTATGTATGTGCGTGTGCGTGTGTATATGTATGAGTGTGTGTATGAGTGTGTGTTGTGTTTGTGTATATACATATGTATATTCCGGATGTCAGCGCGAGTGAGTTACGTATGCCCTTTAGAACATGCGAAAGAAAAGCAGTTTAAAAAATGCAGGGCGTGAGCTTACGATGCAATAATATGTTTAAAAATTTTAAAGAGAATTTTAAATTTTTTTAAAAATATGCCCATTTAGAAAATTCGGAATCATAATAATATAAAAGTCAAATAAATTGTATAATACAGTTATAACTCGCATTAGAATAGTTAAAAACATGATTAAAAAAAGAAAAAAAAAGAAAAAAATAAAAATAAAATCGCAGTCATATAATTCAGTAAAGGAAGATAATAGATTAAAAATAATAATACCTATTAAAAAAATTAATGTTTATTTCTTAGATGTTTGTATATCTGATCACGAAAAATGTTTTTGGAACAGTCAAACATATCAATGTCCAAGAAAAGTTTATTAAATGTTGTAGGTAGACGGAGTGCAACGCAATTGGATTTGTAATTTGTTCTGACCACTGGGATGTCAAATAAGGTTGTATGTCTAGTGCGTTTTATATGTATTATATGTATAGATAGTAAGGGAACCCAAGAGGGGAGTTTTGCATTTACTCGAGCGCGTCAGATTAACATAGGGGGGATACCTCGCATACTGTTGAGGCTCTCCACCAAATATAAGACCTTTATATAGAGTCGGGTAACTAGGGCGGAAAAAAACAAAATTCGAATAACTTCGGCTTGTGAAAATTGTCAGATTATATTTTTTTCGTTATTCATACATCATTTTCTCTATAATAAAAGAAAATTCAGACGTGCTCGAGAATGTCAAAACAACGTTTTCTGTGTAACTTTGTGACCTTCCCACTCCTTTACGCTACACTTGAACCGGCAGATTTTCTAAATTTTAGCTGGCAATTAACCCACCGTACCTTAATCTGACACGATTTAGTGTTTCTATGTTTTTTTTTTCTTAATTTTTTTAATCTGTAGTTTTTTTTCCCACTATATAAATGAAAAACACAACCTTTTATTTTTCCTATAATTCAATCTACAAAATCCAATAGGTCCCTACGCCGCTCGAGTAACTAACCCATTTAGCATCTTGGGCTGCTCTACTATTATGGACAGTATGTATGTCCACTGAAGTGGAGTAAATTTCTTTTCCCAGCACCCATTTTACCAATTTATTTAAAAATAATGTTGAAGCCATTATTGAGGAAATGTTGTGACGATATAATGAAGCGGGTTGCACCTTATTGAGACGTTTACGCTAGGCTGTCAAATATAAAATCGCTACTATGAAATAACCTAACTGCAGCTTGAAGGTCCTAAAATATATTCAATATTATGGTTAATTTTTTTATATAATATTATATAATAAAAAAATGAACCAATTAAATGTATAATACATCTTGCCTATTTTGTTTAATAGATGCTGCAGAAAATTATACGTTTAATGTAAAGTATTCTTTTGCTATTCGGAAGTATGATTCGTGAAATTTTTACAACTGGTTTTATTATTGCAATCAAATTTGATGTAAACAACTGTGGAATTCAAAAATAAATCCCTGTGAAGTCGAAAACAGCTCTCTATTATTTCCTTAATGACTGTCGTGTAATTGAGTTATAGGAAAACCAACGATGACTGTAATTTTACTATATTATTTAGAACTAGCTGCGCCCTGCAGCGTGCTGCATCATAAACGTTTTTGGTGAATCTTACGGAAACAACTTAATTTTAAAAAGTGTCGTCACGCCCATATCTCCGAAGAGGTAGGCAGAGGTACAACCAGTGCACCCACGATTAGCCGTAGATACTTAGTCCCACGACGTGATAGGTGGCCAGCCTATCTCCAACTGGGCAACGTTGTTTTTGTCAGAAAACTGAAAAAAACAATTTTTGGATTGCCTTGTCCGGGAATCGAACACAGGACCTCATGTGATCAACCTCCGACATCGGACCACTAGACCAAAGAGGCGACAACTTATTTTTCTGGGATAAAAATGTCCAGGACATCATCTAAACAAACATCAATCTATCCAAACATATAAACATTCGCATTTATAATATTAATATAGATTAGAGGGAACTAGGATTTTTTTTTTTTTTTTTTTTATATTTTTTTTTATATTATAAGATAGCAAACAAGCAGATGGGTCTCCTGATGGAAAGAGTCAACCATCGCCTATAGACACCAAAGATGTTAATGGTGCGTTGCTATCTTGTGGCGAGGTCTAATGCCACATGCATAAGTTTACCGGCTAGCTTACCCTCCAAACCGGAACACGACAGCGACAAGCGCTGACGCTATTGCGGCAGGAATAGGTAAGGCGGTGGTACCAGACCCGGGCGAGACAATGCAGAACTCTACCACCTAGTGAAGTAATAATAGGATAATAGGATAGTAGAACATTTATACTACATATGGATATGGATACAAACAAAAAACCATGACCAAAAGAGCGGCTTGCTCTGTAAACAAATATTTACGCAGGTTTGGAACTCTGATGTGGCATCAGAAATCTGTAGAACAATAAATATAAGCTGTGCGTGTGACCACTAAATATATCGGCTGTGGGTGGGGTCTGTTTGGTAATACGTTATTTATATTCCGATTATGTTAGCCTCGCTTCTAATGGCCGTGCAATCCTTTTCGTAACGCGTCCACACGTACGTACTTAAATTTGTCGACGACGTCGTCATCTGTGTCAACTTTTGTTCTTGACTAACGATACGGTCGCGTTCTATATTTTTTTATATGTTCAAGCCTTTGCGGAAATCCATAACTTATAGAATAAATTAATTTAAGTTGCGAACTTTCACGTATGTTCCTGCGATGCCATTGAGGGAAATAAAAAAGCGGGTATGAAATATAACAAACTCACCGTAGCTTAGGCCTGAAAAGAGAGGCCAGCGATACAGCTGCAAGCACAAAGTACACAATGCTCGTTTCACTTCCCAGCCGAAACATCTTCAGGAGAAATGAACACTACTTTACTCAACAAGGGCAAGAGAGAGATTTTATATAGCACTAGCTGACTCGGCAAACGTTGTTCTGCCTTTTTAACTACTCTAATTTTTTTTTTCTATATTTTCTCACCGTTTAATCCTTCCCTGGACTTCAAAAATTTATTCAAAACCAAAATTAGCCAAATCGGTTCAGCCGTTCTCGAGTTTTAACGAGACTAACGAACAGCAATTGATTTTTATATATATAGATTAGCTGACCCGGCAAACGGTGTTCTTCCTTTATAACTACTTTATTTTTTTTTATGTTTTCTCACCTTTTAAACCATCCCTGGACTTCTACAATTGAATCAAAACCAAAATTAGCCAAATCGGTTCAGCCGTTCTCGAGTTTATATAGAGTATATATATATATATATATATATATATATATATATATATATATATATATATATATATATATATATATATATATATATATATATATATATATATATATATATAATGATGAGTTGCCATCCGTATAATGTTAATAGACATAATATTATGTATAAGTTTAGCAGCTACTTTACAAACCGGAACACGACAGTGATATGCACGATATTGCGACAGAATCGCGTAGGCGGTTTTACCAAGCCCGGGCGAAATATTGCAAACATCTACCACCAAGTAGTCACAGTGAAGTGACACGTTTGGTCAGTCGTACGCGTTATACAAACTGCCTAGCAGAAACACAGATTGTCTATTCTTTAAGAGAGGGCCCGGACAAACACGGTTACTTTTTATTATAGACAATTGTTATAACTTCACGAAAACTGTATGCTACAGCAATCAGACAGTTTGTTTTGTATTATATGGAGAAAAAAATATTCGCTTATAATAACCTACGATATGTGAAAGAATCGTCAAAAGATCAGTCTATTAGTTCTAGAGTTTTATTAATTACAAACTTACCATACTAATATTACCATAGATTTCATTGACCTGTCTAAACTAACATGCTCGTGCTTTGGATGAGCACGTATAGCCAGTATAATGTTCCGCAGGGATCACCATATCAGAAACTGATACACTTTTTGTCGAAATGAATATTATATTTTAACTCATGTGTCTTCACTGCAACACCGGACTTCTGGGGCGAGCAGAGTGCTCAACTAAAATTAAAATTGGTACTATAAACGTCCACGTTAAGGGTTGTCTCCTGTGAAACCGGACCTTGGCTTAGTGCGGCGTTCGGATTAATAGTGGTGGGCGGAGTCGTTACATTACAATATGATAGAGAAGTCTTCGTCGTCGAGACCGGCGATGACGGTGTATAGTTGTGTCTTAGATGAAGGAAACTACTACTAAGTAGATATGAAATAACTAAGGGAAAACCGTGTCATTTCGTCCATGACACCAAACCATGTCATTAACTTACCTACATTGACAGCGTATTTTAGTAATGGCGTATTGGCCGCAAGCTGTTTAAGGTGACGTTAATTTTCTTAAATGATTTGAAATTAGAGCACTGACAAAATTTTTGTGACTTTGTCTATTATGAAAATTCTAACTTGTTAGACAGAGATAAAACCATTTTTATTTGTTCAGTGTCGGAATGCATGCAATTTTATAATTTTATTGTTTATGGAAATTAATGGTCTTAGATGAAGGAAACTACTACTAAGTAGATATGAAATAAATACGGGAAAACCGTGTCATTTCGTCCCGAGTAATGGCGGACTTAAGAACAGCTGTTTACTGTCTTCATAACAATTGATAAATTATATTGCAATTGACCATTTTACTTTAACAATTAGTTTTTATTTTAGATTTAAGGCTCACACTAAAATTATAGAAAAATACAAATAAACGCTCAAATCAATTTAATATTTTGTAAACAAAGGGTTATATTTTGACATTAAATTTCAACTTACTTACATTGACAGCGTATTTTAGTAATGGCGTATTGGCCGCAAGCTGTTTAAGGTGACGTTAATTTTCTTAAATGATTTGAAATTAGAGCACTGACAAATAGACATGCGCAAAACGCTACTTTGAAGTGTAATGCAACATCACACATCACCTTTGAAAAGGTAATATCACCCGCAAACATCACTCATCACTCATTACTCATCACATCACCTTAAGGAAATATCATCTCGAGTAGCGTTTAGTGTCTTGCGTTGCATGTAATGTATGCATCGCTTTTTTGTGCGAACTACGAGTCATTACACTGAGTATATATTTCTTTCCGAACCAGATTACCATAATAATTGATGATTAAACTGAGTAATAATTTTGTCTGATTGAAAGTTTTATTATAACGTTACAATTATATTAATCATAATTACATTTTCAATTAGTCATGTAGGTACCTGATTTAAAAGTATCATCACGCCGGTACCTATGTGGGATAAGCAGAATATACCAAACGTCTATAGACTTTCAGTTCTCCACAATTCACCAGTTTCTTGGTTGGCACACCATTCCGCCAGACTCCGAGCTACTACTGAGATTTTAGATTTTCGAGTAAAGTGTCTTCACGCCCGTATCCCCGAAGGGGTAGGCAGAGGTACAACAAGTGCACCCACGATTAGCCGAAGATACTTGGTCCCACAAATGTGATAGGTGGAAAGCCTATCGCCAACCGGGCACTTTCCAATCCCGGGCAACTTAGTGTTTATCAGAAAAATGAAAAAACACTTTTTTATGTGCCCGACCCGGGAATCTAACCCGGGACCTCATATAGTCAACGCCAACGCTGGACCACTAGACCACAGAGGCGATTTTCGAGTAAATCCTCTGTAATACTTTTGCACAATCGGGACTTCATGGTCAAAGTATGACCCCTAGACCACGATGCACAAAACAAACGACGCGACGTGTGACACACAGAACAATTAAAATGTCTTAAACAGTTATTGCATAATACCTAAGGGTACTCATTTTTATTATTAGTAAGATTGTACATCTTACTAATAACAAATATTCACCGAATTGTTTTCACCAAACGTTTCCAATTCAAATCATTCTAACATACTTAACGTACTCCTATACCCCTTCTCTCAGCTCGAACCAACGATCTCGGTATTATTCGATTTATTTGAGTTATACTGCCAGTTGCATATCTCCCGCACGTTGCGCACCACACTCTTTTCTAAGTAAATATCATATGTGATACGGCCAGAAACGACACTAACCGAACTGTGCCGAGTGATGAATGAAGTAATGTGTGATGGTTGAAACGCTAGTGTGATGTGTGATGTTGTAAACCTTTCCGAGTGATATTACTTTTGTGATATTATACGCATCACCTACCCATGTCTACTGACAAAGTTTTTGTGACTTTGTCTATTATGAAAATTCTAACTTGTTAGACAGAGATAAAATCATTATTATTTGTTCAGTGTCGGAATGCATGCAATTTTATAATTTTATTGTTTATGGAAATTAATGGTCTTAGATGAAGGAAACTACTATTAAGTAGATATGAAATAAATACGGGAAAACCGTGTCATTTCCTCCCGAGTAATGGCGGACTTAAGAACAGCTGTTTACTGTCTTCATAACAATTGATAAATTATATTGCAATTGACCATTTTACTTTAACAATTAGTTTTTATTTTAGATTTAAGGCACACACTAAAATTATAGAAAAATACAAATAAACGCTCAAATCAATTTAATATTTTGTAAACAAAGGGTTATATTTTGACATTAAATTTTAACTTACCTACATTGACAGCGTATTTTAGTAATGGCGTATTGGCCGCAAGCTGTTTAAGGTGACGTTAATTTTCTTAAATGATTTGAAATTAGAGCACTGACAAAATTTTTGTGACTTTGTCTATTGTGAAAATTCTAACTTGTTAGACAGAGATAAAATCATTATTATTTGTTCAGTGTCGGAATGCATGCAATTTTATAATTTTATTATATATGGAAATTAATGCCAAGTCCTTATCTTTCTCTTGTCAAAGGTATTTGTATCTAAATCTGAATTGTTTTTGGTATTTAGATCATCGAGATAGGAAGTACGTGGCGAGGCCTCCTGGGCCTGTGTAAGGCAGCCGCGTTTGGCTTGTAGTCCGCCGCAGAATCGTGGTAAATCATAACGTCTATTGACATTCGGTATTCTCTGTCTTATACGCAACGAAACCAGCTTGATGATACTAGATATTCAATTTGAATTAAACCATCTGTTTGGATGCGGGGAAACTAGTACTGAATCTGTAAAGTTGCGGTTACATTTACAAGATTTGTTTTGTCGTGATGTATGTAGCGAAACATTCTCTGAATCGCGAATAAATTGGGCTAACGCGAAGTGATTTCGGCTTTTGTTAGTTTTCTTTTATGACGATGTTCATCTCGCTTTTGCATTGTTGCACTTTGCAAGTTGAAGCGTGATGGACTATTTTCTAACGTGTACATGTAGCCACTTAGTTCGCGGTAGCACGAATGTCGCGGCTACATTATCGAAGTATCGTGTTGTCGCGATATGTGTGGCACACCACTTCGCTGATTTGCAAATCTTAGGGTTTTTTGTCAGTTTTCTATCGTGATTAAGTTATTTTTAACTTTTCCGTTTGTGTGTATCGCAAATTGAATCTAAATAGCCCATTTTCTACGGCATATGTGACCTACTTCGCCGTAGTAAAACCACGAAGTTTTATCGCGACAAACTTCACACGATAACGTAATCCCACCAAAACACAAACTTTTGTCGCGAAAACGATCCAACTATAATATAGCCCGAGTAAGGCGAATGCAGGTGGCCAACAGGTTCGGAATCAGGTTACGGTTTAACGGGTAATAAAGGGTTTTTTTTGTGTGCTTGACATTCGTTGTAATGTTGACGCAGTTCGCGTTGCCACCGAGGTAATAATTTGAGACATTTATGGATAAATTTATTTTCAGTAACTATCCACTTACAAGGTTCTTTTCCACTCGTCTCTGTTGTGTGTACATATGTTAGCGACTATCCCTTTTACTCCCGTTGTGTAATAAAAAAGATGTAAAGATGGTTGGTGATTAAAAAAATAAGACGCCATTTTGCATAAATCTGATTATGGCGACTTGATGGTAGAGAGAGAGTAGAGTCTCGCCCAGGTCTAGTACCACTACCTTACCTATTCCTTTGGAAATAGCGTCAGTGCTTGTCACTGTAATGTTCCGGTTTTAAGGGTAAGGTAGCTGGTAAAGTTATGCATGTGGCGTTAGACCTTGACACAAGATAGCAACGCACCATTAACATCTATGGTGTCTATAGGCGATGGTTCACTCTTTCCACCAGGAGACCCATTTGCTTGTTTGCTATCTTATGATATAAAAAAAGCTGCCGCCGTAGAGTTAGTGTTTGTCACTGCCGTATTTCGATTTGGAGTGTAAGGAAGCAGGTAAACTTACGCTTATGACAGTAAGACCCACCATAAGATAGCTACGCACCATTAGCATCTTTGGTATCTATACCACCGCCTTACCTATTCCTGCCACAATAACGTCAGTGTTTGTCACTGTCGTGTCCGGTTTGGAGGGTAAGGTAGCCAGTAAACTTATGCATGTGGCATTAGACCTCTACACAAGATAGCAACCCACAATTAACATCTCTAGTGTCTATAAGCGATGGTTATCGCTTTCCATCAGGAATTCCATCGTCTTGTTTGCAGCTATCTACAGATATAAAAATATTAAGGCATTTTAGATTGCGTCGTTTCGTATATATCTTTATGCCAGCTATTTCTTGCGTTTTCGCTCGAGTTTATTTTCAATCTTTTTCTCAGTGAATGCCTATGTTATAATAGCTTTTTAATATGTGAACAATCAAATGGGTCTCAAGATGAATAGCCATCGCCAATAGTCATCAAATATGTTAATAGTGCTTTGCCACTCGTGCCAAATTATGCAGAACTTGCCAGAATGCCATGCTACGTAAAATTTTATCAGCTATCTTGCCTTCCAAACCGGTCCACTAAACTGACAAGTATACGAGAGCGGTTTGTTAAGTACACGACTTGAGAGTTGAATTAAAAAAAATTCAAATAACAATCTATATTAATATTATAAATGCGAAAGTTTGGATGTTTTAATGGATGTTTGTTACTCAATCACGCAAAAACTACTGAACGGATTTGAATGAAATTTGGCATAAAGGTAGACGATAACCTGAAATCGCACATAGACTAAAAAAATAAATAATAAAAATTAGGTAATCCCGCGGGATTCGCCAAAAACTTATACGCAGCGGGTTGCACGCTGCAGCTAGTGTCCTATAAAGCGTACCTTTGCAAAAAAATATACCGTATTAAACGAAATCTATTCTTTTTTAAATTTGTCGTGAAAAATAAACTTTTTAATATACACACGTAGCTTAGAGATTGTGCACACCACGTTTTTAAAACGCGCCGTTCACGCGCGTTTATAGCGATATAGTCGCGATACGCATGCGAGTCAACTGCAGCCTGTAAACCTTTGCACACCTGTATAAATTCAAACACGCATTTGAATCGATACAGACGCGAAGCAAACGCGCGTGTGTATCGATAAAACGGTGCGGTGCGCCAAATTGCTCGAATGCAACTAGCGTAGATTCACACCTCCCTCATTGCTATGCTAACACGCGTGTGTGTATCAATACCGACGCGCCGAGGTTGGGCATTTGAATCGATACAAACGCGATGCTAACGCGCGTATGTATCGATACAAACTACAACAAACTGCTCTATAAAGCACGCCGTAGGCACACGTTTCTAAAACGCGCGTCAACGGCGCTTTTAAAAAACTTAGTGTGCACATGCCCTTATAAGAATCATTTTAAAATGGAGGCAGCGGTGTTCACAGTATTATTAACACAAATTTTCGCTGTAATGGAATTGTACATAAATTATTTACTGAATTTCCTTGTGGACTTACTGAGAACTAATGACGCCAACACCCAAGTAAGCCGATTGAGGTCTATACTATTCACTGAGAGTATGGTTAGCAAAATTCACTTTATTGTTTTGGTTGACTGTCAAACAAAAATGTACGAGTTAGTTGATGCTGTGCATATCTTAACAGAACAAGTTTTTCATATTTTGTACGATAATCTGAGAGCTGACATAAAACTTTTTAAGCAAGACGACTACCGCATTCATTAGCAGTCGACCAAAAAGAAATATTCACATAACAACTTCTGAGGCATGCATAGCCAATCTATCATTGTAATTCGAGTGAATTTTTACGTCGGTACGTCATAGGTAATATGGGTGCACAATGATACAACAGAGAAATGGCGCTAACAGTAAATAGCATAAAGGCTTCCACCGGGAACGTGCTCCAAAGAAACCGAAAATTTATTTTTCAGCTGGTAAAGCGACAGCCACGTTCTTTCGGAGTAACCCGGGTTATTAATATACATTTTCATGTTAAAGGCAAATCAACAACCGGAGCTTACTTTGTATTATTGTAGACGTGCAATGAGGTGGTGGAGAAGGGGAGACCGCATTAAGGGAAAACATTAACAAAATACATGTAAAACAATTAATATTAGTAGACTACCAATAACAAATATTGAATATGGTACAAAACCCTTCAGGTATGCCCGACTCGCAATAAGCATTTTTTTCAATAACCATCTTATTGTTTTGCTATTTCGCAAGAAAAACCTAAAATATACTCATTTATGATAGTTAGCGTTTTAATTAACACATTGAATATTAATTGCGTGCAAGTGTTCTACGGTCATTATCTATTTGTGTTTGTCGGCCATGTTATTGGTGGCATTGTGTTAGAGAATACCGTCACGCCTATTACAGATGACGGAGAAGTGAAGATGCACATTCAGTTTTCCCCGTGTTGGTCTGAGCCCCTTTTGTAGAATACACTATCTACTGTTCTGCCAGGCAGATCGTAAGAGGCGAATGATTGGCTATGCGAGTGACTACCATCGTGGCTATTAGGCGGTAGAGTTGTCTAGCCCGGATATGGTTGGTACCAGTAGCTATTCCACCGTAGCTATATATTCTATATAATAATGTCAGAGTGTGTTTCTCTTGTATTCCGATTTGGAGGATAGGGTAGCCGGAAAATACTAATGCAAAATATGCATGTGGCATTAGGACCCCGTCACAAGGATAGCAACGCACCATTAACATCTTTGTGTCTATAGGCGGTGGTTGCCTCTTTCCGTCAGAAGGGCCATCTGCTTGTTTGCTATGTTAGAATATAAAAAAGTCGTCGAGTTGAAAAGGGGGAACTAGACACACACAAAAACTCGCATTGATAATAATTAATATTAATGAAATAAATACTTACTAAATAAAGGTCCAAAATTACATTGTTTATAGACCGTGTATTAATAAAAAAAATTTTGTTTGTGGGACCACAAACAAATTTTTTTTTATTAAGAAGCAGTTTACATTTTAGACCAACTTTTGACGAGAAATCCAAAGTTTCCAACTCCTAATTTTTCATATTATAAGATACTTTTATGTAATTAAATGGTACCATTAGATAGTTTCATCTTTTAAATATTCCTTCAATGAAACAAATTTTTTTATCATCAATTACAATTGATGATTAAAAAATTTGTTTGATTTCTTATAATAAATGTTCTCCAAAATCAAGTTTCGACAATTACGCAAAGAAGCTATTTTTCCAAAAGGTATTGCTACTGCTAGAATCAACAAACTTAATTAGAATAAATACTAAATAACCAGAAACATCCAACAATTGTGCCTGAATGGATTACTTTTTTCCTAAAAGATCTATAACTATATCTAACTAATTAAGCAAATATATATATAATATATTTGCTTAATTAGTTAGATATATAACTGGGTTTTTGTTATCAAAAAATGACATTTTTCTATAGAAACTAGCATGGAATAAAACTATATTCTAGTCTTATGCAAGAATATGTCACTTAAATAATGTATATTTTTTATTTCGAAAAGAAATAAAAGAGAATACTATAAAATTCGCTACTTTTCGAAACTTTTACGAAAAAATTTTCGAAACTTTGTGGGATCACGGTCTATTACGCTCATTCCGCAAATGCCTGACGTTGTTCGAAATCGAATTCGAAACCCCATCGATTAAGTAGTCAGGGTCTTGTCTGGTTAAATTATTCTCTGGACATACCCTAAACCGATGGACCAATTTTTAAATATTTTTATGTGTTTGAGTATAAGAAGTATAATCACTCATCTCGCCAATTGACATAGGTACCGGCGAATCGTTTTCAATTTCAACCGAAAGGTTCTGAGACGATGGGTTTACTCTGCCTACTTTGCAAAGGAATCGGCGTGATGATACACACACATACACACACTTTCTATTTTTAATAGACGCAAGACCCTGATAAGTAAATGTTAAATAATTAAGCACATTAATCAACGTAATAACAATTTTAATCAAACAAAGAAACAAAAATCCGGTCAAGTGGGAGTCAGATTAGCACACGTAAGGTTCCGCACCACTGGGAAATAATAATTGAGGTTCCTTGAATGGGGATGGGATCTATTTTTTTTGTTATTGTTTTGATATCACCCACAGCAACGCGCATACTGAAAAATTCAGATTAGAGAGAGAGAGAATACTATGTCAGACAGACAGACAACGGAGGCATATTAATTTGACGATCAATCGAGAGGTTAGCGAACCTGACTACGCATCAATGAGGCTCGGATCCGATTCCCGACGAGGACAAACATTTATGTGATGAGTATAGATGTTTGTGTTTCTGGATTTACGTGTTTATTAAATATATTTGAGTATTTATACAGTGTATAAAGAATACCCCGTCCGATCCGAAAGAGGCATATAGGTTGGTTAAAGACATTACTGAAAAAAATATTAAAATTACTTTATTTTTGAAAATAAAAAAGATATCGTTCTTTAATATTCGCATTTTTACTTATATCTCCTAGAGTTAAGCAAATATTTTAAAAATGGCAACACCTTGTCGCTGTTTGTTTCATTGTTTCGCTTTGGCGGCTTTCGCACAAACACCACGCGAAGGCGCGCTATTTGTTTTCCGGCTTTTTACAAAGAAACTTTAAACGCGTCGCGTGTTCTCTGGTAGTGTTATCTGACTTGTGCGGTATTCTTTGATAATAAAATTTACGTATTTGTAGGTGTTATCATACTTAATGTATGAAAATACTATTTAAGATTACTTTTTTTATTGGGAAAACTAATTAATTAATATCCATAAAATAATTACACATATGTAACTGTATTACGGTACCAAATAAGACCATTAATTATCCGACAGGGTTTTCTTTACATACTGTATATATGTATTAGTATTGTTGACTGACACACATATTACAAGCAAATAATTTGCTTACTTTGGTGTCAGATCAATTCATGCAATCCCGTAGTCATAAACCATACCATAAACCTCCGTGTTGGTCCCGGGCTCCTTTGAAGAATAGGCCAACTGCTGTTCTGCCAGGCAGGTCGTAAAAGGCGACCGATTGGCCACACGAGTCACTACCATCGTGGCTACTAGGTGGTAGAGTTCTGCATTGGTTCGCCCGGGTCTTGTACCACCGCCTTGCCTATTCCTACCGCAATAGCGTCAATGCTAGTCACTGACGTGTTCCGGTATGGGCATTAGCCCACGCCGCAAGATAGCAACGCACCATTAACATCTTTGGTGTCTATATAGGCGATGGTTAACTCTTTCCATCGGGAGGCCCATCTGCTTGTTTGCTATTTTATCCAGTGTCCAGTGATATTTATTTAGCTGTGCGCTTGGAATAAATTCCAAATATAGTCCCGGGGAATTATCCTTATTGTTCCCGTTTCTCTGGGACTTTCGGAATAAAAACTATCCTATGTCCTTTCTCGGGTTTCAAAGTATCTTTGTACCAAATTTCATCCAAATCAGTTCAATGGTTTAGGCGTGAAGAAGAGACAGACAAACAGACAGAGTTACTTTCACATTTATAATATTATGGATAGGGCTCCGTTTGTCATAATTTCATATAAGGATATTTAAAAATAAATCCTGAAACATATATTCCAAATAACGTTTGAATTCCAAATGTTCCATACTTTGCACATGTTGATTTTATGGCGCTTTCGCCTTTCACTTTTCGATTTGAAGGCGTGTTTGCGCGAGTTTGGCTGAAGTCTTATTAATGCAATACACCGCACTGTTTGCGATTTCCGGTTTAGTGCCGGTGCTCAGTATTAAGCAAAAAACACTTGTAGACAGCTGTTGATAATTGCGAGTGATTAGTAATCAGAGTAGTAGATTGAATAGTCGCTGATTACTAATCACTATCACAAATCAACGGCTGTCTACACGTATTTTTGCTTAATACTAAGCACCTGCATTAAACACTCGCACTAGCACTAATCAAAGTGTAACCGGGGCCTTAGTAGATAGCTGCAAGAGGTCATTTAAATGTAGCGATGGGATCAACACCACAGATCGGAATAGGTAGGGCAATTTGCCGGGATTCGGTGACGGTATCTTAGTATGAATATGGATACGCCGTTAAATCCCATTATCCCACTCGTTATGGCATTTTTTTAACCATTGCTCTATCTGCACTTAGCCACTTGGACCATTGTACGTAGCTTTTCGAATTATTCCAGCCATCCAGAAGCCTACAAGACGGTTTATGTTGAGACTAGCTTCCATGAGAGTTGCTGGGTTTTTTATGATGTGTGTCCGTTGTTCAGCCACACTTCTGCACTCAAGGAGAACGTCAGTGGTGGTTTCTTGCTCCTCCATGCAGTCACGGCACAGAGGGCTATCTGTTACACCGATTGTGCATAGATGCAGATTTAAGTGACAGTGTCCTGTTATGGTGTCTATGATTTTTCTCAAGTCATTTCTGTTAAATTCCATGATGTGTTGTGTCAGGTCTTTCGAAAGAGAAAGCACTATCTGTTTTGTCTGCTTGCAGTTTTCAGTAGCTAGCCATAACGCCTCATGTTGTTCATTATATTCTCTCTTTTAGCCATACTGTGAGTTATATGGTATGGCGGCAAAAGGTTCTGGTCCTGATAGTTTCTAGTTTTTGTCAGTATATCAGCTGCATCATTGCCCTCTGAGTCGCTGTGTTCTATTATCCACTGTAGGATTATTTAGTTGTTTTTTGTTGCATCATGCAATGCATTGATAATAGCATTCTAGCACTGCTGGAGTTGAAGCTGTTGTCTTTTAAAGCTGCAAGGACGGAAGCACTATCAGAAATAATACGAATGGCTCTATTCTTTCTTATCGTTATGGCATATAAGGCAAAAAAATAGTAGGAAGACTTTTTTTATATTTTTCATATTACTTATTTTTATTTTACCGTGGACATTGAATAAACCTGTACCAATCAAAAGGTAGTAATAATATAAATATAAAATGTTCTAAGGTAAGACCTAGTAAAATGTCGCAGAATAAAGTTCTTCAAGAAAATATAATTAAAACTTTAAAAGCTTACCATTACTGGCGGGATTCAATGGCGTATCCATACAGTTTACCTGTGCAGTTAAACTGTGCTGGCAAACCTGTGAGGTACACCCTAGCGTGTATGGCCTGCTTTTTATTACAACCCTAGCTGTGCTCGCGACTTAATCCGCGTGGAAAATTTTCTAAAATAAAAGTAGCTTAAATTACTCTTTCTTACCGTGATTTAAAAGATAGACTGGTAAACCAGATGGACCAGAGTTTTACGCGCATAGTACCCGTTCCCCTGGGATTTCCGGGATAAAATCTCTCTATGTACTTTCTCGGGTCTCAAACCATCTTTGTATCAAATTTTATTCAATTTGGTTCAGTGTTTTTGGCGTGAAGAAAAGACAGACCGGCAGACATAGTTACTTTCGCATTTATAATATTAGTATAATATTCTACGTTATACCCACTTAGGAGTTTGTCAATATGTTAAAGTAAATTGAAGTAAATCCTGTCGAGTTTGAAGCATTACTTCCATTACAGTAAACAAAATAAATAGGGGCCATTTGGATGAAGGGTTACCCTTTACAGGGCAGTTGGTCGTGACATGACTATCGTTTTGAAATATTTCGTTTCCTTAAATTTTACATTTGAATAAAAAAAAACAATTCTTTTTTGTTTTTTTTTTTATGTACCGTAGGATAAAAAACGAGCGATGCCCCCTATTCACGTACCATAAAAGAAATATATTTAAAAATCTCGAGATTTTCTTATTTCGCCGTAATAATTAAAACACCCATTAACGATCGACTCTAGAACACGGCGTTATCCGTCGATTAGATAACATATCGCCACATAGCTAAACACTGACGTGACTCAGGCTGTTAATGTAATCTCTTACACCTTTGTAATATAATATGTTTTCTTTGTGTTGTAAGTTTTGGTACATTTGTAATTTATGTAGAAAGCCAAGAAGTATTATTAATTATACGGATCTGACTTGGTTGCTTCATGCGCATACTGAATTTATATATTAATACGCGAAGGAAAAACTTTGGACCATTTTTAAGACAATTGCTCAAACGGTGGAGTATGAAATGTGGCACAGTTTAAGTTCACATTGCAGAGGACTGCAGAAACCTAATATTTTTAAATAAAATGCATTAAAAATACATTAAATTAATAAAAATAAACATTACACTCACTACATTCATGTGACATAACATCGCCGTGTTGGTCCCGGGCTCCTTTGAAGAATAGGCCAACTGTTAATCTGTCAGGCAGGTCGTAAAAGGCGACCGAGAGGCTATGCGCGTCACTACCACCGTGACTACGAAATGGTAGAGTTCTGCATCGGCGCGACTGGGTCTGGTACCACCGCCTTACCTATTCCTGCCGCAATAGCATCAGTGTTAGTCACTGTCGTGTTCCGGTTTGCAGGGTAAGGTAGCCGGTAAACTTATGCATGTGGCATAAGACCTCACCACAAGATAGCAACGCACCATTAACACATTTGGTGTGTATAGGCGATGGTCGACTCTTTCCATCAGAAGACCCGTCTGCTTGTTTGCTATCTTATAATATAAAAAAAACTACATTCATGTGACATAACATGATAACATATACACATGAATATTTTTTTCTTTACGGCTAAAGTCAGCTGTCGAACATAAAAGTGAATTTCGAACATAAAAATAAATTTTGGCTACAGGCGATCGCTAGTAAATATAACTACACCGACATTAAAAAACCGACACAATCCTTTATAACAACACCACCTCGTGTGCATCATTCGCAGGGCAAAAATCGAAAAGAACTGATGATCATCGGCAGGAGCATCAATTTACGGGGGAGGGAGGGGGTCGTAGAAGTGAGACATTATGTGACAAGGGGTAGGGAGGGATCCCAAATTTTGTGACATCACATTTTTTTCAAAATATCATACCTATATAGATAAAAAATAATCGAAGGAGATCAATATTCCGATGTAAAATTGTAAAATATGCGACATCACACTAGGTAGGAGGGGGGTCTCACAAATGTGACCAGCTGTGACAAGGACGGGGGAGGGGTCAAAAACTCATGAATTTCGTAAAACTACTGAGTTTGTCCTAAAAAAGGTTAAAAATGTTGCCTGAGCGGAGATTGAATGCCAGACCTCATGTTCTCCTTCAAGACCACAAATAGATCAACGTTGCACATTATTATATTTATATTATTATTTTGGTGTAATACAATACCATCTATTATTGACATATTACCCCAAAATGTTCAAGTCAACTTTTGAAAGTAATACAATTTTTTTATATTTTAATACAACTTATTAAAAAACATACCGTGACAAAATCTTTGGTTTCGAAATTAAGATTTCGACGAAATGATAGCCTCCTCCGTTCTGTAAATCAGTTAATGAAAATGACCTTATCATTTGAGGATGTCGTAACAAATTTTAATTTGGATTGCACTCGTCGGTTCGTTTTCAGGACGCGAGCGTTTGACCCAGTTCAGCGTCACAATTAATTGAAATGTGTCACAGGGCTGTGGGCTGCGGCGGGACAATCTCGTTACAAAGCGTGAATAACTAACTATAAGTGTTTGGGCACATTGGTAACAAGCTAATCTATTGAGCGTACACGCCCACGTTTTTATTATGCTAAACATCTGTGCTAGACATTCTCATCCATTTTTTAATCCGCTACGTCTGTAGAGATAAGGAAGTTACTGATTTTGCCGCGATTTTCGAAAATCGAGTTTTATACCCGATCTCCACGTTTTGAGGTCCTAGGAACCTTTTCCGACTATTTTTACGATGACGTCAGTATGTCTGTATGTATGTATGTGTGTGTCTGTGTATGCGTGTATGTGTGTATGTAAACACATAACTTTTGAACGGTTGGACCGATCGAAACACGGTTGATGGCATTCGATTGCATTCTGCTCAACTTAGACTTACTGAAAATTTTGAACTAAGTCAGCCCAGGAAATTTTGAGAAATTTTGATAAAGCCCCAAAAAAATTTTGGCGAAGCAGTATTTTTTTAATATAACTTCCAGATTAATGTACCAATTGAGTACTAAAACGAATCAGCTTTATTTCTATAAAAATACGTCAAATTCATAAATTGCTTCAAAATCGGTTTATCCGTTTGGGAGTCATCGTTGACGAAAATTTTTTAGTGTTTTTTCGACATAGCTTCGAAATTTTTCAACCAATCATTTTTAGTGTTCTACGATATTTTAGTACTAAAAAAACTACGTCGAATGCCTTTTCAAAAATTAAAATCGAATCTAATTTTCAAAAGTTACACTTTTCCAAGTATAAACATTACGTTGTTTTTAGCAAACTTATTTAATACTAGCTGTTGCCCGCGACTTCGTTCTCGCGGATTTCGTTTTCCCCGTAGGTGATAGCGTGATAATATGAAGCTTATATGTTGACTCGACCTGTTGGTAATATTCATGCAAAATTTGAAGTAAATCCACGCAGTACTTTTTGAGTTTACCCCGGACATACATTGACTTTCCTACGATTTTATTATATGAATATATAGATAAAGATTTTTGAAATAACTTTCAGGCAAATACACCGATTGACTTAAAAATCTTATCAGCTTTTCGTCTTTAAAAACTGTGTCAAAAACCGATAATTAGATCGTAATCGGTAATTTTGTTGGGATTTATTAATGGCGAAAGTTTTTGAAAAAATGATTTTTGCCATTGCGTCGTAATTTTTTAACCTATCTATTATTTAGCAAAAGCAATATTTTAGATCACAAAAATTGAGTTGAATACCATTAAAAACATAAACATCGAACATCGTTTCCGAATATACAGCATTTCAAAAATCAATATACTACCATTTTTGCTTATAGGTTTTACTCTTTTGAGTTTAAAATACCTTAATTTAGCGTGAAGTTTTAGGGATGGCCCGCAGGGTCAACTGTTTACATATTATTTATTTTTTTGTGTCGATAAGGAAGCGCTTGACCACGATCTCGCCTGGTGGTAAGCTAAGATGTGGTCTAAGATGGAACGGGCTTCCCTGAAGGTACCCGTTCACATTTCTCTTGATGATCCCCAGATTGTATTCATCGGGGAACACAGGCTCAGGAAGCGCGTTCTTGTCCCTTGCGGTTCGAATGAA